>SJYA01000601.1:2409609-2792016 GCA_006410615.1 Neotragus moschatus | reverse complement strand
TTTTTGCTTCATTTGTCTTCTGTTGCCACCTTCCTCTGCCCTGTTTTCCACCCCACAGGGTGCTCCCAGCCTTTTGCGATTTCCACCTCATCTTGAACTGTGTTCTCTACTTATGCACTGTCTCAATATATGACATCAATTCCTCTGCCTTTAAATGCTATCTTTATAGTGGTGATTTTTAAACATATTTATGTTTTTAACCTGGGCGGTTCTCCTGATTGCCAGACTTTTATATCCTACTCAACACTTTAGTTAGGTGGTTCACAGACATCTCAAACCTGACATGTCCCAAACCCCTTTAACTATAAAATCTATTCTTTCTCTCTTTTCTAGTTATTTCTGTCTTAGAAAATTATACTATAGTTCACTTTGGCAAGCCAGAAAACCATCTACATAATTTTATAATTATGACTCTGTCTGGTTCCCAGTCCCTCATTCTCCTATTTCTCTATATAGTCCAACCATCCTAGTTTATTCCCACTTCCTCATACTCACGAGTCTTTTCTGGCTCAGGGACTTTGCATACACTGTTTTCTCTATTTAGAGTGTTCTTTCTTCTATTTTTGGAGAAGGAAATGGCACCCTACTCCAGTATTCTTGCCTGGAAAATCCCATGGACAGAGGAGGCCGATAGGCTACAGTCCATGGGGTTGCAAAGAGTTGGACACGACTGAGATACTTCACTTTCACTTTCTTCTACTTACAAAATGACTATTAAATTGATATTTAGACTATAGATTTCAGCTTTTAAATGCTCCACAAGACTTACATAATTCCTTTTTACCTCAGATAGGAGGAGTGTATGTATATGCATNACACTTTAGTTAGGTGGTTCACAGACATCTCAAACCTGACATGTCCCAAACCCCTTTAACTATAAAATCTGTTCTTTCTCTCTTTTCTAGTTATTTCTGTCTTAGAAAATTATGCTATAGTTCACTTTGGCAAGCCAGAAAACCATCTACATAATTTTATAATTATGACTCTGTCTGGTTCCAGTCCCTCATTCTCCTATTTCTCTATATAGTCCAACCATCCTAGTTTATTTCCACTTCCTCATATTCACGAGTCTTCTGGCTCAGGGACTTTGCATACACTGTTTTCTCTATTTAGAGTGTTCTTTCTTCTACTTTTGGAGAAGGAAATGGCACTGTACTCCAGTATTCTTGCCTGGAAAATCCCATGGACAGAGGAGGCCGATAGGCTACAGTCCATGGGGTCGCAAAGAGTTGGACACGACTGAGAGACTTCACTTTCACTTTCTTCTACTTACAAAATGACTATTAAATTGATATTTAGACTATAGATTTCAGATTTTAAATGCTCCACAAGACTTACATAATTCCTTTTTACCTCAGATAGGAGGAGTGTATGTATATGCATNAGTCCATGGGGTTGCAAAGAGTTGGACACGACTGAGATACTTCACTTTCACTTTCTTCTACTTACAAAATGACTATTAAATTGATATTTAGACTATAGATTTCAGCTTTTAAATGCTCCACAAGACTTACATAATTCCTTTTTACCTCAGATAGGAGGAGTGTATGTATATGCATTTATTGCATATGTGGCAGTTTTGATGCTAACTGCTGTCTCCTTCTAACACTTGGTTATGGTTACTTGTGGGTTGAATACACCCATTTGGATTCAAGTCAAGTAGGACAAACAGCTAGTTACATCTCCTGTATTAAGTGGAGACATGTTAGTTTTTTAGCAGTGTTTACAGAGTCTTCTCACTCAGCACACTCATAAACTGGAGATGCAAAAATGATGGCATTTATTTTCTAATACGTGGAATTAATATTAAACACAGCCGATGAATAAAAAGGGTGGCATCTCTAGAACAGTTACAATCTTTATAATGCCTTTCCTGAGGACTCTGTGTCCCATTTTGTATTCTTTCTGCAGGGAACACCATTGGTTTTTGACAATGCCGCTCTATAATAATGCTCAGCGCAACAATAAATTTCTTCAAGTGTGTGACTAAAAGCTCCCTGAAAGCCTTTGTAGTCATTCAGCCCATCGTTCTTCATAAACTTCCGCATTGCAATTCCATTTGTTTCTTGGTTATTTTGTACAGTTTCCCTTTAGTGGATGCCTGTCGACTTCTTCACATCTGGATCCAATTAGAGACCACTCTTAATGTGAATCTAATTATCTGTCTCTACATGTGCTCAGCAGAGACACAATTATTAATAAGAGTTTGAATGTGGCTTTCCATTTTCAAATTGCTTTGTCCTTTTATTAGGCAATCCTCAATAACTTGAATTCCAGACCTAATCCTGACTCTGGCTTTTAGAGACATATTGAGAAAACTAGGGCAGCAGAGGATAAATTTGTTCTTACAAGTGAACCAAATCAGGGACACTTAAACAAGGCTGACTCTTATGTGGTACAGTTTAAGGGGTACAAGGGAGGAACTTTATTTAAAACGTTCATTGCCTTTATGGTTAATTGAGTTCTTGTTTCTCTGCTACTATCTTACCCCCACTATCAAAAGAAGTAGTGGAAAGAAGTTATATGTTGCTATGAAATTTTGCTAGACTTTGACTGCCTGTTTCTGTCCCCTACCTCATGTTTTTAAAGAACGAAACTCTAATTTCCTTTTGGAGAATTACTCCTTCTCCCACAAACAAACTCCTTAGTTTGTGTGCATCAGTGGAGGTGGAGGTTGCTCCATGCTCCTCTCCAGGGGTGGCACATGCGATGCAAATCTGTTAAAACATTCCTTCACCATAGAGATTGGTAGATACATCCTGAGTTGTCCTAGTAAGAAAAACTCTCCAGGCTTGGAAATAGCTACCAGGAAACAAAATTGAACTTGAAAGGACATATGTAAGATACTAGAACCACTTCTTTTGGTACGAGATGAGCGATATTAGAGAATGGAGCTAACTCGAAAGAAGAAAGTTGCAGGAAGAAAGGAACCAGGTCCTGATGCTACTTTGAACTCCTGGATTAAGCCAAACCTAAAGTTCCACTATCCTTTTTATTTTAAATTGTGTGAATCTGAAAATTCGCTTGATGCAGAAGAAAATTTAGTTTGGATTACTATTGACTGCATCTGGAAGACTCTTAATTGGCATTGATTATTTACATTCTAATTTTCATTGGTTCTTTTCTGAAAGCAAGATTTGATGTTGGGGAATTGAAGGGAAAGGCAAGATTGCAATGAAGGTGTGAGCAAACATGGGAATAAATCCAGTGAATCGAAAGGGAAAAAGAATGAACACTCCAGAAATTCAGGTTTAATACTCAAAATCTAACACTTTTAATTCAAGTCGTTTCAGTCATATCTGACTCTTTGCAACCCCATGGACTGTAGCCCACCAGGTTCCTCTGTCCATGGGATTCTCCAGGCAAGNGAAAAGACTCTGATGCTGGGAGGGATTGGGGGCAGGAGGAGAAGGGGATGACAGAGGATGAGATGGCTGGATGGCATCACTGACTCGATGGGCGTGAGTCTGAGTGAACTCCGGGAGTTGATGATGGACAGGGAGGCCTGGCATGCTGTGATTCATGGGGTTGCAAAGAGTTGGGCATGACTGAGCGACTGAACTGAACTGAACTGAATTCAATCTGACTAGTGTCCTTATAACGAGATGGAATTATGACACAAAAAGAGACTCCAGATATGTGTTATGAAAAGAGAAAAGATTATTTGAAGACACAGATAAGGTGTGGCCATCAGCAAGCCAAGGAGAGAGAAATCAGAAGAATCTAACACTTGGACTTCCAGCTTCTAAAAATTTGAGAAAATAAATTTCTGCTGTTTAAGCCACCTTATTGGTGGTATTTTGTTATGGCAGCCCAAGCCAACTAATATAGGACATAATTCACATTGATTTTTCATTTTAGAACTGGATCTTAACTTGAAAAGTAAATACATTTATTTTGGAATCACTTCTTACTCAAATGTGCAATTATTATGTGAAAGAATATAGAGTAGTTTTGGGAAAGTGGGTATTCCCAAATACTAGAAAAGATTCTGGAATGAATGATGTCTACAGTCACTTTTACTTAAGCCATCTGCACAGAAAACAAAAAATAGACTGAATTCAGAAATGGCGAATAAGTAGCATCAATGTGGATATTCTGGAGATAATCAGGAAGTGGGGAGCACTGCTTAAACTGGAAAGGTTGGAATCTTTTTGCTAGAGAGATGACATTTGTGTTGGGTCTCAAAATCAGAAGAGATTTGAGATAGGAGCTAAGAGAAGATATTCCAGGCAAGGGAAATTTTGTCACTAAAATCAGTAAGTACAAAAGATGTTTGGGGAGTAAGAGTAGATCAGATAGGCTAGCATAGAAGATTCCTATGGAGAGTTGTTGAGAAATAAGCTGAGGAAAATAGTGTAGGGACAGAGTATGGAGAATTTGACTGTCAGATGCGTTAATTTGGATTTCTTCTTAAAGGCAAAAGATGGGAAGGCACTGATGGCATTTCAGCGAAAAAGTAATGTGATAAAAGCCTACGTGGGGAAGACTTCTCTTTTGGCATCCCAGAGGAGTGGTAGCATTGGGGATTGGCAGCGTTGGCCCTGGTCTACCAAGGAGGAGATAGGGATCTGTGAAAATTCCTCTTTACTCTCACCTGGAAATATGTGCCCAAGTGTAACTTTCAGTCTGATTTGCTTCAGGCAATGTGAACAGCATATTAACCCTTTCTAAACATATTCTGAATTCTCTTTTAAATGCTAAGTAAGTCCTTGTCCAGCTAACTTGTACAAGAGACTTGGCAAATCCTAATAATAATATACTTCCTTGAAATAAGATCTTTATATTCTTCTGTTACTAATTCCCCCTGGTGCCCTTGCTTAAAATGCATGAAATCTCCTCATTATTGCTTAAATGCCCTTGCCAATATAAAACTATTTATTTCATTGTGGGAATTTTCCTTCAAACACCTGTTCCTTTTTTAAAAAAAATTCTGCAAATTTTCTCTAGCTCAAGGTTATCTTTCTCTCAGTCTCTCTCTCTCTTTTGGTAACAAGTATTTAGCCCACTGAATCAGTTTTCTCATAGAGTCCACGGAGGAATGTACTGATCTGTTTTCTCTTTCCAGATGTGGTTTAATTGTTTAACATAAAGACATATGCTGAGATTTAGGAAGAACTCCCTCCAGAACCCAGTATTATCATTATGTGCCAATTTAAAACCATCAATGATCAACCAGAGATCTTTTCTGCCCTTCAATTAAAACATACTAGATGGGCAGGATATGGTAAACCAGATGCAATAATTAAGTGAATAGTTTAACTGTTCATATTGCACATTGCTGTTTGCTACAGCATGACCATTAAACAAAAAGTAAAGCCAAGAAGGTTGTATGGCCTCATAAAAATTCCATTTGGCTTGGAAATACAGTACCATTTTACATTAATGTTAAACACGCCAAGAGATAATTACACAGTCATGAGTCAACTGTGTCAAATGATTAAACACAGGAAATGGATTGATGGGAAAAAAACTCCCCATCTTTGACTCTCTCCAAACAATTATGGGAAAAAAGACATTCACAAACTGCATAAAGGGATTCTCTTTGGAAGCCTGATCCCTTGGGAACTGCAGGTGGCAGCAGGGAAAGATATTAGTATTAGTACATTCCACATATACAGGAAACCATTTCCCCTGGCAGCTCCAACAATTTTCAACAAGATCAGTTATCTAGGAAGAGTAATTATTTGGCAAATCCATTAATGATATCAGAGGGCTTCAAAGCTTTTATTAAGTCATTTGGTAAGATAATTTATTACTTTCTACTTAGGTGATTATGGTAAGGTATTCCATGAAAATCTAATGGAAGTCTTTCTGATTATAAAAAATATAACAGTATAAATTCTTTTGCTAACGATTTCTGATGAAGATAATCATATTGCCAAATATTCCATTTTTGAGCATTTATCTTGAAAATATTCATTAGTTCACTTTGATAATTTCTTCCCTTTTCTCTTTTTCTCTCCATTTCTGTATTCCTTTGCAGAATAAAGACAAATTTTTGCTCTCCAGTTTGTTAATGACAAACTACTCTGTTTTGGAGTGAATGTGTGGAAGTTTAAACACACTTGTGATATTTCTCTTATGAGGGGCAGAGGTGTCTAACTTCTCTTTGATAGCAGGTAGTTAGCCTATTAAAATATTTTTTTTCTTTGGGGTTTTAAATGTTCCTGAAATGAGAGTAGCTCAGAATTCCCTTGTCTCTAATTAAGTTGTTGGAGGGAAAAGGTAACCAGGTTCTCCTAAAAGTCTGATGTTCAGGGCAAGAAGTAGTTGTTAACTTAATGAACCAATCAAAGGAATTTATAAAAAGGTGGAGGGCATGGGAAACCAGAAAAGGAACTGAAAAGGGAATTAATCAGTTATGTGAAAATCAAGAAAGTGAATTAAATCAAATATACTGAACTTCTAAGAAGTGATAATTTCATTTGAATTGAATCTGACCTTAGGTTTTGAGGATTTTATAATAAAGAATTATGTACTCAGCTCCTGTTGGCTTTCTACCAGGGAATTAAATCCCAAACTTAAGGGTTAGAAAAGTCCTTTTCACCTCAATTATGTGTGATTCATACCTTAATATTTTCACTGTCTGTCAACTTCTTTTGTTGTCTTTTACAGAAGAAACATTGTAATCTAGATCAACAATTCAACTTTGTTAATGAACCAGTTGGAAGAGAGCCCAGACTCCTACAGGATAACAGGATGCTCCTATCGGGAACTTTCCACGTTAGGGTCATAAGTAGTATGATTCAGTGATGAGTCATACATAATGGATCACCACATTCTTATAATACAAATCCATGGAAGCCCCGTGGATTATATTCACAGAGTATGGATTTTCCTAATGTACTGTGATAGTTGCTAGCAGAGATTATAAACTTATATTATTTCACCATAGCTGGGGACAGTTACTACCAGATATTATCAAGAAATAGCCATCTTGTTGTAGAACAAAAAATATATCTCTTCTTTGGTTTCATTTATCACCCTTTCTAGGGGATGCAGATATGCAGATGATAGCACTCTAATGGCAGACAGTGAAGAGGAACTAAACAGCCTCTTGATGAGGCTGAAAGAGGAGAATGGAAAAACTGGCTTCAAACGTAACATTCAAAAAACTAAGATCAAGGCATTCAGTCCTATAACTTCATGGCAAATAGATAGGGAAAAAGTGGAAACAGCAACAGATTTCTTTTTGTTATTGGGCTCCAAAAATCACTGCAGATGTTGACTGCAGCCACAAAATTAAAAGACACTTGCTCCTTGGCATAAAAGCTATGACCAAAGTAGACAGCATATTAAAAAGTAGAGACATCACTTTGCCGACAAAGGTCCATATTATCAAAGCTATGGTTTTTCCAGTAGTCTTGTATGGATGTGAGAGTGGGACCATAAAGATGACTGTGCACTGAAGAACTGATGCTTCTGAATGGTGCTGGAGAAGACTCTTGAGAGTTTCTTGGACTGCAAGGAGATCAAACCAGTCAATCCTAAAGGAAATTAACCCTGAATATGCATTGGAAGGACCAATGCTGAAGCTGAGACTCCAATATTTTGGCCACCTAATGTGAAGAGCTGATTCGTTAGAAAAGACCTTGATGCTGGGAAAGATTGAAGGCAGGAGGATAAGGGAGCTGGAGAGGATAAGATGGTTAGATAGCATCACTGATTCAGGGGACATGAGTTTGAGTAAACTCCAGGAGATGGTGAAGGACAGGGAAGCCTGGCATGCTACAGTTCATGGGGTTGCCAAGAGTCGGACAAGACTTAGCAACTAAACAACAAGGAGAGGCATAGTTACCCAGTCATCCTGCCATAATATTTCTGCAGAATGGAACTGGTGTCCTCATGTCAGTCTCCAGGGTTGGGTACAGAACCCAGGGTCAGTCAATCAGAATTTTCCCTGGAATTTCTCTGAGCTTTTGATAAAAAGAAAATGCTCTTTTTTTTTTCCCCAGTGAACTCGAGATGTAAGACTGTTGTGGCCATCTTGCTGCTACATGAAGAGAGTCATTTAGAGAAAGGAGAGTCATTTAGAGAAAGGCGTCAAATAGAATGAAGAAAGTAGAGGAGAGGAAAAAGAAACAAGACTCTGAAGACAGCCAACTCTCTAAATAATACTTGAATCAGCACCAGGTTTTCAATTTTTTGAGCCCATAATTTTCCCTTTTTGGTTAGGCTCTTGTCATATGTATCCTAAAGGATTCAAATGCAGTTTTCCAACAAGTAATATTAATAATAGTGTTTGATACAGGGTTATTTGTTTCGAGGTTTTAAAGATAAAAAGTACTTAAGAATGTTTCCAAGGTTTCCAGTGCATGCTGATAGGGTGTCAGATTCAGATTACAGATTATTCCAGAATATGTATTTCCTATAGCTTCTTAGGCACATTCCCAGAGATTTTGGTGAAATATACTTGGAGTTTGGCAAGATCAGCTCATTTCTAATCATCTCCCCAGATCTTGACAACAGTATTTATATCTGGTACATGGGGAAAGAATAATTGCCCAAAACTATTGTACTCATTATAAAGAAAGGACGGTGTGACCAATTCAAAACCCTTCAAAATACGGACAGAGTGATGGTAACTAATGCCGTGGTAGAAGATTTTCCTGAATTGTCCACATTTATTTCATCAGAAAGATAGTACAATATATAAAGTTCAAATGAGTTTATGATCTTTTAGTCCTGATTTCCATGTGGTACCTTGATTTACCCTCTTTTATCCCTATGAGTATATTCCTTTGCTTTTCCCTGACTACCTTGATCAATATTTCCAAAGATATCTCTTTGCAGAAGATTTTATTAATTAGAAAGTTTCCCTCATACTGGACAGATTTCTACTGCTGCTGAGTTTTGTATATAGCCTAAAGATTTACAGAACAAGACAACTTTCTTCCATATGATATATGTTAAAATATTTGAGACGGCTTCCCAGGCGGCTCAGTGGTAAATAATCTGCCTGCCAAAGCAGGGGAAACAGCAGATGTGGGTTCGATTCTTGGGTTGGGAAGCTCCACCTGGAGGAGGAAATGGCAACCCATTCCAGTATTCTTACTTGGGTAACCCCATGAACAAAGGAGCTTTGAGGACAACAGCCCATGGGAGTTACAAAGAGTCACACATGACTGAGAGACTGAGCAGGAACACAAAGCATTTGAGGACGTCTAGCAGGCATTNCTGCTGCTGAGTTTTGTATATAGCCTAAAGATTTACAGAACAAGACAACTTTCTTCCATATGATATATGTTAAAATATTTGAGACGGCTTCCCAGGCGGCTCAGTGGTAAATAATCTGCCTGCCAAAGCAGGGGAAACAGCAGATGTGGGTTCGATTCTTGGGTTGGGAAGCTCCACCTGGAGGAGGAAATGGCAACCCATTCCAGTATTCTTACTTGGGTAACCCCATGAACAAAGGAGCTTTGAGGACAACAGCCCATGGGAGTTACAAAGAGTCACACATGACTGAGAGACTGAGCAGGAACACAAAGCATTTGAGGACGTCTAGCAGGCATTGAACCCACTCCAGTGTTCTTGCCTGGAGAATCCCAGGGACGGGGGAGCCTGGTGGGCTGCTGTCTATGGGGTCGCACAGAGTCAGACACGACTGAAGCGACTTAGCAACAGCAGCAGGCATTGAAAGCTTTCTTTCCCTTTGGATATCTTTTGTTAGTGTTTTTTAACCATACCGCTTATGTCAAAACTTTTAAAGTGTGTCTGTCCTGTTGCTGTTTTCTGAAGATGCTTTAGTTTATCAATCCATCTCAAGAAGTATGCTTAGAAACAAACACGACTCTTGAGATGCAGTCTGAAAGCACAGAAAAGAAATACTAATACCTTCCCTGGTTCTGGACATGAGACTTCAATTTATGCAATTTAAGATAAGTTATTAACTTGTTTTGGCAGTATTATGACAGCATGAATTAGATTTGAGGTTGTACTTAACTCAGGCTAATTGCCAAAGCACTATTGGATTCTTCAGTTGTCTCCTTAAGAAGTTTTTGATACAATTAGGCTTACTAAGTTTGTCAGTATGAAAGTGAAAGTGTTATTGGCTTAGTTGTGTCTGACTCTTTGCAACCCCATGGACTGTAGCCTGCCAGGCTCCTCTGTTCATGGGATTTCCTAGACAAGAATACTGGAATAGCCATTCCCTTCTCCAGGGGATCTTCCCAACCCAGGGACCGAACCTGTGTCTCACACATTTCAGGAAGATTCTCTCTAAACATCACACTATAATATATTACCAGCAATCATCTGAAGCATTCCCAGTCCTTAGTCATAGGAAGAGTGACTAATTACATACACACACACACATATGCACACACACACACATATAATTTATCATCCCAATTGTGAGTCTTTTGAGAATATAAGGGAGTGCTATTAATAATAATTACTCCCTTTAAATAGGAACTGAATCAGCTAAAGAGGGATTATGTTTCCTCCAACTGTGGAGAGATTAGACCTAATGTTTACACATGCTTCAATTTAAAGGAAAATAAAATTAAAAAAAAAAAATCAGCATTATGTCAACTAAGAACTTCCAGACGTCCAATCTGGGTTTAGAAAAGGCAGAGGAACCAGAGATCAAATTGTCAGCATTCACTGGATCATAGAGTAAACAACAGGATTCTAGAAAAACATCTACCTTGCTTTCAGTGACTACATTAAAGTCTTTGACTATGTGGATCATAACAAACTGGAAAGCTCTTAAAGAGATGCAAATACCTAACCATCTTACATGTCTCCTTAGAAACCTGTATGTGGGTCAAGAAGCAATAGTTAGAACCCTGTAAGGAACAACCGATTAGTTCAGGATTGAGTAAGGACTACAACGGGACTCTCTGTTGTCCTTCTGTTCATTTAACCTATATGCTGAGCACATCATGAGAAACATGGGGCTAGATGAGTTACAAGCGGGAATAAGAGAGGCAGGAGAAACATCCACAACCTCGGATATGTGGATAACACCACTCTAATAGCAGAAAGCGAAGAGGAACTAAAAAATCTCTTGATGAGGGTGAAGGAGTAGAGTGAAAAAGCTGGCTTACAACTAAATATTAAAAAAAAGAACAACAACTAAGATCTTGGCGTCTGGCCCCATAACTTCATGAAAAGTCAAGAGAAAAAGGTGGAAGCAGTGACAGATTTCCTCTTCTTGGGCTCTAAAATCACTGTGGATGGTGACTGCAGCCGTGAAATCAGAAGGTGATTGCTTCTTGGCAGAAAAGCTATGACAAGCCTAAACATTCTGTTGTAAAGCAGAGACATCACTCTGCTGACAAAGGTCTGTACAGTCAAGGCTATGGTCTTCCCAGTGGTCATGTATGGTTGTGGTTGTGAGAGCTGGATCGTAAAAAAGGCAGAGCGCTAAAGAATTGATGCCTTCAAACTGTCGTGCTGGAAAAGACTGGAGTCTCTTGGACAGTAGAGACATCAAGCCAGTCAAACTTAACGGAAATCAACACTGAATACTCTATGGAAGGATATTTTGGTTACCTGATGCAAACAGCTGACTCATTAGAAAAGTCTCTGATGCTGGGAAATACTGAAGGCAGAAGGAGAAGAGGAGATCAGAAGATGAAACAGCTGGATGGCATCACCAATGCAATGGACATTAATTTGGGCAAATTCTGGGAGATGGCGAGTGAGAGGGAGGCCTGGCATGCTGTAGTTCATGGGGTCGCAAAGAGTCGGACAAGACTGGATGACTGAATGAGAAATAAATCAAACTCATCAGTTTGAAAACTTTTGTTAACTACTGAATAAAAATTTCAATAGTCTGACTTTATTTACTTGACTGTGGCTCGTTAATTTAGGAGAACTGTTTTAGTATTCTTCTCAGTTCTGTTTACTATGGATAGACTTAAAGGGTGCTCTCCTTGACCCAGATTTCCAGGTTGGCTAACATCCTTCCTTCAGAGACATATGTGCTCCATGCTAGTATCTCCAGTTTCCAGCAAACAATTTTCCAGACTTCCCACTCCCTCCTCCCCCATTTATCTCATGGGATCTTGTTTCCTCCCCTGTGAAACAGTCTGGCCAGTTGAGGTCACTCGCCAAGCATTTATTTATCAACCATCAGCTGAATGCTGTGTGTCTGGGCTCCACCCATGGTCTCCAAGCTAAAGATCTGAAGAATTCCAAATCCTTCTAAAATTCCCTTTGGGTGTAACAAGGAAGAGCCTGCAGGCTGAAAGCCAACTTGTCCTCACCTCAACTCAATACTCATTGTCCTCTTGGGAACAGGCAGTTTTAAAACAAAACGAACAAAACCACAATCCAATCCTTCTTCTAAATAAACTTTGTAAAGTATCAGATTGAAAAAAAAACTTTAGTGATTCCCCCCTGCCTCGCTTTTTTTCTGCTTTTGCTCTTCTCTTGATGCTGCATATGGGCTGTTTCCTGTCTTGTAGTCAGAGCCAGATTTCAGGCTTGCATGAAATTTCAGAGGTTAAAAAGAGACATGCTTTTGGGTGGAGCTAGGGGTTTAGGTGAAGGGACGTGGCAAACTTTGAAGTCAGAGGTTCTCTTCTTCCCAATTTTGCTTAGTGTTTCACAGCAGTGTCTTACTAATTGTAAATATCTTCTGAAAATTTATAAGCAGCAACCTAGATTCACAGGTTATTTTCAAGTTAAAATTTATAAACATATTCCATAAAATGTAACTTAGTCTGCACCATGGAAAGGAATATCCTGCTGCTATTTCTCTTCTTTGGCACTGCAAAGACATCAAGGAAAGCATATGAATGATCTCCATAATCTTTTCAAATCCTATTTCTGAGGCTATGGAGATGCATACCATCTCTTAAATTAGATCACTAATGTTTTTTTCTTTAAAATCCATAAGCTTCCTATTAAAGAATCTAAGTAACAGGATGATGAAGTCAAATTACTTACTGGTTGTTTAATTGCACCAAATGCTTTAGGGCTTCTTAGCTCAAAGGACAAATGCTAGAGTAAAACTCAAGCCAGAAGTTTGTCTACAATGCATGAAGCCAGTCCCAAGAGATTTAATCTTATTTCCATTTCCCCAAAAGTGAACACACTGGAACTAAATCTGGGTTTTCGGAAAGTTGTCACAAAAATAGAGATGTAAAATGATAGCAACACACTTAGCATAGTAACTCTGTCTTTCAGGCTCAATCTCAGGTCATTTTTTTCTGAATGCCTAGTTGGCAGAAAGCCCCTTATATCTGCTAGATCATCCACATATGCCTTCTTTGATATAAGCAAAACCAAATGCCCCCACCCTCCAACAGGGATGCGGCTGTGATTTCATCAAACTATATAAGAGAGGTAGTCTATAACAGACACTAAATTGATTTTTTAGATTCTGTTTTTTTCAGATATTTCAGATTCTGCATAAGCTTGAAAAATGCCTGGTTACTTTTAGACAGATTCTATGAAACCCTTTATGACTCAAGTAGATTTCAGGCAGTCCATATCTCATGGAAAAGAACTAATAATTTTAATAATATTAATTTTCTCAGTTAAACCACATGAATCCTCTCAGTGATGAATATAAATGTAACAAAATTTAAAATTATTTGTTTCTCAATTTTGGCACTTTTCTCCAGTTCTTTATTACTATTCAGTAATTCTAGAGTACAGTCAAATGGTATAAAAATTCTTATCTTACCAGAATATAGAAGACTAGACAATTAACAGAAAAAAAAGCATATTTCCAGCTCTGTTTGCTTATTTTTTATTTTTTTAACTTTTAGAAAGTTCATCTGCTCATTGCTTACATTATTTCTAAAGAAAAGAGTGTAGGATTTAGTACACAGTGCAAGTATTTGCCAATAAAAAAGAAAGAAAGAAATTTTATCTATTGTTTGGAGTTATTGTGATTTTTCAGGTAGGATAGTGTATATAACAGTGTTTTGTAAACATTAAGCATTACAGTGTTAACATTTATTACTTCTTTTAATCTCACTTATTTAATATGTATTACATTCCAAGTACAGTGTTCAATGATGCCTATAAAAATGAGCAGGGCACAGTTTTGCCATGAAGACACATTTTCTTGAAGCAGGTGCTGTGTATCATCATCGTCACCCTCACGATCACTGTGATTTATGACACGCCACTATGAATTAGGCTTTGGTTCTGGCCTAAGTGGGCTTCCTTGGTGGCTCAACAGTAAGAATCTACCTTCAATGCAGGATATGCAGGTTTGATCCCTGGGTCAGGAAGATCCTCTGGAGAAGGAAATAGCAGCCTGCTCCAGTATTCTTGCCTGGAAAATCCCATGGGCAGAGGACTCTGACAAGCTGCATTCCATGGGGTCACAAGAGTGGGACATGACTTAGCAACTAAACCACCACCACCTACCTGGCCCAAGGACAAAGTGTTGAAGAAGCCAAATTCTCTGTACACTTTCAATTTAGAAAAGCAATAAATAGGACTTCCCTGGTGATTCAGTGGTTAAGAATTTGCCGGCCAATGCATGGGACACGGGTTCCATCCCTGGTCAGGGAAGATCCCACGTGCCGCAGAGCAAATAAGACTATGGGACACCACTATGGAGCCCATGCTCTAGAATTCATGTGTCAAACTGCTGAAGCCCAGCTGGGGCTTTCTAGAATCTGCTCAGCAACAAGGAGAACCTGTGCACTGCAAGGTAGCCTGTGTTCAGCAAGGAAGACAGTGCAACTAAACATAAGTAGATAAAATAAATAGCTAGAAAGACAGTGAATAAGGAAATAGATGAATATATACTTCCAGATAGTGATAAGAATTATGATAAAAAATAGAGCAGGAGAAGCAGACAAAGTAATAGATGATATTTTTGATAGAATCATTAGAGAAGACCTCTAAAAAGATACATGAGTTGGAACATGAATTGTAAAGTAGCCTCTGAGGCAGGAGAGAACCAAGAAAGTATGGTGAATTGAAGTTAAAAAAAAAAAAAAGAGAGAGAGCGAGATCAAGTCTTGGATGGTACTGACAGGCTGATTATTATTAGAAGTGGGAATTGACCTCTAAATGGGTAAAATGGAGGTAGTTTTGTAAGAGTGGTTTTTTGAAATTCTAATGGAAAAGCTCTGACTGGAGTAAATTAAAGAAAGATTTGTAGGTAAAGAGTTGGAGACACCAAATATTGACAAAATTCTAGAAATTTTGCTTAAAAAAGCCAAGTGGAGAAACCTACTGAGAGATAGAAACAATCTAGAGTTTTTGAAGTTTCTAGGTCAATGATTCTTAAGTTTTCTGATTTTAGAATGCCTTTATAATGGTATATAATTCATTATGATTACTGATATTTACTGTGTTAAAAATTACAATGTCAAAATATTTAACATATTTATTAATTTACTCAAATAATAACCTATCCCATGTTAACATATTATATTTTGCAAATATGTTTATTTAATGTTTGGCTTAATAGAAAAAAGATGAATTCTCATATCTCTCAGTGCATTCAATCTATTGTGATATGCTATTTTGGTTAAGTATATGAAGAAAATCAGGCATCATACATATATGCATTTTAATATACATTTTTCTGATTTTTGTGAACATATCACATGGCCTATCCTTAGAGCTGAGAGCAAAAAATGCAAATAATGTCTTTGTATCTTTATAAAAATAATTTTGACCTCAGGGGCATCCTAAAAGTCTTTTGGGACTCTCAGCAGTTGTTGGACTCTGCTTAGAAAACCACTGAATATATTTGACATCCAACAATATCTGAGTCATATTTTATATGAAATATTGTTAGGATAACAAAAAGTGAAACAACAACAATGGTGAGTGCTTGTGAAAAGCTGGAATTTCTTTTCTTCTAAAAGAACATTAACTATATCATTATGATGTAGATACCTGTAGGATATACCAGCTGTGGAATTGCTGTATGGCAGTTTCCTCAACTGCTAACCACAGGTGATAAAAGTTTGCTGGCAGCTTTTCTTTTTCTTTCTTTTTAGCCATATTAGGTTATAATTGACACATAGAGGTTATATATATGTAAGGTACACAACTTGATGTTTTGGTATAACCACACATCACAAAATGATCATCACAATCAAACTAGTTAGCCTATACATCATCTTATATAGTTACCTTTTGTGTATGTATGGTAAAAAATTTTTAAGATCCATTCTGTTACCAAATTTCAAGTATATAATACAGTATTGTTAACTACAGTCACTACAGGTAGTGTCTTCTTACAAGAATATTCCCAATGACTAGTGCAAGCATATGATTAGTAATGGATTTTAGAAATTGTTATTTGTTCCTTTCTTTCAGCTATGAATTATTTTGGGGTGATCGATGGATATGTGCTAAAATGCATGAATTTTAATGTGTTTCTTTATTTCTCATGTCATAAAGTTAGAGACTGAAGAGACCTCATGAGTTGTGCAGTTCATCACCCTGGCATAATATCATGGCTCTTTCCAGAAAGGCTTTGTCTGGCTCAGTTTTAAATGAGAAAGGCAATTATACTCCCATTAGTTCCCTTGAGAGACTATTCCATTCACTGATAGATCTCCATTTTGAAATGTTGCCCAACATCAAGCCCATGTTGGTTGAATACTATTCATCCTTGACTGAATAAGCTGCTTGTGGTGATCTCTATGAGAGAACTTCATCTACATGACTCCTGTAGTAAATGTTCTTCTAGCACACAAACAATCCATGGTCTATGAAACGTGCTACCCAATTGGTTATTGAGTGTATTCTGTGCACTATCTTGGACATTCCCTCTTGTTGAATCATTTGATAGAAAATTTATTGTATAATTGTTATAAGATTTCTGCCAGAATGTTCACTAAAAGGATGTTGGGGATTCTCAAATATAGAAAATAGATGAAAAGATTATTTTACTTGATGGGAAAATTTTTACACACCAAAAGGAAAGAAGTGTTACTAACGTATTCAACATGTTAATCAAATAATGGCTGAATGAATTTTCAGTCACCTTAGAAAAGCAACTGTTACCTGAGTAAGTAAGTAAACACCTCAGGCATTTGTCATAATGATGATGAAATAATTTCATAAAGTTTTAAAAGATAGAATATATATTTTTCTTTCTATATCAGAAAATCAAGGTATAAATCTCCAGGGGCATACTTTTAAAAAGGATAACATTTTTATGCCTTGAGGATATTCCTTCAGCTTACTTAAACATTGTTTTCTGAACACAAAATGTTTGAATTCCCAGTTTCTTTATGCTTAGCTATTTAAGTGATGATTTGGGAGACACTATGCTGCCACCTTTCCCTTATATTTAAAAGTTTATTTCCATTTACTGTTATAAACCTAGATTATTCTGTCTCCCCTTTGAAAGGAATTTCAACAAATCTTGTGAATTAGTCCAGTAAACATTCTCATGAAAAAAAAGATCTCTAGGTTATATCTTAAGAAGCATATTTATCTCCTTTAATGGCATAACTTTATAATTTGTTCAAATTAAAAAGAGGAAAAGCAACAAACAAGAAATAGAATTATACTTCTCTTATCTAGTGCTTAGCACTTGGACAATTTAAAATTAACGCAGAAGACCTTTCCCCCCTTTCTCCCCTTGCATGATGTCTATTGGTATTTGTTGTTTTTGTTCTTGTTTTGTCTTTAAAGGAGACTGTTTGGATGAGTCAGTCAAGCAATAATGAAAAACAGATGGGAGGTTCTTTCCCCTATCTCCCAGACCACAAGATGCGATGTAAGTGTTCCATATGATGTTTTAGAAAGAATTCCAGCTCTTAAGATCTCTGTTAAAAGCACACAACTGAAAATAAAAACAAACAAACAAAAACACCCAAAGGCTCTTCAGTGGCTGTTAAAGGGGGTCTTTCTGTATTCAATCTGGAAAGGCAAATAACCCATTATTCCTTTAGAAATAGTGCTTTATCATCTTTAGGGCTTGTTTTTACAAAATTTATTGCAAAGCCAATGTTAGTATCCAATAACTCAGTATGCACCCACAATTATGTTCTTCAACAGGAAATTAATAAACAGGAATAGAAGGTAAGATTACTAAACTTTCAGGGGAATATTCAGGTGCTCTGCTATTTCAGATCATTTTAAACTCTCGGACATATTCTTAACTCCATGAATTCACTTTGTAAATAGAAATTATAAAATAAATTTAGCTGTTACCTTAAACTGGTGCATGTTTGTGTGCTGTTGATGTTTCCAGTAACCTCAGATATGAGAATGATACCACGCTAGTGGCAGAAAGCAGAGAGGAACTAAAGAACCTTTGGATGAGAGTGAAGGAGGAGCATGAAAGAGCTGACTTAAGAATAAATATTAAAAGAAAACCTAAGATCATAGCATCTGCTCCTATTACTGCATGGCTAAAAGAAGGGGAAAAAATGGAAGTAGTGACAAGTTTTGTCTTCTTGGGCTTCAAAATCACTGCGGATGGTGACTGCAGCCATGAAATCAGATGACTGTTTCTTGGCAGGAAAGTGATGAAAAACCTAGACAGTGTGTTGAAAAGCAGAGACATTACTCTGCCCACAAAGGTCTGTATAGTCAAGGCTATGGTCTTCCCAGCGATCACATATGGTTGTGAGATTTGGACCATAAAGAAGGCAGGATGCCAAAGAATCAATGCCTTCGAACTGTGTTGCTGAAGGCTCCTGAAAGTCCCTAGAACAGCAAGGAGTCAAATCAGTCAATCTTAAGAGAAATGAACCCTGAATATTCACTGGAAAGACTGATGCTGAAGCTGAAGTTCCAGTATTTTGGTCATCTGAACCAGTCCATTCTGAAGGATATCAACCCTGGGATTTCTTTGGAAGGAATGATGCTAAAGCTGAAACTCCATTACTTGGGCCACCTCATGTGAAGAGTTGACTCATTGGAAAAATTCTGATGCTGGGAGGGATTGGGGGCAGGAGGAGAAGGGGGCGACAGAGGATGAGATGACTGGATGGCATCACTGACTTGATGGATGCGAGTCTGAGTGAACTCCTGGAGTTGGTGAGGGACGGGGAGGCCTGGCGTGCTGCGATTCATGGGGTCGCAAAGAGTTGGACACGACTGAGCGACTGAACTGAACTGAACTGATTCGAACAGCTGACTCATTGGAAAAGCCCCTGATGCTGAGAAAGAAGAAGAGGGCTTCAGAAGATGACATGGGTGGATGGCATCACTGATGCAGTGAATATGAACTTGGGTAAACTCTGGGAGATGGTGAGGGACATGGAGGACTGGTGTGTTGCAGTTTATGGGCTCGCAAAGAGTTGGACATGACTAGGCGACTGAACAGCAACAAATGTATGTATGTGTATATACACTAACTGTTGTTAGTTTCAAAACATGAAAGACAAAGTAGTTTTGCTTTTGCAAATGCAAAGTGAATGTTCTTTATTGATTGCTCAGCATAAAAAAAGAAACTACTAATCATTTCAGATGAATGGTTTATATTTGACCTTAAGCCTCACAGGTCTAGGCTACAAAATTTAAGCATACTACTAACCTGAAATTTTTCACCAATGTATGCAACATTGTGGGAGGTCATTACACCAGTTTTGATGCTTTAGAAAGCAGTCATTCTCCTATGGACTCTAGGAATATCAAAAGAAACACAAAAGCTCTTCAGTGGAGATGAACAGGGCCTCATGCCATTTTTAACATCATTTTTTGATTCACTCAATCATCAATTATTTACTTTTTATATACAAAGCTCTGTGCTAGATATTGGAAGAGGGAACATAAATGTGGATTATGACTTTCTCTTTTTGCCCAGTTATACATGAAATTCATGTAGCTTTTGCCTCTTCTCTTTCTTGACTATGCCAAAGTCTTCCAAGAAATGAATGAGAGTCAAGAAGGTGATGGTGATTCAAAAGCCACCAGTATATTGTGAAAGTATATTTTCCAGTACAGTGATGAAGGGACACAGACTGAAAGAGCTTAAAAAGAGAATGAATTAAAATAAATCTAAGGTTGAGGTATGGTAAAAGAAGAGATCTTTTTTGAAACTTTTTTTCCATAAAAGTAAGAAGAGCGTTTGGCAACAGAATATGACAAGGTCAAGAAAAATGGTTTGTATTCCCACTGAACGAAGAAGCTTTGATGTGTGTTCAATGAAAGAAGAGGAAATAAAAATAGTGGAGACAAATATCGGGAAGGTGCTGCTTCTGTGGATGATGAGAGTGATATATTTGGTGTGAGACTGAGTAAACTTAAATTTTGGAGAAAGTGGGCTGAAATGGATCCAGATGTTCCCCATTTCAAGAAATGTTCTATGCTCTTCTATGTATCATGAGTAGGTAGACACTCCATGAAGGTAGGTATCTGCAAAGTCCTTACTACCATCAGGAGGCCAATTATTTGTCTCTTGCTTTGGGTAGATATCTCTATAAGCTTCAGAATAGGTCACTGGTTATTCTGTACTGTGTCCAGAATATGGGGCTTGTTTTCTACTGTATTAACTAGCAAGTCACTGAAATTAACTATTCCTTAAGGACATTGCACGTAAAATGGAGATATTAATAACAATCTTCATAGGTGGCTGTGATAATGATTAAAAGGATTAGTTTACAAAAAACATTTAGAAAAGTTATAGCACATACTAAGTGTATTATTGAAACTTTATACCCTCTAACTATGTTACTGGTGTCTTCCCATCAGTCATACCATCCTGCAGGTATTCAAATGATCTGCTAACACCCTGTGGCATTTATACTCCTGAGAACGTGGCTTTCAGAAAAATTCTGGTACCGTTCACTCTGCCATTCTAAAGTAATAGTTTGTTAAATGGAGTTCCTAATACACTCAATCTGATTTTGGTATTAACCATCTGGTGGTGTCCATGTGTAGAGTTTTCTCTTGTGTTGTTGGAAAAAGGTGTTTGCTATGACCAGAGTGTGTTCTCTTGGCAAAACTCTATTAGCCTTTGTCCTGCTTCATTCCATATTCCAAGGCCAAATTTGCCTGTTACTCTAGGTATCTCTTGACTTCCTACTTTTGCATTCCAGTGCCCTATATTGAAAAGGACATCTTTTTTCGGTGTTAGTTCTAGAAGGTCTTGTAGGTCTTCATAGAACTGTTCAGCTTCAGCTTCTTCAGCATTACTGATTAGGTCATAGACTTGCATTACTGTGATATTTCATGGTTTGCCTTGGAAACGAACAGAGATCATTCTGTCATTTTTGAGATTTCATCCAAGTACTGCATTTCAGACTCTTTTGTTGACTATGATGGCTATTCCATTTTTTCTAAGGGATTCCTGACCACAGTAGTAGATATAATGTTCATCTGAATTAAATTCACCCATTCCAATCCATTTTAGTTCGCTGATTCCTAGAATATTGATGCTCATTCTTACCATCTCTTGTTTGACCACTTCCAATTTGCCTTGATTCATGGACCTAACATTCCAGGCTCCTATGCAATATTGTTCTTTACAGCATTGGACTTTACTTCCATCAACAGTCACATCAACAACTGGGTGTTACTTTTGCTTTGGCTCCATCTCTTCATCCTTTCTGGAGTTATTTCTCCGTTGTTCTCCAGTAGCATATTGGGCACTTACTGACCTGCAGGTTCACCTTTTAGTGTCCTATCTTTTTGCCTTTTCATTCTGTTCATAGGGTTCTCAAGGCAAGAGTACTGAAGTGGTTGCCATTCCCTTGTCCAGTGGACCACATTTTGTCAGAATTCTTCACCATGACCTGTCTGTCTCGGGTGGCCCTACATGACATGGCTCATAGTTTCATTGAGTTAGACAAAGCTGTGGTCCATGTGATCATAATGGTTAGTTTTCTGTGATTGTAATTTTCAGCCTTTCTGCTCTCTGATGGAAAAGGATAAGAGGCTTATGGAAGCTTCCTGATGGGAGAGACATATGGATATCATCAGATAGTCATTACGGAAATCAGATTGACTATATTCTTTGTAGCCAAAGATGGAGAAGGTATATACAGTCAGCAAAGGCAAGAATGTGAGCTGACTGTGGCTCAGATCATGAACTCTTTCTTGCCAAATTAAGACTGAAATTGAAGAAAGTAGCAAAAACCACTAGACATTCATGGATGACCTAAATCAAATCCCTTACAATTATAGAGTGGAAGTGACAAATAGATTCAAGGGATTTGATCTGATAGACAGAGTGCCTGAAGAACTATAGACAGAGATTTGTGACATTGTACAAGAGGCAGTTTTCAAAGCCATCCCTAAGAAAAAGAAATGCAAAAAGGCAAAATGATTGTCTGACAAGGCCTTACAAATATCTGAGAAAAGAAGAGAAGCTAGAGGCAAAAGAGAAAAAGAAAGATATACCAATTTGAATGCAGAGTTCCAAAGAATAGCAAGGAGAGATAAGGAAGACTTCTTCTGTGATCAATGCAAAGAAATTGAGGAAAACAATAGAATGGGAAAGAGATCTCTTCCAGAGAAGGCAATGGCACCCCACTCCAGTACTCTTGCCTGGAAAATCCCATGGACAGNGGGTTGCCATTTCCTTGTCCAATGCATGAAAGTGAAAAGTGAAACTGAAGTCGCTCAGTTGTGTCCTACTCTTCGTGATCCCATGGACTGCAGCCTGCCAGGCTCCTCCATCCATGGGATTTTCCAGGCAAGAGTACTGGAGTGGGGTGCCATTGCCTTCTCCAATTCTCTTCTCTTCTCTAGTCTTACTCATTTCATTGTAAACACATCTGTTCTCATGGCTATAAGTACTGCTTATATCCTCACGATTCTCACATTTATATTCTGAACCAGGACTTCTTCCTTGAACTTCAGACTTATCTCTCTTCCTGCCAACTAAAGTTTTCTATTTGATTGTCTAATTACAATCTCAACTAAATACACCCTACACCAAACTCCCGATCTTTCTTGTAAAAGTGGTTCGGTCACTGTTTTTTCTATGAAGGGCAACTCCCAATTCTGGGTTCTTAGGCTCATCACTTTACTTGAATCTCATTTTTTTTTTCTCAAACCCTTATTTAATCTATCAAAAATACCTTCAAAATACAGACTCAGACCATTTTTCATCACTTTCACCACTATCATCTGGTCCAGCCATTCCCCCCCCCAA
This sequence comes from Neotragus moschatus, assembly GCA_006410615.1. Lineage (NCBI taxonomy): Eukaryota > Metazoa > Chordata > Mammalia > Artiodactyla > Bovidae > Neotragus > Neotragus moschatus. The sequence goes on along the minus strand of SJYA01000601.1, from coordinate 2,769,014 downwards.
CAACCCGCCCCCCTGGATTACTTCAACCCATCTTGACTGCTCTGTTTGCATTCTGAGCTATTCTCTGTCTTAATGTTGAAGTAGCATTGTTATTCTACCCCTTGGTATCTCACCTTACTCCAAGTATAAATCAAAGTCTTCATCAAATTATCAATAACTTATTAATAGTTCAGGCTCAAAATATTGCATGGCACTCAACAAAAGGCAAAACAGAAGATGCAATGATGTAACTCTTTCTTTTCTCCTGTTCTTTTTTTTTTTTTTTTAACCGTGTAACTTCACTTGAACTTAAGAGAGATACTCCATGGCTATTACAAATTCCTCTGCTACAACATCTCATCCTTTGGCAATGATGGTGGGGCCAGATGAAAAGAAAAAGGTAAGTAAGAGATAAGAGAGACTACAACAAGTCTAGGCAATGGAATAACATAAGTAACAGTTAATAACAAAACCATCTTGGGCTTATGCTGTCAAGATGTAGCCTAAAACAAGATAATTGTTGCCCAAAGGCCACTTAGGCATGTTTCTTTCATGTTCCTTTACACAATTTTGGCAGTTAACATGCTGTCTATTAAAAACAGCATCTGATAGAAAGCAATTACTGTTTTTAGGGATACTTACATTGTATTAAGTTTACCCCAACCAATTTGATTTGTATTTTTTTCATGCAGGAATTTTTGAGCCCTTTTCTCTGATGATGGAAGAAAGGCAGGAGGCAGATGGCTGAGAACACACAATCTGAGGTAAGGCTGCTGAGGTCATACAAATTTGAAAGAGAAACAGACTATTTGTTAACATTCCATAAGATTTCTGGGAAATGATTGTGATTGTTTTCTGTAAACACAGAAGACCCTCTCTTCCATTTATCTTCTTAAAATAATTTTGTACAAACCATTTTCTTCTTCAATCTGGCATCCTCCAAGCTTACACTGGGAGTAATTCAACAGAGATTGTAAAAAATTGTTGCTGGGCTACTATGTCTGAAAATTCGTGTAATGCTATTGATGGTAACAACTTCTGTCCAAGGATCTCAAATGACAAAAGAGGCAACAAAACTCATCTTTACTGGACGCACAGTCTGCAAACATGAGCCTAGAAGATTTGAAAACATTAACTCTTTCTGTCCAGGCTCTGTGGATGTGCACACCTGGTAGCAGTTCCAGAAGTCTCTCCCATTATCTCTCTCCCCTTCTTAGCAGTGACTTCAGAGCTTTTCTACTCTGCTCAGACTCCCGACCCTGTCATTTTTCCCTACTGTGGGAAATGACTCTGTTGTCGACTATCCCCAGAAAGCAGAACTTATAAAAAGGAACTTTCTCAGTTTTCTTCCACTAAACTAACTTGAACACATTCAATTCTCCTCCTATTTTCATTCTTTTCTAATATTAATACTCTCCAATTGCTACTTGATTAGAAAGCATCAGTATTAAAACATGCTCAAGGGATCTTTCTCCTTATAGATCTTTCTCCAGCAAATAGACAAACAGATATTCAAACTTTTTCTTCTCTTATCTATATCTCTTTATCTCCATCCAGAGCCAAACTTTCTACTCATAGTCTCTATGTCTTCACCTCCTTCCTTGTGGCTACAACTCTACTTTCCCCAAGGTCTCCCTCATTTGACCTTCTCATCACTATTTTGACCTTCTAATTGAACTTGTCCTTGTCCCTAGGTTCCTTGATTTCTTAATGTCATTTGGTCCCTCTCTTCTTAAATAACTCTCTTGCCCTGACTTTTGTAACTATATATTCTCCTGATTTTCCTGTGGATTGCTTTTCTTATTCTCCCTTGTGTAACTCTTTTTCTCTGTCCTGTTTGATGCTGTATTGATATTTCTTGAGGTTCTTGCCTAGAGCTTCTCTTTTCACTATATGTATTCCCTGGAAGTCTCACTTCAGCAAATAAATTTATAATATTGTTTCTTTTTCTTTTCCCTTTTGTTGCCATAAAAATTTATGTCCAGGGAGCCTGACTCTCCTATACACTTTGTGAATGTTTCTGGAAGCCTTCTTTGTAGTAGGTGGAATTAATATCCCTTTCTGATTATGAAAACAAAAATAGCGTCTTCTTGGATGAATTTTGGTTTGGAGGACTCTTTTGGCTTGTCCAAATCACTTCTCTTTAGGTCTTACTTCAGTTTCACCTCTCTTCGTTCTTTGCACCAGGTTTAGAATGAACGATTTAGCACTTCACCAGCTAGCTGCAGTCACTGTGTAGATTACAGCAGCAGATATGTTTCCAGGCATACAACATGGCAGACAACTTGTCTTGATGGATTTTCAGGAGCATGAACTGAGGTTCTCCTTAAGGAGACCATACTCAGAGTTTTGACATAATGTATCAATACATGATAACCATGTGGTCAGAGGAGGTGGGATGAGGTATGTGGACAGAGGGTCAATAGTTTGAAATGAGTTGTAACTTAACCTTTAGGCACAAATTCATAAACTGGGCCTGAAAGGTGAACTTTTTGATCTTAGGTATTGATAATTGTTTTGTAATACTAATACTAAACTAGCCACATTAATTAGTGGCCCTCAGTGTAGCCACTTAGCATAAAGAATTTCCATTGGCTTGACTCAGTAAAGAACTCACTCGTGAGAATGAGTTTCCTTTTTGCAAGACCTTGTCACAAAGGGGCCCCTTGATATGGATTAAAAAGCTATTGAAATAGAAATAAATGACCTTCTGAGCATATCATAAACACATAGATCAGGTCTTCCAAATACAGGCTTACATTTTTCACACATTACCATATGTTTTTCACACATTGTACACCTCTTATTCAGAATCTTGGCCACCACTCAATTCCTCTCACCTGCCTTAAACTCCACAAATATATGTTCTATATTTTTATGTATAGTGCATGTATTTAGGCAAGCCAATATCCCCCTTCCAAAGAGATTTATTCACCTGGGGGAGGTCTAACTTCCATTCACTGAGTGTGCATGACTCAAATGAAAGCTAGGTTGGGTTATGTTTTTATGTCTTGGGAAGAATAAACTTCTTAAATGCTTTACAAGGCTTTTACTTTGGCACTGGGACAGGACCACCTGTGCACTCCAAGCCTGTAAAATATGAAATCATCGATTCATTTTGGTTTCTGAAGGCTTTTTTTTTTTTAAAGCAGAAAAGAAGGATAATCTCAGCATTGTGATGTACTACACGCCATAGTATAGTCAAGGTAATGAGCGTGTTTGAAATGGAGGCCACTAGTAACAAGAACTTTAAATTGAGGGAAAAAATGTCTAGTTTGGAGCCAAAAGCTATTGTCTTGTTAGGAGCCAACACCATCTATTGTTTCCAAAAATGTTCAGAATGGTAATATGTGAGAGAAGGAGCTGAGTTTTGTAAAAAATGAAGTTGAAAGTGCCTCACTCGTGTAGCAAGTGAACCTGAGATGAAAAGGCCCACTGGGGTGGAGAAAAAGCTAAGTTTTCCACATGGCTGTACATATTTTTTATAAATAAACTAAGATAATTTATTCTTCTTGTGTTCCAATAGCCACCTCTCTGCCACCTTGCAGTTCAATTTACAGAGACTCTGTGACATGTTATTTTTATCTTTGTAGTGCAAACATATAGTAGCACAAGGCAGCAATAGAAATGCAAAATCACAGCTTTTCTAATCCAGATACTTAAAGTTTAAAAGTGTCTGGGGCTTACTTTTCTTAGAGACACACTATATTTTATGGCCAGCAGCAGGAGGTACTCCTGCAAGAGAGCCGGGAGAGGCTGTAGGTCTTCTGACTTCTTAGATGTCCCTTCTATCTGAGCCAAATAATTTCTCCTGAAGCCACCTTTTCCACCAGCTTCACATTTGTCTGCACAAGGAGACTGGAATAAGTCTTGAATTAGATGGTAAATTGGTAAATTTATTTCTGAACCTAGGCTAAACAGGCTCAAGTTGCTCATTGTTTTGAAATTGATATATTCAGGTTTATAAGACATCTGTGTAACCTATACATTTGAGTCAAACAGATCAGTAGAGTAGAGGGGTAGAAAGTAAAGCCAAATAAATTATCAGCCAACCTATTATTTTCAACAACCAGAGGAGTCAGACCTCAGCATCTGGTAATCCTATGTAAACAGGTCCACGGAGTCTTCAACTTTGACCTGAAATCTACCACTCTAAGGAGAAGGGCTCATGTAACATTCTCACACATCAGCCAAGCACAGCTCACCTCACTCAGAGACAACCCTATTGTGGGCTGAGTCATTCACATCCATCTTGCACAGATATACAAATAACAATTTTCACTGCATAATTATGACCACAGCCCCAATCAAATAAATCTTGCACATGACATTGTCAATAGCTGTGAAGCCTGCTTCTTATAGACTGTGGGAGTCACCCAGGGGAAATGAGGAGAAATTAGTTAATTTTACATATTACCAAGACTGGCATGTACTCTTTTTTATGACATAAGTGTTTGTGTGCCATGATTTTTGGCTACATGAACATTAAATTCCTTTATAATTATGCTTTTTATGTATTCATGCTGGGGCATAGCTCAAAATATTTGGATTCACATGTGATGTACAAAGGGGGGCTTTTCACACACAGAAATGCTCTAATTATATACAATGCCTGTCTCAGATAGGTGGTATGAAAGGTGATGAAAAGAAGCTTTTGCTTGCTTTCTCAGGATTTATTGTACCCATTGGTCTATTTCATCATGAAATGTCTCTGTGCCCAGAACATTAGGGGAAAGGTAAAAAAAAAGTATGTATTTCAAAGTGTGCTTCCCGGCTAGGGAGAGGGGATCCTCTACCAAATAAATCTTAGATCTAAACCATCATGAATCCTCTTGTAGATGGCAAACTCATAGAACTATGCTTTTCAGCTAAGCAGAAGGATATCTATTTCTCTGAAACAACCCTTGGTCCAAATGGCTGGGCTTATGAGGATGGATTCAGACCTGCCAAGTCTCCACTGTGCCCTTGGCTTTGTCATTTTGTTGTCCTTTGGTTGACTTTTACTCAGCAAGGAACTTTAGATTCAGATTTGCCCCTGCAAGGATTTGGCAACACTCTTTTGCTACCCTTTTGTATTTCCTTGGCCACACTGAAATACTCTTGCTGAAGGAACTAAATCTTGCCCATCCTTATCTCCAGTTTTTGGTCTGATTTTTCAATCATGTGACAAATATTTACTTCGTTCTTATTATATGCTAGGTAATAAGTGCTGAGAGTACAATGATGAACAAGATATAGTCTCTAATGGAAATGATTATCTAGCAGAGGTTACAGGTAACTACAAAGACAGTTATCATATAGTATCATAAGTGTCGTGAGAAGACACAGCTTGGGTTTTGCGTCAGCAAGAACAGACACATAGTCAGGAATGGGGATGTTAGTTGGGAATGTATGCAAGGGAATATTCTTGGAGAAAGAGCCATAACCTTTGGGTCGAAATAACCGGAAAGAGTCTGGACACAGTCTGGAGCTGTTACACAGGACTTTTTATGGCCTCATGAATTCAACTTCCCATTTGCTATACTAGTTCATTCTCAGACATTCCTTCTTAAACTTCACTGCTTCTTCTTCCTATGATAAGGTACTTAGTTTATTGAACTACCCATAACTTTATGTTGAGAACAATGGGTCATGTAACGCAAAGGAGACTGCCATTGTGAGGCCCATAGCAGTGGCCAGTAGGGTATCTGGGCAAAGCACCAATATCTTCTAAACATGATCTTCCTTTTCTCACTGATAACATAGTTTATGCATCTTCTCTATCTTCCTCTTCTATTTAAATACTGATTAACAAGTTTTCCTGATTTATTAAAACAAATGTTTAGACCAGTTTTAGGTGTACAGCAAAACTTAGAGTAAGATACAGGGATTTTTTTCACATATCCTCTGCACTCGCACATTATTAACATCACTCACCAGGGTGGTGTATTTGTTACAATGGATGAACCTTCATTGACAAATCATAATTGCCCAAACTCTGTAGTTTAGATTGGAGTTGAGACTTGACAGTGTAAATTCTTGGGCAAATTTACAAGGACATGAATCCATCACTACACTATCACTCAAAGTGTTTTCACCTCCCTAAAANTCCTCTATTTATTATATCTTTACTTTTACCTTCTTGGGGTTTATTTTATTCTTTTTTTCCTCCAAATTCTAAAGTTAGACTGTTAAATCATTAATTCTCATTGATTTTTTAAAATAACTTAATGTTATAAATCTCCAATGAATATTGCTTTTACTGTATGTTCTAGGCTGTCCACCCATATTTTTTTTTGCTGCAGGAGGAAACATAAGTGGAAGGGTGTACTTATCTAGTTTCTGGTTCCTTGTTGTTTTAGTTACTGATTTTTGACTTTCATTCTGAATTTTTTGTGTGGCTTTAACTGATCAAAACCTTCATGTTTGGGGATTTCCTTTGCTTTATATTTCTTGTCTCTTTTGAATCACTCCTTCATCCATGGTGGACTAATAGTCAAGAGCTCAGAGTTCTAGTCTTAGGTCTAGATATGATTGTATTAATTTTCTAATACTGATGTAACAAGTTTCCACAGATTTGGCAGCTTAAAACAACACAAAGTTACTATTTTATATTCTGTTAGTTAAAACTTTGACTTCTTATTGGTCTTAATGGGCTAATAGCAAAGTGTCAATAGGACTGCTTTCCTTTTAGGAGTCTCTTAAGGAGGATGCAATTCCATGCTCCATTGCATTGTTGGCAGAATCTAGTTCCTTAAGATTGTAGGAATGAGATCTCATTTCTGTTGCTCGCCCTTACTGAGAATTGGAGCTTCTCTGATGGCTCAGCAATAAAGAATCTGCCCATCAAGGCAGGAAATGCAAGAGATGTGTGTTTGCTTTCTAGGCTGGGAAGATCCCTTGGAGTAGGGAGTGCCAATCCCACTCTGGTGTGCTTGCCTGGAAAATCCCATGGACAGAAGAGCCTGGTGGGCTACAGTCCATGGGCTCACAAAGAGTTGGACATAACTAAGTGACTACACACACATTGAGAATTACTCTCCACATTTATAGGATACTTACATTTCTTGACTAGTCATCCCCTCTCAACCATCTTTAATACCAACAGTGAGTTTTATTCTAATTCTTCATGCTTCTAATTTCTCCTGTTGTGTCTTCTGTTTCATCTCTCTTACATTCTACTTTTAAGATTCTTCACTTTTATTATTCAAATGAATAGATTAGGCTCACCTTGAAACTCCAGAATAATTTTGCCATTTCAAAATCTGTAACCTTTCTCATATTAGCAGAATCCCTTTTTCCATATTCATAGGTTTGGGGGCTTAAAGTCTAAATGGCAAGGGGTGGGGGGGGATTGTTCTGCCTGTCATAATGATTTTTACCTCTCTGCCTCAGTTTTTTCATTTGTGTAGTGGAACTAATAGCTCTCACTTATATTGTTGAGAAGATCCACTTACTGACTTGTAAGGATCAATTGATGAGCTTTATATAATCTGTATACTTGGAAGTAATATACAAATTTGAGATACAAATAATGCTGCTAATAATATCCTTGGTAGACATTGGGTCTTATTTGACACTGAGTCTCCAGTGACTAGCAAAGGCCCTAACTCTCAATAACTCTCTGCTGAATGATGGCATGAATAATTATTATTATCATTATCCTTCACTGGGACAGATATCACTTTTGTGGGACTTTAAGGTTTTCTAATGTTTTGGTTCAGTTCAGTTCAGTCGCTCAGTCATGTCCAGCTCTGGGACCCCATGGACTACAGCACATCAGGCCTCCCTGTCCATCTCCAGCTCCCGGAGTTCACTCAGACTCATGTCTATTGAGTTGTTGATGCCATCCAGCTATCTCATCCTCCCACCTTCAACCTTTCCCAGCATCAGGGTCTCTTCCATTGAGTCAGTTCTTTGCATCAGGTAGGTGGTCAAAGTATTGGCGTTTCAGCTTCAGCATCAGTCCTTTCAATGAATATTCCTGACTGATTTCCTTTAGGATGGACTGGTTGGATCTCCTTGCAGTCCAAGGGACTCTCAAGAGTCTTCTCCAACACCACAGTTCAAAAGCATCAATTCTTCTGCCCTCAGCTCTCTATTATCGTCCAACTCTCACATCCAAACATGACCACTGGAAAAACCATAGCTTTGACTGGACAGACCTTTGTTTGCAAAGTAATGTCTCTGCTTGTTAATATGCCATCTAGGTTGGTCATAACTTTTCTTTTAAGGAATAAGCGCTTAGTCCTAAAGTTTAGTGCTTACTTTAAGATATAGAGTATAAAATTATACATGCAAAACTAGGTACATGGCCTTGGAAACACCTTTGGAAATGAGGAGCCCTAAGATTTATTCGTCATTAGTTTTTCCCCAAATCTGCCTCTTATCTTTACTGTTGTTCCTTTTGTCCTTTCTTGTCCCATTGGTTTGCTCTTATACTTTATTCTGGCTTTTTTTTTTTTAATTGGGGGGGGTGTTTATCTTGGCTTCAAACCTCATTCCATTGATTTTCATATTGTTTCTGGCTCAGTGTGACAGTAGCTATGTAAGAAATGAATATATAATTAATGTTTTTAGCATATATCTGTTGAGTGCCCTCAATATGCCAGGTGTTGGGCTCAGAGCTATGGGCACTATGATGACACCTTATGTCACATTTCATAAATTTTCAGGTTTCAACTGAGTGTAAGATCTATCCTGAAGGTAGAGAGTCCCAGGCAGGTGATTTACTTAAAGTAGTCTGAGAAAAACTAGCTTGAACAAAATTAGACCTATAAGAAGATATGACTCAAATCCAAACTGGCAGAAGTATAAGCAAAAATGGGAAAGAAGACTATATTTTAATGGCTAAAGCAATGGAAGCAAGACAGACCTTGCACATGTGAGGAGAGGGCATAGGAGCCCAAATCAGAAATCAGGTACTGAAGGGTTAGGACATAAGGTGACTCTAGACCACATGGGGCGTGGGAGGCAGTGACTGAAAAGAACTTCACAGGGCAACATGCCAGTTCTGAAGTTGCTCTTTATCAACTTACCTTGATATCTTAATTTGACATCAAAATCTCTTTCCAGAAATTTTCATCAGTCTTTTCACTTCGAGTGTCAAGACAAACTTATTAATCTCTCATAGACATTGTGATGTTTGACACATATTATATTACCGGGATAAATGGAATTATTAATAGAAATTCCAGGGAACTTGAAGTCTCCTGGGAAATATATTTAAAATGAGGAGACAGGATTACTTTATTTTCTGGAAAGTCTTTTAATAAAGTCACAAGAAGCACACATTGTATAACCTTGGCTGTATCTAACAATACACATTCTATGCTTAGTCTATGTTGGCACACAGTATGTATTTGTTTATTCATAATTGAGTGGGGTTTCATATATCTGAGGCATTTTCACATGTTTTAAAATTCTCAGAGTTAAGGAAGGTGGCGTTTCTTGTTTTGCTTGGAGTTTGCTCTTGCTATCAATGATTTATTCTCAGAAGTCCTGATACTATTTTGTTCCAGAAGCTGTGCTATATGTGGAGGATACTAAAACAAGGAGATTTTAATCCCTGCCTTAGAGATGTCTCTAGCACAGATCATCAAATAGAGGAATGCTCCATGTCTGGTGAAACATACTCTCAAGAAGGAAAGGCCCTGCTGCCTAGAGAGCTGGTGGAAAACTTTTCAAAGTCTGACATTTTGGTGTTATGTCCTGAAAGATGAGTGGGTATTTGTCAGGTGGAGTTAGTGAAAGTGGCCATTATGTAGTCAAGGGGAAAGGGGAATGGGGTTGGGGAGCAACCGTGTGAATGGGCATACTGGTGAAAATTTTCAAGTAGTTTAGGTATTTGGAAGGACAGGAAACGACGACTGTGTAACAGATGATAAGGTTACAAAGGTTAAGGGCTTGAAGTGGTGCCAGATCTCGGGGACACTGCTATCAAGTCTTTCCTCTTCTGCCACTGGACTGCTTCCTAACTGGCTTGTCATAATGCCCCTTGATCCGTGGTGTCTGGCATATCACGGGCACTCAGATATTGCTGTGGAAGGAGAAAAGCCTGAGTAGATGAATACGACAGTGCTTCTAACTCCCTGAAGTTTCCTTTTCTGCTTTAGGGCAGTGTGGACAGATCCATTTATTTTTATGTCTTATTGTCCTCTCTGCTTTATACTCACATGCTCTCTCTCTCTCTCACACACACTCCCACACACTGGTTATCACCAGCATCCATTCTGATTGATAAATTGTTTATACTTCTCAAGTGTAAGTGCGTTCAGGAACTTTATGGCCTGTTAGCCAACACTCTCATAATGAGCTCTGGATGTGTGAGCTCGAGAACATATGAACAGAAAATTCTAGTTGCAACTTGTAACAAGTTCAAATCACTCATATTCATTTTGACTGTATTTCAATAATCATCTCTTTTCTGATTCAGCTCAACTAAACTAGAAATGCTGAGGAAGAAGCATAATATCTCCTCTTTGGAGACCTTTCCTTAGAGCTATTTTTTTTTTCCACTTGATTAAAGCAAGACAATGAAGAAATATCTAAAAATCAGATCTAATTATCCCTTAGACTGCATTAACTTTGATTAAAAACAGGAAACTTGCTATATTTAAGAAAACATTAAATAATCTCTTTCTTTGTAATTCTTCTGATTGCAACATTTAATTTCAATAATACATTGGAAAAATCTGTTTTTTCAGTAAGTTGTTTAGCTACCATAAGGAACAATGAATATTTAAAATATATACATCCTTTGTGCAGAAAGGAGACACTCTGAATATCATTTGATAAAACATTTTGAGTGCAGATTTGAATAAGTTTGATGGTTGTTTGCTCCCTTCACTCTGTTCTTTGTTAACTCTGACTTCTCCAGATCCCAAGTCTTTCTTTAGGTCTTGTTCAGCCTTCCTGAAGTCATAGTTTACTGTTTTATATCCTAGTCCCTCAGAGTTTTGCTCTCAGTGGAGTAATGGAATTCAATCTGTAAAGAAAATCATGTTACCTGGTGGAAGCATGTAAACAGGTAAGCTGTCCATCTGAAAACCCAGAGTCACAGCATTCACAGTGGGAATTTTATGTTCTACTTAAACAGAGAGAAGTACATCTTCTGTTTGTCTATAGAGAAAGTACTTGTCTCCAGCTGATGTATGAATGAAAAGAAGAAAATTTGGCCATGGCTTCCAATTTTATGGACAGATGGAGGTACATAAGCCATTTTCAGACTGTAGACCTTAGAATTGTGTCTTGTTTTGCACCCTGAGGAGCAGAAATTTCTTTTTCTTCCTCAGGAAGACATGTTAGACCTCAGAAAATACCTGGGACCCTGTGGCATTACCATATTTCCAACGACATTTTAACTTATACAGACGATCTGAAAAGATTCCTTTACAATGATCTTTCCAGCTGCTTCAGATGCACACAAGAAAAGACAGATGAATCACTCTACTAACAAGGGTATTTTCTTAACAGCATGGATTGAGTGGGAAGGGTGGAGGGAGGTGGCAATGAAAAAAGAAACTTGATTGCTTCTGTTTGAAATAACTATCTGATTAAAACAACAGCAACAATAACACCAGTAAAGAGGAAAATATACTTTGCCACCAAAGGAAAAAAAAAAAACAAAACACGCAACAATTTTCACTTTGGATGGACCATTTCCTTTGAAATGAAAAGAAAAAATGAAGCAGTTACACCATGGGTGTCCTTTGTACAAGATGTATCCAACCTATAACTTCTGATTACTCAGAAATTCAGGGAAAGTAAATCCAGATAGGATTAAGAAAGCCCCCAGGGACTAACAAGTGGGAGAATATTTACTTGTTTGTACCAAATAGTTGAGTGAATAATGAATAACTATTAGCTTAAATTGCAATAAACACAGTTATTTAACTGAGATCTAACAGTTGCATTTTTCTTTTTTTCTCGTAAGCAGCCTCTGAACAGCATCTTCAGAGTATCTCATAGAAAGGATGACTATGATCTCTATATCTGAATAGCAGATTTGTTTTCTAGCATTTTTCTGATCCTTTCTTTTGTTCTATAAGATGCTGCTTGTTAAAATATAAGAACAAACACTCACAAAATCATCTCCCTCTATTTACACAAGAGTAAAGGTTTGCTTTATCCAGAAATACTTAAGTCTTTTATAGTAAAATGATATTTTTAGAAGCAGAAGACCAGGTTCTAACTCAGAATTAAGGTTTACAGTCATTGGTCATCTTTACCGTCCCCTCCTCCTGTATCCTCCGGGAGTGAATCTGTTGATATTAAGGTCTATTAAGTTAGATCAACTGACACATGTAACTTTTTTTTTCTTATTATGCTTTCTCTAGGATATCTCATTAGACAATAATTTTTTAGTCAGAAAACCACCCAGGACTTCTAAGAAGCAATTCTTTAAAAGAGGAAAGGATGGATGGGACCTTCTGGACTATACGTATATATGATAGTAGGAAGAAGCAAGAGGATCTATTTGGAGATAAATGGAATGGAAAGAGATATTTGTGAACAGGGNTCTCTAGGATATCTCATTAGACAATAATTTTTTAGTCCGAAAACCACCCAGGACTTCTAAGAAGCAATTCTTTAAAAGAGGAAAGGATGGATGGGACCTTCTGGACTATACGTATATATGATAGTAGGAAGAAGCAAGAGGATCTATTTGGAGATAAATGGAATGGAAAGAGATATTTGTGAACAGGGTTTAAGATATTAGTTTCACTGAGAGTAGGGATAGACTCGGTAGAAAGGGTTGTAATTATATCTTTTTTGTCCAGATGTATCTAGGTTAATAATTCACAGTACTAACCTGGAATCGGAGAAGGCAATGGCACCCCACTCCAGTACTTTTGCCTGGAGAATCCCATGGATGGAGGGGCCTGGTAGGCTGCAGTCTGTGGGGTCGCAAAGAGTCAGACCCGACTGAGCGACTTCACTTTCACTTTTCACGTTCATGCATTGGAGAAGGAAATGGCAACCCACTCCAGTCTCTTGCCTGGAGAATCTCAGGGACGGGGGAGCCTGGTGGGCTGCCGTCTATGGGGTCACACAGAGTCGAACACGACTGAAGCGACTTAGCAGCAGCAGCAACCTGGAATCTTTTTCTCCCTAAATTATCCTTTCCCCCTTCCATCCAGTTCATGGAAGAGGTATGGAAAGGCAGAAAGTAGAAATATTCAGTCTTTGGGGCTTTTTACTTGTCAGTTTATATGTTTGATTTTTAAGCACCCCATAGAGGAGAGAGAAATGGCAGCTTGGACAAAATGCCTTAACTAGAAGCAGTTGACAGAGCTGAACTCAATCTCTTAAGACTAGAGAGATGTGTCTTAGCCTGGAAGGAGAGAGCAAGATAGCATGTTCAAACCCAAGTGGAGTAGAGATTGGGGCCTCCGTCACCAACTGGGATGGTGAGCAGGGGCAAAAGTCTCAGAGAGGAAAAGACTATGAAGGGTATTTGAAAAGGTGGTATTCGTAGATAGCTCAGGGAAGAATTCCATGTCTGAAATCATGAGAGACCCAGAAGACTAGAAGGGGTCATGTGGATTAGAGCTGAGGGTGTCTCAGTGGCTTTCTGCATAGTCAAAGCTTGAGGATCAGAAAGGTCCCAATCCTGAATTCCAGCTCACTCTTCAAGTCCCCAAAAGGAGACAGAAACTTACAAGTGGGACTGAGCTGAAGTTTTCCATCATCTCTGTGGTAAAAGTGAGTCTCAAAAAAAAAAAAANGAACTTGCATCTCCTATCTCCTGCACTGGCAGACAGATTCTTTACCACTGAGTCACTTTGGAATCCCAATCAGGATTGAAGTGCTGCTCAAATGTTTGGTAGGAACTCTTTACAGTCTTAAAAAATCATGGAACACTCCAGAGACTTTTTAAAATGTTGATCATAGTTACTTATATTTACCATATTATCAAAAAAACTGAAGACTTTTGAAATTTTAATCACTAATATATTTAGAATAAAAATAATTAGTCTATTACAAGTTAAATGTGATACCCAGGAAGCCAAAAGAAGTGTATGTATAAGATATATTTGTCAAATGTCATGAAATATGAGAGGCCTGCAGTTGGGTCATAAGATTTGCCAACTTGGTGGTTACCTATGACCTTCACAAGAGCAGTTTTGGTGAAAGAGTGGGTGTGAAGGCCTGGTTATAGTTGATTTATGAAAGATTAGGAGGAAATTGAATAGACAGAGTGTAGACCACCCCTTCAGGTGTTCTGTTACAGAGACTAGAAGAATCAGTGTACTAGCTAATAGGAAGAGGAAGTCCACTAAATGGTGTGCTTTTTGGTTTAGGTTTTGGTTTTTTAAGATGGGAGAATTAATAGAATGCTTACATGTTGATGGGGATGAGTTAGTGAGGAGAAAAGGCTGACAATGTAAAAGATGGGAAAAACATATGTATTCATGCCTCAGAGAATGCAACAGGGTTTGGGTCTAGTACATAGGTGGGGAGATTGGCTCAAGAAAGACCACAGAAAACATGTCGTTCAAAAGAGCCAAGAAGGCAGACTGAGTAATGCCAGTGATGGGTGAGGAAAGGCAGTGGTGGAGTCAGCAAGTTCTCTTCTGATTGCTTTACTTTTGTCAGTGAAGCAGAGAAATCATGAGCTGAGAGTGGAAAGGGGCATGCCTGCTGCTGCTGCTGCTGCTAAGTCGCTTCAGTCGTGTCCGACTCTGTGCGACCCCACAGACGGCAGCCCACCAGGCTCCCCCATCCCTGGAATTCTCCAGGCAAGAACACTGGAGTGGGTTGCCATTTCCTTCTCCAATGCAGGAAAGTGAAAAGTGAAAGTGAACTCGCTCAGTCGTGTCCGACTCTTAGCGACCCCATGGACTGCAGCCTACCAGGCTCCTCCATCCATGGGATTTTCCAGGCAAGAGTAGTGGAGTGGGGTGCCATTGCCTTCTCCAAAGGGGCATGCCAATGGTCTAAAAAAAGTGTGTGAGGAAGAGTCATCTAAGAGCATGGGGTAGGAATGAACTAGAATGGTGATTTTCAAAAGGTGATCCTCAGGCCAGCAGTATTCACATCACCTGGAAACTTGTCAAAAATGCAAATTCTCAAGACTTATTTCAGACCCACTTCCAAAACTTCTACGGATAAACTTAGCAAATCTTCCAGAGATTCTGATGTACACTGACATTTCAGAGCCACTGTATGATTTTTGAGTCACCCTAACTACCTTGAAAGTCAAGAACATGCAAAGTGAGACCAGTCAGCTATTGTATGGTACGTTTTTCTCCAGCCAAAGTCAGATTTTTTTTTTTTCATGGAATAGGTAAAGAGTTGGACTTACAGGTTATGGTCATTGTTTTCTAAAACATTAACTGGCAAGTCTATAAAAATTACAGTAATAAATATTGTTATGGGCATCCTCCCACCAACATTCATGTTAAAAGTCCTAACTCAATACCTCAGAATGTGAGTATATTTGGACATAGAACCTTGAAAGAGTTAATTATGACATCATTAGGATAGGTTCTAATCCAGAATGACTGGTGTTCTTAGAAGAGAAATTTAGGAGACAGAGAAATATGAAGGGGAGATCATGTGGAAACACAAGGTTTATATGGCTATTTATAACCAAGGACAGAGGCCTCAGAAGACACCCGAGCTCTGCCAACACCTTGATCTTGCACTTCCAGCCTCCAGAACTATGAGGCAATAAATCTTTGTTGCTTAACCCACCCAGTCTGTGGTATTTTGCTTTGGTCATCCAGACAAATGAATACAAAGATGCCAGGAAAAGATTTCTTTTTCTAAATACTTGAAGTAAAAATGATTGACTTCGCTTACTAGATCAGTACTTTAGCCAGCTGACTTACTTTAAGTATCTTTAATCCTTTCTGTAAAAGGGAATTATAATAGCATCTACGTCAAAGAGCTATTATGGAGGCAAAATGAGATAATTCATGTAAAGCTTGAGCTTAGCAAGTAACCCACGAAGTACTCAAAAATATCAATCTGAAAAAAAGAAAAGGCATCACTTCACAAAAGTATGCATGCTTGGCCAGGAGAGTCCTCGTCCACAAATTCACAGTTAAACTCAAATTGCAGAGTCCCTGGAGGAATCATCTGTCAATTTGAGGTGTGTGTTCCCAAGCCTTGTGGCGCTGCCCTTTTCTTATTCTCTGGGATCGATTTCTGAAGCAGCCTAAAGGCCACCAAGCAGGGTTGGGACCCCTGGATTGATTGTCTATGGGGACACGGTAGGCCAAGCCCTGTCTGGTTTCTAAACTGATGCTATATTATTTCCTGGTCTCTTATGAAACTGAGCCAGGAAAATAATTTTTGTAGGACAGTTGGATTTTCTCTCGTGTAGGTTTATTTAGGGTGCAGGGGATGGGGACAGAGAGGTACTGAAAGTGACTCCTTTTCATTTCATTTCAAAGCGTATTTTGTATTTCTCCATTTCAAAGTGTCATCACTGAGAAAATACTTAATTGACAACATGATAGTTTCCTATAGCATTCTAAGTCTACGCTTGAGGTGCTATTTACTGTGATCATCACTTCCAAGTGTGGTGCCTTGTTGTATTTTTCCTCCATGAGTGGTTATTTGTTGGTAATGGATTTCTGTAAGCCAAATTATATCCTCCCTTTAAGGATCATTTTGACTGTGTATCTGCAACACTCTTTTCAGAAAGGGCTAATTATTATTGACAGGGATGGTAGAGAGACAGATTTTCCCTGTTCTGGGCAATTAAATAACCTTTTGTCCTAGATTATTTTGCACAGGCCTGTCATTGAACCAGCATCCTTGATTTGTGTTTAAACTGAAATAAAAATAAATGTAGGACGTCTCAGTTTATGCAGAGACCTTTATTCCTATGATCTTAAAACCTTTAAAAATTTTTGCAAATATCCTGTTTGTAGATTTCAGACTACAAATAGGCTTACTCCGTATAAAGTAATTATCTGTAAATGCTGTATTTGTCCATTTAGTCAGAAAACCAAACTAGTGACTTATGACTGATTCAGTACTGGATGTCTAAGAGCTTTGTTCACTTACCAGAGTTTTAGTGATTTTCTTTTGGTTTCATGAAACCTTGGTTTAATAAGGATCTCCATCCAATATTTTCTATATTTGCTCAAAATTTCTTTCCCAAATAGTATTGAACTTTTAGCTCTATTTATGATATTTTCTATGGTGATTAGTGCAATGCTTCTATATTCATAAATCTATATATATTTCCCTTTTTGATGTAAGATCAAAATTCACATTGTTTTACCCCTACTCCCAAGAGCTCAATTATAATTTCCACATTTTTCTATTCCTCCCGGATTTGAAAGAACTTTCTTACATAGTGTTTTCTCATTTATGCTAAGTAATTTATATCAGATGTCTGCCTGGTTCCATGATTTGTAGGTCTATACTTTTATCACTACCATTCTACCTAGGAACCTTATATTTTCATATATGGTAAGGAGAATCCTCATCTATTGCTCTTTATCAAAGCATTTTATTTATTCTGAGCTGTTTATTATTTCAAATATATTTTTGACATTATGATTTCTTACAAAATACATGTTTTTGATTATAAAAATTATCACATGTGGAAGGTTATCAGATTAAAATTAAACAGCCTCTTTAATGTTTTAATCCTATCCTAGAATTAAACAATGAACAATTCTGTGAGGGTACTTATGGAC
Source organism: Neotragus moschatus (assembly GCA_006410615.1). Lineage (NCBI taxonomy): Eukaryota > Metazoa > Chordata > Mammalia > Artiodactyla > Bovidae > Neotragus > Neotragus moschatus. The sequence continues at coordinate 2,751,390 of SJYA01000601.1, read as the reverse complement.
CTTTTTCTAAGCATTTGCATATTCATTTCAGTTCAGTTCAGTCACTCAGTCATGTCCGACTCTGCGACCCCATGAATTGCAGCACGCCAGGCCTCCCTGTCCATCACCAACTCCCGGAGTTCATGCAGACTCACGTCCATCTAGTCAGTGATGCCATCCANTAAGATCAAAATTCACATTGTTTTACCCCTACTCCCAAGAGCTCAATTATAATTTCCACATTTTTCTATTCCTCCCGGATTTGAAAGAACTTTCTTACATAGTGTTTTCTCATTTATGCTAAGTAATTTATATCAGATGTCTGCCTGGTTCCATGATTTGTAGGTCTATACTTTTATCACTACCATTCTACCTAGGAACCTTATATTTTCATATATGGTAAGGAGAATCCTCATCTATTGCTCTTTATCAAAGCATTTTATTTATTCTGAGCTGTTTATTATTTCAAATATATTTTTGACATTATGATTTCTTACAAAATACATGTTTTTGATTATAAAAAATATCACATGTGGAAGGTTATCAGATTAAAATTAAACAGCCTCTTTAATGTTTTAATCCTATCCTAGAATTAAACAATGAACAATTCTGTGAGGGTACTTATGGACCTTTTTCTAAGCATTTGCATATTCATTTCAGTTCAGTTCAGTCACTCAGTCATGTCCGACTCTGCGACCCCATGAATTGCAGCACGCCAGGCCTCCCTGTCCATCACCAACTCCCGGAGTTCATGCAGACTCACGTCCATCTAGTCAGTGATGCCATCCAGCCAACCCATCCTCTGTCGTCCCCGTCCCCTTCTCCTCCTGCCCCCAATCCCTCCCAGCATCAGAGTCTTTTCCAATGAGTCAGCTCTTCGCATGAGGTGGCCAAAGTACTGGAGTTTTCAGCTTTAGTATCATTCCTTCCAAAGAAATCCCAGGACTGATCTCCTTTAGAATGGACTGGTTGGATCTCCTTGCAGTCCAAGGAACTCTCAAGAGTCTTCTATTATGTGCTACCAAAACAGAGATTTTGTATTTACATGAATTATAATAATATACAGACACATTTTTTCAATATATATTTATTAAACACTTACCCATTATGTACCAGGTACTTGGATACATCAGCAACAAAGACAAGTTGAGGTCACTGGGTTTATAGGGCTTACATCCTAGTGGAGAAAAGCAGACAATTAAACAATACACATAACGTACAATGGTGCCATTTAATATTGTAGAATGTGTTTAAATGCTGTGGAAAAGCAAAGTAGAATAAAGAAGGTGAGAAGTTATTGTATGTGTAACAGAAACTGTTGGAATTTTAAATATGATGTTCAAGCCTCTCTCTTGAGAGAGTCAGATATAAGCAAAGACCTATAGATGGTGTTTCAAAAGTTGGTTTTAGCATTACTATATTGAGGTATTTTCTTGTGGGCACATGTTCTTTACATTGCTCTTTAATATTTTACACTAACTAATGGAGAACAGAAGATTTAAAAGATACAATGAGCAACATTTATTTACTAAACATAGAAGTATATAATCCAAATTAAGAATATATTCATTATTTTCTAACATTAGGGAGATATATTGAATTTATATATTATTTATATATTTATTCTCTTTAAAGCCTAAATGTCTTATAAGGTTTACTACATAATGTTTTTGGAGTTATTTGCTGTTTAAGAGAAAGTGAAAGTGAAAATGAAGTCGCTCAGTCATGTCCAACTCTTTGCGACCCTGTGGATTGTAGCCCACCAAGCTCCTCTGTCCATGGGATTCTCCAGGCAAGAGTACTGGAGTGAGTTGCCATTTCCTTCTCCAGGGGATCTTCCTGACCCAGGGATCAAACCCAGGTCTCCCGCATTGCGGGCAGATGCTTTAACCTCTGAGCCACCAGGGAAGCCTATTTAAGAGAAGATATTTAAGCCAAAAGAATAAATACATAACTGTAGAGATGTTTTATCATTTCGTCTGGTGATGAACTGGTTTGTGTGCTGTGGGTGGTAGGAAAGTAACCCTTTCCATTGTTTCCCAAATCTTATACTCTGCCTGTTTGTAATCTGGCCATGCTCAGCAAATAAATGTTTGCATACATTTCAAGAGGCATAGTTTTTTTCTTTTTGAAATTCTGTGAGGTTGTTCATTTTCTCTCCGGAGTATTTGTGTAGAATTTGTTTATTTGTTTGTTTTATGTCCTCTCTGCAACATTAGTGTGCCACGCTGCATTGAACAAATGGCGAGGGAATTCAATATAAGACTTTTCCAAATTCAATATCTTATGCGCAAATCATGGATAAGCATTCTCTTGAGCATTATGAAGAACACTGGGGATTTGTCTGAATTCTTTGCTCAGTTTAAGATTTATTGGTACCCTTCCCACCACGTTCTCTCAGATTTCCTCGTTCACTTTCTAAATGCCTGTTTTTTCAAAGACCAGCTAAGTATTGCCTTCTCCACAAAGACTTCATCACCTCTTCAGATCCAGAAATCTCTTTTCTCTGAACTCACATGCGCACATGGGTGTTAAGTTGCTTCAGTTGCATCCAACATTTTGCAACTCTATGGACTTTAGCCTTCCAGCCTCCCCTCTGTCCATGGGATTCTCCAGGCAAGTATACTGGAGTGGGTTACCATGCCCTTCTCCGGGGATCTTCCCAACCCAGGGATTGAACCCGAGCGTTCTGCACTGCAGGCAGATTCTTTACCATCTGAGCCACCACCAACACCCAGACCACATTTCCAGTGACACTTTCTAGAACGCCATTTACTGGTTATGCTTTGGGGGATTGCTATTTTTGAGTGCTGGCTCTCTGACTAGATTCTAAGCATTTCCATTTATATCTAAGATGACTTTTTATCTCCTTGTCCACACCATCCAAACCTAGAGATCCTTCTACAGAATGGTTGCTCAACAATCAATGTCCCTTGTCAAGGGGGTGATGCCTAGTTCACACTTTCAGGGAAGGGTAGGCAGGATGGCTCATGTGTTCTGCGGCAAGTGTCACATGAGTTTCCATTTCACTCTGATCCCTACCTTTTTATACTTAAGTTTTTAGAGTGATGTTGGCAAATATCACAGCTGGTGCCTGGTGGACTATGGGGAATGCATTCTTCCACTATGAACACAAGCATTTCTGAAAAGAAAATATATCAGGAAGCAGCCCAGATTCTTCTCCCTTCTGTACTCAGATTCTTTACAAGATGGAGCAAATGTGCTGTTTTACTTAATTTACCCTGGAAAGGAAAGTGGCACTTTAAAGTTGATATTATAGTGTCTCAAAACCCATTGATCCAGAATCCACATCACTTTTATAAATCACATCTGCTAGCAAATCATTAGCCCCTGACATTATCAAACAGGTAGATTTCCAAAATTCATGTTAGCTATATTTTGTCAGGTAGGGTCTGTGTTTTGAAAGAGTTTATTAGAGCTATATTTGATAAAAACAAGTATGTAGAAATAGCATGTTTTGAAAATATATTTTAATGTTAAGGCTTCATTATATAGATCAACAGGTCATACATAGTAAACAAATAGCTACTTTATAATAACGCTCAAGTATTTTTACTAAAATTTAAATAAAACTATATTTTGTCCATCATCCAGGTTGCAGAGATGTAGCACTTTCAATATGATTCGGAGGTTAGACACTTATTTTGCTGTAAGATTTTATACAAAACTTGGCTCAGTTCTCTAATTCCCAGGGAAGGTGGAAATCTCATTGGATTTGAAATTTATGGATGAGTTTATTTTTTATTTTAAGTTTATGGGAAGTTTGGTACAATCAGATTAAAATAAGATACCCAGGAAAGAATTCTGTGTACAGTCCTGGGGCTTGTTTAATACAACATATATACAGCTCTTATTCTCAGAGGATAGCTTAGAAATGTAAGAAAGTGAGACCTACAAACCTCTTTTTAAAATGATACTGCACCTACTTAGAATTGTATCCTTCTGGAAGATTATTTATTGAAATAATTGTAGAAGTTGACAATTTTTTCCAAGAAAGTTAGAAAAGTTTCTTTTGTGTTTTATTTATAGTAGAGACAGTCTGAGAAAAAGGTCTCCATTGACCTAGATTTGCTGTTTTCTTCTATGCCAATAATTCAAAGAACCCAAATTTATGCTTATGACACCATCTCATCATAAACAACAAGATTCCTGCATACACAGTACAGTGCTCTTCAAGAAGCACAAATCATTTTCACACACATTTTCTCATTATCCTCCTATGCTATTACCCCTAAATTTCAGGGATGTGAAAATTGAAGTAGAGAGGATAGAGAGTAGTGGAATTACTTACCCCTAAACCTGCACTATGCTAAGTAAAAAGCTCTGGAATGAATTCCCTGAGTGCTCTCTGTACTGGCAGTTCTGTTCTTCCCCATAGCTTTGCTGGGTGTGTTTCTGCATAAAGTACCCCATGCTTTAAATAATTGAGTGTATGTTTGTATATATTTAGGCCAATTAAACACTTACTTAATTTATTTACCATAGCCACAATGTCTCATTTGGGAGATTAATACCTCACCAATGCTTATCCAGGAAATGTAAATTATTTTGGTTAAAGGAAAGCTGCTTCCTTTATGGATTTATGGAATTTGACTGTTGGTATCATGGCCCTGCCATCTTTACCATTGGCATGGGCTTTGATAATTTATTTTGCTAAGGGCAAGATTTATACACATGAACTACTTTTATTCTAATAATGAATGCATTACTTTCCCTCAAATATACAGTGAAAAATTACTATGAAGTCATTACACTGGTTCAGCTGATAGAACTGGGTGGGAAAATAATTCTTTCAAAAAAAAATTTTTTTTAACTATCTTAAGTGTGGGAGTTGTACTCACAAGCCATTCTGAAGAAAAAAATCTCATTCAACCTTCTGAGGAGACATCTTACTTAATCTCCATTTAAGCCTCTTACGTAAGTAATTGGCAAGTTAAAAAGTCCAGTTCCTAGACTCCTTTGCAGCTAGGTTCTGTCCCTTAGATACTCTTAGATGAGATCCAGAAACCACAGTGAGGCAGGGGCGATTTTCTTGCTCGTGTTGCAGCTGGCAGATACGTTCTGACAGTTGTGAGGGGTCATAGTGGTGCCACACAACATTTTGGGGTCTAGCTGTCAGTGTCCTGAATGGGAAGGGCTGTGGTCACTGCAGTGACTAGAATCAGGGGCAGTAGCTGCTGCCTGTCATTTAGGTTTCATATATAGTGGCATGACCTTAAAACTGAAAGTTTAAAAGTAGTCTGTTCTTCCAGCCCTTCCAAAAATTTTGTAAGCACACAGGTCCTTGATTGAAATCACTTTCTGCTTGATATGTTCTTAGTGGTTCTGGAACTTGACTGAAGCAATAACTGTTCTCTCATTTGTAAGTGCTGAGAAGTAGATAACAGAGAGCTGGGTTATCTTAGTGTGGAAGATCAGGCCTATTTGGGTACAAGTCCGGGTTTTGCAGGTTAGCTCTGAAACATTGGCTCTATTTTTTGTCTTAAAAATGAATCTCAGGACACCAACTTTACAGAGTTTGTGAATATTATAAAATAATGTTTATAAAGTGATGAACTAGTTTGACTTGGCTATGATAATATTTTAAAAAATCTTTTTACTAAAATTGATTTAAGTAATAAGAAAACTTATCATCTCAAATAATTGGAAGGTAATATGTAGGATGAGCTCCAGAAAGCGGCTTGGCTTAACTATGTCTAAATGACTCAATGATGTAAACAGGCCAATGGCTGTTTCTGAAAATAAAACTTTATTGAATCATAGACACACCAGTCTGATGACCTTTGTGGTACAGTGGCTGAGAGTTGTCACAGAGATTGTGGACCATCAAGTCAGCTCAGCTACTCTCTGACCCTTTGCAGACAAGTTGTCTCTCCTTCACTAAACAGTGACACTACTGTCCTCAGCAGTAATTTCATCCTAAGGAGGGATTCCTTCATGTCCACAAATGGGTGCCAGCAATGATCAGAACAAGAGAGAGAGAGAGAGAGAACTGTGTTGCCCAAGTATGGCACTGTCTGTCCCTTCAGTTTGAATGCGCCAAATTAGATTGCACAGTCACTCCTGGACCAATAACTGTTGTCAGGAGTTCCAGTAAGCATGAATGGCTTTGGGCTAAACAGAATTCCACTCTGGAGCAAATCCTGACTGTGTAATTTCTTATCATATTTACCTGCATTCTTGTCATTATAACACATTGTCACTATGTTGTTTTTACATCATTACTGACCCTTCTGCATCACCTGTTTGAAGAAACAGGCCCCCTTTTCTATTTAACTGGGTGCCTGATGCACAATAGATATTGAATAATATGTGTTGAAAAATTGGAGGTCCTATAAAAAACAAGAAATATTTATTTAGCAACCCACACTATTTACCACAAACGTCTAACAAAGCTGTTGATAACATCATAGGTACTGTCAGTATTTCTTTCTTTGCTCAGCAATGCTCACTTGGGTAAAGTCAAATGAGCACCAGGCTAGGAGTTGGAAAATATGTCATTTCATACCAACTCAAGCTAAGTCTAGAAAAAATTAATTTCTCCGCTGATGTATAAAAGGCTATGGTTTAGAAAATCTCTGAGGACTATTCTGACCATTAAATAAACCTATTCAATAATCAAAGTTTTATATTTGTCTAGTATCTTAGAAATATATATACATATATATATATTTGTCTAATGCATTAGAGTTTTCAAATTGATTTCCAGGTGTATTAGTAGGAAACTTATTTATTTCTTGATAGATACTATGAATGAAAGTCAACCAGAGGTGGTAGATAAACACTGTCACAGAGCATCTTATTCATTTATTTATTCAGCACATATTATTCAATGTCTACTGTGCATCAAGTGCTGAGCTAAACAGAGAAGGGGCCCTGATCTCATAAGAGTTTCTTTCAAATAGATGATGCAGAAGAGTCAGTAATGATGTAAAAGCAACATAGTGACAATGTGTTGTTAAGAAAGCAGGTAAATATGACAAGAAATTATAACAGATCAGAGGGTCACATTAAACCTCTGTGAGGGCATCTTTCATCTGTTAAGATGTGAACATGTAAATCTAGAGAAACAAAGGCCCTTTCCTTTTTATATATTTTGCCTGATTCCTAGGTTCCGTTGGCATGGTTATAATTTTCCATTTCTCCCCTAAGAGTTTTCTCTGTTAAAAAGCTCTTACAAAATCTTCCCTTGGGAAAATGTTATTTGTTGGAAGAAGGGAGGTTGGGGAAGGGGAAATTTTAAAATGGTTTTTGAGTTAATAATTATACAGTTATGTTTCTGAAGGTTGTAAATTCATCTTCAGCCATTATAAAATTTAAGCTCATGTTTTCTAATTTTGGAAGCATATTATAGTCAGTAGAAGCTAAAGTACCCAGAGACCTATAGCAATATCTTTATATGCCAATCAGATTGCATGAAGAGTCACAGAAACAGCCAGTCCTGGGTAACATGATTTTTTTTAAGCTCCAGAGAAAGGAACAAAGTAAAAAAAGCAACAGTAGTATCTTCCAGCATGGAGTCTAAACCAAAAACGGAGTACTCAGTTGTGGAGTGTCCCTGCATTTCCTGATTTCTCCTCTTTCCTGAAATGTAGTTGATGATGTTACTGTTTAGTTAATCCTTTTGCCTCAAGAGTAAGTGTCTTATGTTTCATTTAATGAACCTCATTCATGCTTCTTACTCTTGAAGCCCTAAAACCTTGTTTCCATTTTTAATGTTTTTCAAAGCAGCTTATAAGCATATTTAGACATTTGAATATGTTGTTAATATGACACTTGCAAAAAAAAAAATGTGTTAGTCTGAGAAATACAAAAGCAGTGTGGGAAAGAATAATCCTGCCTCCAGGCAAAATTGACCCAGTTAATGTTTGTAATGATTGGTTTGCAGGGCTTTTTATAAAAGTCAGTTTGTCTTATCTGTGTCTGAGTCTACATGGTGCAGAAGCAAATGATTAATTCAGTTAATATGGTGACTTTCTCCCCTGATCCAGAAAAAAGTCAACATGGTTTCTATGGCAAAACTCTGAATATATAACTTAGTTCCTATTGCATAAATGATTAATTTTTTTGAGGTCATAAACACATTTTGAAAATAAAAATGAAAAGATGAAATTGATTAGAAAATCATATAAATAATAATAGTACTAAAAGATGTTGCATGCTTACAGTACATTAGGCTCCACCATGCAAAGACTGTTTGTGTAGATAAACTATTTAGAAATTGTAAATCCAGATGTTAAATAGCACCCACACCCTTTGATGACTGCAACTATCTCCATATTGACCTGAGGAAGGGAAAAAGATGCTCATGATTATTACCATTTGACAGATCACAAAGCTGAGCTTGAAGGAGAATTTGATAACTTTCCCAAAGTCAATAATTCATGAAGTTGGGTGTCAGACTCAGGTCTCTACAATACCAAGCTAGAGCAGGACACTCACTCCAATGTGCTTTTGCATCATCCATCATGTCTGGCACATGGGAAATTCCTGCAGTTATTTGCTGATTGAATGAAATGATGGTAATACACGTAAAAACTGAATGGAATTACTAAATTATCCTTCTAACTTCCTATTCTTAATTATTATCCCTCTAAGAGTTACAGTGCAAATGAGGTTGGTAAACTTTTTTAAAAGAGCTAGATACTAAATATTTTAGGCTTTTCAGGCTATCTGATTTATCATAACTCCTCAACCTCGTTCTTGTAGTTCAAAGGCGGCCTTAGAAGATACTATAGTAAATGAATGAGCATGGCTGTGTTCCAATAAAACTGTATTTATAAAAATAGGCCAGCTTGTGAGCCTAGTTTGTTGATCCCTGCTCTAGATAAGAAAATATTCCAATTTCTTAATAATAAATAAAATAGATACTTTTCTCTCTATGATTTGTAGCACTTGCTCCCTATATTCCGGTAGGCAGTGCTCACTTTGACTTGAAGTGTCATCATATAAACCCTTTCTGGTATTTATAACTGTCCCTCTCATGGCCTGCTAACTGAAATTATGTAATTATTTGTAATTTGTAATTATGATCACAAATTACAAACTACAAAGAATTGTGATTTACTCTGAAATGCATTTACTTTATGTGTTATTCTTTGAATAAAACATGGGTTAGGATAAGTTCATCCCCTCATTTTAAAATAGTATCTTTTTATTAAAATTTTAATTTTCTAAGTAGCTGTGACATTTCTCAACAGTTCCTTTATCAGAATCCCTTCCGCTGCATCCAGCAGCCAAGCTAAAATGCTTTTTATTACTGGTCTTTTTTATTTCCCTATATGACTCTCTAAAAGCAATACCAAGCTAAGTGTCACCCAGGCAACGAGTCCACTTAAATCACCTTTTCTCTTGCCCTGAGCCTGTCCTCAGAAGAAAGATGCACACCCAAAAGCCTTATTTGAAACTTTCAGACAGGAAGCCAAGCATTCGGGGAGTCACTCTGGACTATTTGTATGGCTTTAAACACAATCAAGGATAAGAAAGCAATATGGGTAGGCAGGAGAAAGAAAAGGTAACACACAGGTTGGGATACCTTGTATTTGATAGCATTTTTACAGCCTATAAAACATTCCTATATCTTATTTGGTTTGTCACAGATATCTTCCTGAAGTTTGAAACTCTGAAATTTTGAAAACATGTAGATTCTAAGAGGAAAAGTGGGAAGTTAGAAGTCCTTTGACATAAAAACTCCATGGTGTTTCTATATTATCCCATGAAAGAATTTTGTGCAAGTTTAGTATTAAGCCTGAAACTGTCACAAAGCTTTTTACTAAAGTTATATATAATATATATGTATATTTTGAAATGACTTAGCATGCACACATGTATATATTAATCATGACTATATTGTATGTTCTTGATGTTTGTTGAACAATTATTTGCAATTGTCACGCATAGTCTTATTTCTATGGAAAAATGATTTTCAGCTTAACTCTAGGCACAAAGTATATTTTCCCATGCCAGTAGTGGCAGCACATTATCTAGTGAAATTCAGACAGAATCTCCATGGGACAGTAGATAAAGGAGTTCAGGCAGTATAAATATGACAACTCATAAGTAAAGAACCTCTGTACTTCTGAGTAACAGAAAATATTTTTCAAACATTTTCTGGGTAAGCGATAGTAGATGAATGGTACTCATGTTACATAATCTTCTTCCCTGCTCGTGGCAGAGATTACACCTGCTACCTGCTGTAACCAGAGAAGGAGATGGTGTAACATGAGTGTCATTTATTTGCTATTACGAATTTTAATATCGGAAGAGGCTTGGGTCAGCCATTAACTTCATCTGTCGACAGCCTTCTTTGTCATCCATCACAGAAGTGACCTCAGAATCCTTAATACAGCACTCCAGGCCTCCAATGCTAATCAGTAGGATTTTGTTTCACAGCTGAAACCTGCTGGCCAACCTGCTGTAGATATTCTGAATTGGGTACCAGAGGTCAATTGTCTCATTAATGGGATGGGTTCTGGAAGTGATTCATTCTTGCAAATACATGATGAATGTGAGTTAGGGTCTATTTCTATGGTGAAAAATTTTGTTCCACCAAGAGGTCATTCAATTTATATTAACTATGAGTTATACCAGCAGCCATACTTAATTCATTTGTACTTCATTTGGGTCTTCTGCTTTTTATGTTTCCCTTTAGCCCTATTGACCAGAATAAAATAAAAACAACAACAATGAACTTCAGTCTCATTTGTTATGCTGAATGTGGCATCTAGAGATAAAGTGGTATGAGGGATAAAGTGAGAGAAATTTTTCCATTAATTTCATAAGTGGTTCTTTCAAATCACTCATTTTTTGCAACTGATTTCATTTCATAAGCAGTATTTCTGTGAGATCTTATTTCTACATTTACTTTAGACTTATAAGGAGGCTTTTATTTCTCAGAGATATTTTCTTTTTGTTCTCTTTCATGTTTGGGGTTTAATTTTTGTCTTGTCTTCAGATGTGTTCTATTTTGACATAACTATTAGAAACAACTTGACCATGGAAAGTAGCTTAGCAAAAATATGAAGTATCTTGACCCTGAAATCAAATAGTTTAAAAACTGGATTTGAGATTTGTTGTTTAATACAATTTTAAGTCCCCAGTTTTGAAATTAGCTATTTTCTAGAAGTTTCCAAGTAAATCAGTTGTTTTAACAATTTTACTTTGATTTTTAGACTAACTTCTAAAGCCTAATTAACACATGATATTGTTTAAGAGTTTGTATGTAATGAGGAAAAAACAATAGTATAAAAATATGAATACAGTTGGATAAAGCAGTGTTTTGTTTATTTTGAATTTATATAGCTTAATATAGCTTAATAAAAAGTCTGCTTAATTAAAGAAGAAGAAAGGTACAGTTGAGATATTTTGCCACGTGGCCTATGGAATCTTAGTTTCCTGAGTAGGGATTGAACCTGTGTTCCCTACAGTGGAGGCACATAGTCTTAACCACTGGATCTCCAAGGAAGCCTTGAGATATTTTATAGAACTTCTGGAATATGATTCAAGTATTTTTAAGAATGTTTGCACAAGAAGACTTTTTTAATTGTATGTAATTACCTTTGAAAATATTTTATTTGCATTAATCTTGTGTTTTCTGCTCAAACTAGGGCCATTTCTAGAATTTAAAGAAAAAAAAAAGCAAAAGCAGAATGGAACAGGAATTTTAAGCATGTAAGTGGGGAAAAGTTGAAAAATAGGAGGAAATAGGAAAGATGTCTAAATGTATTTGTGAGTTTGAATCAGGTGAGATCAACAAAGTTGTAAATGATAAAAGTCTGAGAAAAAAGCAAAACATCTATGCATAACACCCTTAATTGGAAGGAGACAGGATGTTGAGAGAAAGGTACTTTGGATTACAGTTGACAGTCCAGTCATGGTTGATATCAATGGCTTAGGATGAGCTGCAACCTATCTCCAGTGAGGGATGCAGACGGTACGGAGGGTATAGCCACTTTGGAAGACATTTTAACAATTTCTTACTAAAATATAGTTTTAACATATGATCCAGCAATCACATCCTTTGATGTTTACCCAAGGGAGCTAAAAACTTATATCCACACAAAAACCCACATACAAATGCTTGTAGCAGCTTTATTTTTCATTGGCAAAGCTTGAAAACAATCAAAATGTCTTTCAGTAGGTGAACAGATAAATAACTTGTGGTCCACCCAGAAAATGGAAAATTATTGAACACCAAAAATAAATGAGGTATCAAGCCATGAAAAGACATGAGGGAACATTAAACACCTATTACTAAGTGAAAGAAGTCCATCTGAAAAGGCTATCAACTGTATGATTCTAACTAAACATTCTGAAAAAGACAAAATGGTAGAGACCATAAAAAGATTAATGGGAAGGGGATGGGTTAGCAGGTGAAGCACAGAGGATCTGGGGGACAGTAAACTACTCTGTGCCCTATCATAGATATGACCACGTGTCATTATACATTTGTCCAAAGCCATTAGATGTGCAGGACTAAGAGGGAAACATAATGCAAACTATGGACTCTGGGTAATTATGATGTGTTCATCTAGGGTCACCTCGTAACAAGCGTGCCACTCTGGTGAGTGATGTTGATAATGAGAAAGGCTATAAAAGAGTAAGGGAAGAATCTTTGTATCTTCCCTTCAATTTTGCCATGAACTTTAATTTTTTTTAAGATGATATAAAGACCAAAGAGAGTGATCCATTATTAGTTGTTCACAGCTGAGGAATGTCAAGCTGTTAAGTTTTCATTACCCATTAAGTATCTGCATTTGATTAAAAAATAATGAATGCACTGGTCAATTTTGTGCATATATGGAAAAGTTGAGGAATGGATCATTTCATCTCTAATAGAGCCTTACAACAGATATTTCACTGGCATATATAAAAATTCAGTTACATACAAAACACATTTCCAGGTTATACTGACTTACTGCCTTGTTCTCTGCATTAGAATCTTTGTAAAAATAATGTTATTCGACCAGTTTCCTTGGTGATGAACACTACCATTCAAAAGATTTTTCTTCTCTTCCAGAGTGGAAATCTGATTTTTGTTCAAGAATTTGTTATCCTTGGTACAATGCAAGCTTACTAAGTTACCTCTGAGTTTTCCCTGTGTTTCTTAGGAGCATCAGACAGTTGTCCCTTATGAGTGACTGCATCTTTCATGTGTGATTAACGGGAAAATTCCACCTGAAATATCATAAGTTTTCACAGATCCACTACTTGAGTCATTGTCCACAGAACTTTTTATTGCTTTCAATGAGCTACTTGAAAGTAATCTGATAATTCAGATAAATGTACCATTAAATTATTATTGATTACATTCATTTTCCTTCATCCACTGGTTCTTGCAAATATGTATTGTATATTATATACCAGGAGCCCCCAACCTCCAGGATCTAATGTCTGATGATCTGAGGTGGAACTGATACAATAATAATAGAAATAAAGTGCTCAATAAATGTAATGTAGTTGAACCATCCTGAAACCACCTCCCTCCTCCGTCTGTGGAAAAAATGTCTTCCACGAAACTGGTCCCTGATGCCAAAAAGATTGGGGACTGCTGTTTTATATAATGTATAATGTAAAATATATGTACATGTGTGCTAAGTTGCTTCAGTTATTTCTAGCTCTTTGTGACCCACTGAACTGTAACCCACCAGGCTCCTCTCTACATGGGATTCCCCAGGCAAGAATACTGGAGTGGGTTGCTATGCCCTCCTCCAGGGGATCGTCCCAATTCAGGGATGGAGCCCAGGTCTCTTACATCTCCTGCATTGGCAGGTAGGTTCTTTACTACTAGTGCCACCTGGGAATATATATATATATATATATATATATATAGAGAGAGAGAGAGAGAGAGAGAGAGAGGAGAGAAGATTTAAGGGAAAGAGATTAAGAAGATAATACCTTTTTCTGAATTAATTTTATAAAAAATCTATACCTGCTATCTAGGTACTCTTGGCCTTTCTCAAAATAATCACTTCCTTACCATCAGAAACAAACTAAACAAAATGATTTTGTTCAAATCTAATTAGTTTGAGCTTGTTTTTTGGCTCTGAAGCCTCCACAGTGAACAGTCTTGACATGTAGAACACAGCTACCATGTAATGTTTTATTTAAAGAATTTCAGAATAGTCAAGAATACCAAGGTCTCCAGATAGATTATTTCTTCCATATTTTCTGAGCAGAGGCTCTCTTTAAAGTGACAAACATGGTCATAACAAAATAAACGTTGAGAAATTATGACTTCTTAGCTTAACTAAAGTTTGCTAACTTAAGGACATGATTGTATTTCTAGTATATTGTAAATACATGTTATAAAATGGCATGGTAATTACCCTCGGCATAGTTTGAAGATGTAGTAACTGTTTCTGATTTGTTAATTGAATAAATATTGTTGGATACAGGTAGAGTTTGTACGGCAAACTAAAATCGAGATCGACCTTATTATTGAGTAATAATTTGCTAGTGTTGAAGAGATGTTGGTGCATTCAGAATTTCTGTGAATTGGCATAAGATATGTGTGGTAATTGTAGGTGCCTGTTGCTTATATCAGGGCAAGTGATAGAATTCTCTTTGCATTGTGTTTGGGTGGGAGAGTGTTATAGCAGGGAGGTCACTTGATACTTAGTAGTAGAAGTGTCTTAGCTGCTGAAGCCTATGCAGCAGGTGGATAGGACCACCCATGTGGCCATAATTAGCATGCCTTCTCCAAGTTCCTCTGGCTGGACACACTCAGTAAGGTAGAAAACAGAGAAATGGCTCCATAGCCCCCACAGGTCTCAGCATTGACTTGAAGACATCTGAGATTCCTCTCTTTCTTAGTTAGCACTTGAGTGGAAAGAATTAACATGTCTTTTAAAAATACTGAGTAGTTTTGTTTCATAACTGAGTAGTTTGGTTTCACTGACTATTTAGTGAACAAGATTGTGTGTGCGTGTGTGTGTGTGTGTGTGTGTGTGTGCGCGCGCGCGCACGCGCACTTTGTTCTTCTTGTCCTATGCTTTAGTTAGTAACTCAAAGAACTGCATTGTTGTCCTTTGGAATAATGATCCCAATCTTATATAGATGGAATGTCCTAGACAATCACCATAATGTCCTGGATCCAGCAAACCTTCTGTGTGGCAAAATGAATGCTGCTGAGCAAGGATAAACCTTTGGAATATGTAGCCAACGACATCATGAGATTTGAAAAATGTTTGGGTAAAAAATTCAACAATTAAAGATAATTAAGAGGAGAGTGAAAAAGCTGGCTTAAAGCTCCACATTCAGAAAACTAAGATCATGGCATTTGGTCCTTTCACTTCATGGGAAATAGAAGGGGAAACAGTGAAAACAGTGTCAGACTTTATTTTTTGGGCCCCAAAATCACTCTAGATGGTGACTGCAGCCGTGAAATTAAAAGACACTCCTTGGAAGGAAAGTTATGACCAACCTAGATAGCATATTCAAAAGCAGAGACATTACTTTGCCAAGAAAGGTCCATCTAGTCAAGGCTATGGTTTTACCAGTGGTTATGTATGGATGTGAGAGTTGGACTGTGAAGAAAGCTGAACGCGAAGAATTGATGCTTTTGAACTGTGGTGTTGGAGAGGACTCTTGAGAGTCCCTTGGACTGCAAGGAGATCCAATCAGTCCATTCTAAAGGAGATCAGTCCTGGATGTTCTTTGGAATGACTGATGCTGAAGCTGAAACTCCAATGCTTTGGCCACCTCATGCGAAGAGTTGACTCATTGGAAAAGAATCTGATGCTAGGAGGGATTGTGGGCAGAAGGAGAAGGGGACGACAGAGGATGAGATGGCTGGATGGCATCACTGACTCAATGGACATGAGTTTGGGTGAACCCCGGGAGTTGGTGATGGACAGGGAGGCCTGGCGTGCTGCAATTCATGGGGTCACAAAGAGTCGGACATGATTGACCAACTGAACTGAACTGATCTTTGGTTTAATACTTTGTTTTATATTTAAATTTCATCTTCTGCATTTGGAAAAGAAATAGTTATTATTGGTAGAAGGAATCATTATGACAAAGAAACATTAGACTCATGTATTGATGCTTGTTATGTGTCAGTCACTGGGTCCAGCTTGCGATACACTTATTTTCTTATAAAAGCAACTATAAAGAATGCTCAGATAGAGGAAGTGTTCTTAACCTCATTGCATTGCTGGTGATAACACAGAAGAGAGTTAATCCCTTTAGTCCAGACCACACTATTAGGGATTGAAGGCAGAACCTTCATTTCCAGAGCACTTTGTCATGATCATTGTTTATAATTTGTCCAATTATTGTTACATTGCTAAGGATAGTTAAGAATGTGTCTGTGTTGGCTCATGCAGCTTCCTCTCCCCTTGTTTTCTCTGTCAACTGAACTCCTTTATAATAATTCTTCCTGAACAGTTCAAAGCTACAGGCTCTAAGAAGTTTGCCTCAGCATCTCCTAGCCATTCTCATCCTGTTTGTGGGAGTGATAACCTCAGGAGCACGAACCATGTTTATCATCTTTGAATCCCCACCCTTCAGCTCTAAACAGTAAACAACTGTGATAAACAGTAAACAACTGTGGTAAATTTCAGATTATTCCACAGTACTGGATGTAGGCAATACAATGTTTCTTGATTTTCAGAGTCATACCCAGCTGTAAGTGGAGAATCAGTTGGGAGTGTAACAGAGAAGGGAACACAGAAAAGGAAGCTGGCCACAAACACGCTGTTTTTGGATGACTTTATATTTGTGCTCTAGGACAGACCAGAGAAAAGCTTGTCTTCTTTGGGGAGGTGAATGGCCTAACAAAGAGATTAAATGACCTGATCTGGAGTGACTTTGGGCAGGGGACAGAGTATTTCTAACCTCAGTTCTCTTATTTGTTCTGAGTTTGACTAGTGAATATATCGTTGTTTCTTACTTAGGTGTGTCTGTCTGTAACTGACATACAACATTTGCCCCATGATTAATTCTTGTTTTCCTCTTTCTCTTATCCCTCAAGGACTATTCTGGGCAGAGATCATATCAGGTAATTTAGTATTTTACAGCAACATTTTACCCTACACTAGATTTATAGATCCAGGTTTGACTTTGTTAGATTTTTCTTTCTAATCCTGTTTGATTGTTTGTTTTTAAGTGACAGCTTAACTAACTGCATCATCAAAAAAAGAAAAGTATTGTTTCTGTGACATCATTTATGTGGCCAAGTTATACATATACTGGTGTAACTTGACTCAATTATGCACTGAAACACAGGCCTTTCAGCTGTAACACGCTTCTACTCATGCAGTCACTAGGTCTACAGTTCTTTCAGGGAAAGTTTAGTTTGCTATTTAGCAACATTCTTCCAAATAGTAATTGTTAAGCTTCATAGACAATTCATTAAGTGAAGGCACAGTTCAATAGGATCACTTTTTTTAATGGCCAGCATAAAAAGAAAAAAAAAAATGTGACTTTATCAGCTTAAGCAAGATTGTTTACCAATTGTTGAGAAGGTCTTTGTGACCTTGCTTTTTGTGGGCAACTGTGGTCCCTATATTTGTGGAATTTAAGTAAAGGTAAAACAAATTGGTATTTGACACATCATAAAGTTTATGAACAGGGTAGACACGGGTTTGCTCACCAAACCTCAGAATTTTTGAAAGTTTATACAAGTTTCTGAATTCCTAACATATTTGTAATGAGGACTGAGGTACATAATTGACTTCTTGAAGTTAACACAAAGATAAATTCTGTCCTCCCACAAAATTTTCCAGAATGTCCCTGTCAAAGTTAAAAATGTACAGAGTAGCCCATCTATCTCTAAAAAATTCCATATCTCTTTTTCTTAATAAAAATGAGATACTTCTTTGAAATTAAAACTATTTGTGATTTTTTCAAATTAATCTCTTACATGCATAATTTGCAATTATTTTAACTTTCATTAAATAGTTCTTTAAATTCTATAGTGCTTTATAATATTCAAAAGTTTCACACCCTTGATATCATATAATCCCATTATAATCTGCAATTCTAAAGGCAGGAAGGGGCTCAAAATCTGAGTCACAGCAGACTCTTAATGGAGGCTTATTAAGGAAATGAATCAATGAAAGGGAGAAAGGAAGGACACTTCAGCGACAGGAAAGCAAGGTGGTCCAGTGGATTGCAGTGCAGGCTTCCTATTCATAAAGTTTAACCGGTGACTGTGGCTTAGTTCAGTCATATAGAGCCACTGCTCTAGTGTGGTTGTTTAGTCGCCAAGTCATGCCTGACTCTTTTGTAGCCCATAGACTAGAGCCCAGCAGGCTCCTCAACTGTAAGATTTTCCAGGCGAGAATACTGGAGCGTGTTGTCGTTTCCTTCTCCAGACAATCTTCCCAACCCAGAGAAAGAACTCACACGTCCTGCAGTGGTAGGTGGGTTCTTTACCACTGAGCCAAAATTACAAATGAGGTAATAAAATCTGAGTGAAATGGGTGCTTTATTGACATCGATTTCACTACTTTTATTATTTTACTTTATTCACAATTGCATTTTTTATTATTTTGTTTACTTTATTCACTGTTGTCTTTCCTTATGCTTTCTCATTTGCCTTTTAGCTGTAGCTACTGACTTCAAGTGAGGCCACCGTGGCATGGCCAGTTACAGCTGGCTGTGGTTCTCTCACTACTGTTGGTTGCAGCTGCCACTGGGGTAGCAACCTTTGCATCATCATCTGGGTCAGAATCCTCATCTGGATCAGAGGCTATGTTTTATCCTGGAACGGACACTGCTTATATTTCACAGTCTTTGTCTCTCAAGGCAATATTAAATGGCACTAAAACTTGAGATTTTAAAATGTCTCAAAAGCTATAGGATACATGATTTGGTACTTAAATTTGGTACTCACATATGGCATACACAAAGGTTGCATAGTTATGAAGTAATTCCAAAGTACCAGTTGGGTCAGTACCCTGAAAAATAATTAGAAATAAGTATCAAAAAGTTGTCACGTATTACATGCAACTTCCATGAATTTATCTTTGTGTATGTTATTCTTCTTTAAGGAAGAAAATTCAAAAGAGATGCTCATCTTAGAAGCAGAGAACTTTAGAAGTCTTTCTTTGCATTCTTTTTAGTTTACTCAGACCCTGGCTCTTTCAGATTCATTCCTAAATTTCCTTTGCTACATTTATATTTGCAGCAGCACCATCAATCCAGTTCAGACTGCGGCATGACATTTATGCTGCTAAAGTACTGATGCCTTCATTTGGGTTCCCAATTGTTTTGTCTGATCTTCAAACCTTCTTTATAGAAAGAGCCTAGCTCTTTAAACAATAGAGTCCTAGAAAAACATCTGTCTCCCTCAGAAGTATTTCTTCACAGATCAGACAGTCAAGAAGATGTCAAATACCAAATCTAGGGTAGCTTTTCAGGACAAAATGTGAAGCCAGTCTTGAATCTACAGTCTGTTCACATTTTCAAACAAACAAGGTTACCTTTTGAGGAGAAGCTAGTTACTTTTAAAAATTTTGATTAAGAGGTAATAACACCTATTACTAACTACAAGTAAATGTTGAATTTTTCATAGGCTCTAGCAATCGCTATTATTATTGTTCAGTTGCTAAGTCATATCTGACTCCTTGCGACCTCATGTACTGAAGCATGTCAGACTTCCCTGTCCTTCACTATCTCTTGGAATGTGCTCAGACTCAAGTCGATTTAGTCATGCCATCAACTATCTCATCCTCTGACACCCCCCCTCTCTCTGACCTCAGTCTTTCCCAGTATCATGGTCTTTTCCAGTGAGTCAGCTCTTCGCATCAGGTGGCCAAACTATTGGGGATTCAGCTTCAGTACTTCCAATGAATATTCAAGGTTGATTTCCTTCAAGATTGACTGATTTGATCTTCTTGCTGTCCAAGAAACTTTCAAGAGTCTTCTCCAGCACCACAATTCAAAAGCATTAATTCTTCAGTGCTCACCCTTCTTTATGGTCCAGCTCTCACATCTATACATGAATACTGGAAAAAACCATATCTTTGATTATACAGACCTTTGTTGGCAATTTTTAATATACTGCTTTCTAATATACTGTCCAGGTTTATCATTGCTTTTCTTCCATGGAGCAAGTGTCTTTTAATTTTGTAGCTGCAGTCACCATCCACAGTAATTTTGGAGCCCAAGAAGATAATATCTGTCACTGTTTTCACTTTCTCCCTTTATTTGCCATGACGTGATGGGACAGGATGCCATGATCTTAGTTTTTTTTTTTTTTTGAATGTTAAGTTTTAAGCTAGCTTTTTCACTTTCCTCTTTTACCTTCATCAAGAGACTCTCTAGTTACTCTTCACTTTCTACCATTAAAGTGGTATCATCTGCACATCTGAGGTTGTTGATATTTCTTCTGGCAACCTTGATTCCACCTTGTACTTCACCCAGGTTGCATTTCACATGATGTACTCTGCATGTAAGTTAAATAAGCAGGGTCACAATATACAGCCTTGATATACTCCTTTCCTAATATTGAACCAAACCATTGTTCTTATCTGGTTCTATCGTTGCTTCTTGTTCAGCATACAGGTTTCTCAGGAGACAGGTGAGGTGGTCTGGTATTCCCATCTCTTTAAGAATTTTCTAGTTTTTTATGATCCACACAGTCAAAAGCTTTAGTGTAGTCAATCAATATTGTAATGAACATTAAAAGACAAACAGATCTATCAGCTTATTAAAATCAGTAGCATTAACCAAAGGGATTTACAAATATTAAATACATTTTCCCATAAAGACATAAATAATGTACCCAGGTTCTGACTTTTTTTGAAGGTCGATGTGAAACAGAAGAAATATTCATTACTATTTCTGGTCTGGATCGAGATCTGAACCAAGAGAAGTTGATTCATTTACAAACAAAGCTATGAATCATTCTGTATTGTCTAATATATTTTCTAAATTTAGGATGCAATTCATTATCTAAATCCTTGTATGTTTCAGGATTTTTGCCTTTTGTTCTTCAATGTGTAAAACTAAAATAAAAAGTCCCTAAATCCATAGCACAATGTAATATGATAAAAAGCTCTTTGTTTTAGAAAATTACATGTCAGTACTATGTAATCTATTGCACCAATTAACCAACAATTATAATTATAAGTTTTCAAAAATCTAGTAAATTTGTTGCTATATTTTGGAGATGATGTTGATTGTTTTCATATTCTTTTGAGATTTTTTCCCTTTCCTTTATTTTATAAGTGCTCCCCCCCCCTTTTAAGGGCATGAAGTTATTTACTGCAATAGTTGTTTTAGGAATTGGCAAACTGTGAAACCCTAGATGGAATGGTAGAATAGCTCCTTGAGGAGGGAATGGGCTTTATTTATTCTTGGTGAGTTCCAAATACACAAAAATAAAGGGCTTGCCAGTTGCCAGTGGGAAGTGAACACAATTATGACTTCACAGCTGCTTCTCCTAAAGAAAAAGGTGAGAAAGAGAAAAAAAGTAAAGAGTCATGCTATTTTGTACAGCATCTAAAAAGAATATGCACAAAGGGAATATATTTATGCCAGATATAAGAAGCCATAATCAAAGTAATACTGTACTACCAAACTCATGCCAAGAAATTCAGAAATCTTGACTTGGCAGACTATAAATCAGAGATGTGCATATGCAGTAGCGTAGTAAATAGAGCAAAGTATGGAAAATCGAGGACCTGAAATATGTTCCTACTAACTTATCTCCCCTGACACACTCTTTCAGCAAAATTGTCATCATCTGCTTTACTGGCTTGACATTTGCAAAGTGACCCTGCTAAGAGAAGAATTCAAACCTTGATGAGCCTGACTCCAAAGTGGTTAGTCTCAAGGAAGGACCTTTGGAAAATTTTGCTTGGGACTTTGGATGTTAAACTTTATGAGTGCTATGACATGGCTAATGTTACTCTTCACATCTGCCAGGATTGACGCATTGTTTAATGTTAAGAGTTGTTGGCAACTTTTTCTGTGAATGATTGCACTGTAACTATTGTAGATTGTTGTAGGTTATGTCTTTGTCACAACTACTAGACTCTGCTATTGTAAAGCAGCCAGAAGCAACATACAAATAAATAGCAAGGAGGCTGTATTCCAAGACTTTATTTACAAAAACAGGCAGCAAATGAATTTGGTCCTAGGGCCATAGTTTGCAATCCTTTGATCTAGAAACTTCTGATTGTAAAGCTGGAGCTGCAATAGCCAAATGGTTATGTGAATTTTTATCAACAGTAATATTTAATGCCACTGGGGCTTTTAAGACAAATTACAAAATCTGAGTAAATTCCTTAAGATTTTTTGTCAGTGGAGAGATAGGCACCAGCAAAGAACAATTTTTATCAAAAATATTTGCTTCTTTATAAAGTCATTCTTTCAAACAACTCCATATAAGAGTTCATAGTGAAGCCCAGTTGCCAAATATTTGTATCTTCATTGGTTCTTAGCAGATGTGACAAACAATAAGAAAAGATGAGCACTCAACCTGATTTCAGTTTGGATTTTGGGGCATAGAGAAAGAAGATGCTGGCTCTATCAGAGTTCATTGCAAATTTGCTTCACAAATTCTCATGAGGAAAAAAAAAGTCTAATCTGCCTTCTCATTCATAGGCTATCTCAACCTTCTGAAGAAATGTCAAATTATCTGAGTGATAACTACAGGTGAGTCCAGGGTAATGTCTTTCCTTGGTTTTTCCAGTAATCTGCTATTGACCTCAATATGCCACTTAACTTCTATTTGATCTATTTCCCAATTTATAAAATAAAGGAGAATAAAGAGATGTCTGTAAAGTGGTTTGAAAGCCCGAGTAAAAGGCCCTTTGAAACACATGATGGCTGAGCTTCAAAGAGTCAGGAAGGTACTCTGGCTATTGAGAATATATTTTAAATCATATAAGTGGACACAATGGTAATTTTGTGAATGTCATATTACTCAGCAGTATTCTGGAGGGTCAACTAGATAAGGATGACATAAAAGTTAAATATTAAAATTAAGCCTTTTAATTAAAATAGATTTAAGTAGAATATATAGAAGGAATGAGTTTTAAATTGAAAGTTGCTATTTTGTGATGTCAAAATAGATATAAAATCACGCAGACATTCTCAGTCTGTTTTATATAGTGGAGTTATTCAGCTTTTTAAACAAAATTATGTTTCACTTGCTTTTTTTTTTTTTTTTTACTCCATTTTCCCTCATGTTGTCTTCTTTCCTTTGGGAGACATAACCTTGAACATTTTAAATAATCCCAATCATACTATAAAATTAATGTCATAGAAGCAGCATAAGGAGGTGGCACTATACTGGGATCAGTATCAGAATATGGGTCTGTATCATTTGCATTTTCTAACCTTTAGCTACTGCATCAATACACATAATAATAAGAAGCTTGCAAGAGCTCTTTCAGGAGACTAAACAAGATATCAAATGAGAAAATATTAACAGTATGGATGTTCAGTAGCCAAGACTTGAATTTGAGTCAGAGTTTGGATGAAGAATGCTGAGTAAGTGAAATACTCAGACTTGGTAATTTCTCTAATAGAAAAAAGGGAAGGAACAAATAATCATAGTTTTCTTAACAAATGAGTTAGCATTGGGACAGCAATTTTCATTGTGTCAATATTTTCAATGAAAGGTGTTTAAATCTCTTGTTCCTGTCAAAAAATGCCAGTAGCATTTTGCCATAGTTGTGGTGAAGATGAAAAGAATGGCCTTTCATGATTCTAACTACCTCCTTAGAGACTCTTTCAAGGCCCCATATGAAATCTGGATGATAACTGAAGCACCTCTGGATCCAAAAACTATGGATTATCTGGACATTAAAAAATGTTATAGATAGACTCATAAATATACCAACGTACCTGAACTCATCTCCAAAGCAGACAAGGGACCTGCTTAGAAGTAGGACAGAGGTAAAAATGGGAAATTGTATAAATCAAAATAATTACTCAAAATAACCGTAATGATTGAAGTCACATACACACACACACAAGCAAATTCAGTAACAGAGCCATGGCAAAATGGTCATAGCTGGTGTTGGTGGGACCCTCATTTGTTGGTTGGTCTTAGATGAATTTTTATACAAATGAGGTATACCAAGGAGGTTATGGGACAGAATGCTTAGGGGATGTGTGGTGTTTATGAAAGGAAGAGAAGGGAGGAGGAGAAACCAAACTTAAAACAAGAATCACCTGATGTAAGTGCTGGAGTTCTGAGATTTTGTTTCTATTTATCTGGTGGTAAGAAGAGGAACATGAAGAAAAGTGGTTTGGCACTCATAACTGATTTGGGATGGACACAAGGGAAGCACAGAATAAATAGTCTGTGGATATTTTTTCCCTTCCCCTTAATTATTTTAATTGTACTTTGGATAAGCTAAAAATTGGTTCTGAGAGTCTAATCAAGCTGTTTTCGAACAAAAATGCAGAGTTGATCAGTCTGGGGAAAAATACTTCAGCTACTTATACTAACAATACCCATTCACTGGGGTTTTAGGATATAGGCAGTAATTGTATAAGAATTTTATATACTTGCTTCTTTTATTCTTCATAATATATCCATAGGGTTGGTACTATCAATGTCTCCATTTCCAGATGAAGACAGAGTCCTTCAGTTCAGTTCAGTCACTCAGTCATGTCCGACTCTTTGCGACCCCATGAATTGCAGTACGCCAGGCCTCACTGTGCATCACCAACACCGGGAGTTCACTCAGACTCTCGTCCATCGAGTCAGTGATGCCATCCAGACATCTCATCCTCGGTCATTCCCTTCTCCTCATGCCGCCAATCCCTCCCAGCATCAGAGTCTTTTCCAATGAGTCAACTCTTCCCATGAGGTGGCCAAAGTACTGGAGTTTCAGCTTTAGTATCATTCCTTCCAAAGAAATCCCAGGGCCCATCTCCTTCAGAATGGACTGGTTGGATCTCCTTGCAGTCCAAGGGACTCTCAAGAGTCTTCTCCAACACCACAGTTCAAAAGCATCGATTCTTCAGTGCTCAGCCTTCTTCACAGTCCAACTCTGACATCCATACATGACTACTGGAAAAGCCATAGCCTTGACTAGATGAACCTTAGTCGGCAAAGTAATATCTGTGCTTTTGAATATGCTATCTAGGTTGTTCATAACTTTTCTTCCAAGGAGTAAGCGTCTTTTGATTTCATGGCTGCAGTCATGAGTCCTTGGAAGTCAAATATCTTACT
This sequence comes from Neotragus moschatus, assembly GCA_006410615.1. Lineage (NCBI taxonomy): Eukaryota > Metazoa > Chordata > Mammalia > Artiodactyla > Bovidae > Neotragus > Neotragus moschatus. Next base: position 2,726,243 of record SJYA01000601.1, on the reverse strand, counting down.
TGAGATCACATAGTTAATAAGAGAATGCACCTGGAGATAAAGCTGCCTTATTCAGGCTCATATCCTGTCTGGTGGGAGTGCTGAGTCAAGAGTGAGAAATGGCAAGTCTGGTANAAGGAGTAAGCGTCTTTTGATTTCATGGCTGCAGTCATGAGTCCTTGGAAGTCAAATATCTTACTTGAGATCACATAGTTAATAAGAGAATGCACCTGGAGATAAAGCTGCCTTATTCAGGCTCATATCCTGTCTGGTGGGAGTGCTGAGTCAAGAGTGAGAAATGGCAAGTCTGGTAAAAGAGGAGGGAGATTCCAAATGGATCCATTGGCACCCACAGTATGCCTTGGGATGCTGGGTGCACAGTTCCTAGATTTTGTAGATGCCCAGACCCAGTGGGTCACTATTTAATTAAGATCCTCCACTGCCTCTTAAGGGAATGTGAGTGTTTACTTCCCATAATGAGACAGACTAAATCAGCAGAGAGGCCCTTTAAGGATTCCCTTCCTCCCCGCACACTCTGTCACAGTCTGCTTGCAGGAAGAGACTTTCCAAAGGAAGAACTCAAAGCACACAGGGTGGCCGTGAATTTCCCCTTGACTCATAGACAGGTAAAAGAAATTTGACTCCTAGTCACCAGGAAGCAGGAAGTCTCCTTCATGTCTTTTGATCTTTTGTTGCTCTGAGGAGGCCCACACATCATTGTTTTGCCATTTCAGGACATTAAACTCGTTTGTTCCTTTATATATCTGCTAATCATAGATGCTGAAGTGAAGAAATACAGCCTAAATAAAGACGCTGGCAACAGCTTGCAGGAAGTATAAAAACAATTTTGCAGAAGGGTAGGAGCCTGGCCTTCTCCATTGTTTTAAAGGTACTCTCTTTGATTGGCCACAAGGTCACTTCAGTACAGACAACAGCAGAGACTTGGAGAACTATTGAGCACTAAATTTTCACAATGAGTCAGCTAGAGGTTATTAAGTATAGCGAATGCCAAAGACAATATACTAAGAAGACAGAGGAAACTCGTGCAAGTTGCTTCCTCCAAGTCCTGGCAGGCCATTGTCTTTATGTGCCTCTTTCTGTCTCTGTTTTCTGTGGGCTGTGCCTGAGCGGCTAAGAGGAGGCACCTACAGAAAAGCTCTGATCTTGGAGGCTGGCTCAGTCAAGTCTGCCCAACAGGCTAGAACCAGAGATGCAGGAAGTCCCTCTCCAAAGGTGTGTGATGACAGGCTCTGATACATTGTCAAATCACTCATTCATCAGAACTTTAGGGAGGCAGTATAGTGTTCTAGTTAAACTCCAGGGTTTGGGGGACAAATAAAACTGGAGTTAATTCCTGATTCTTCATGGGCTAATAATGTAACCATGAAATAACTCTTTTATCTCTACAGGCACAGTCTTATTTTGCAAAGTAGAATTTGTATCAGCACTTCCTATATAGAAATGCTATGAAGATTAAATACTTGATACAATGGCAGGACTGTAGTGATGACTTCATTCATGGAGGTTATTATTATTGAGCACTTTTTATGTGTACATCCTTTTTCAGAGCATTGGGATAAATATAGAAGGAAAAAACATGCAATTCAATCTCAGGATGCATGCATTTAAATAATAGAAGAAATTACATAATCCAAAGAGAATGTATAATTGTTTACCCTTAAAATGTTGACAATATCCTCAGTGCCATAGTATGTACAGTCAGATGACTTAAATGTTTATATCTTATTTCAGGTTTATCCCTCACCCTCTGATCCTTTTGCTGACGCTCTCTTATTTGATCATTAGAGAAAGAAAGGGAGTCATGGAAGATTTCGGTTCATTGCAAATAATGTGCACAAGGATAAACCCAGGTTTTTTCCATACTGGATATAAAGGATGCTTTGAGGGGGCTCTTTTAAGAAAGTTGCAACCATTTTTCCTACAGAAATCAAAAGAGGTCAGTGTTTTATAATCCAGAGGAACAATAGACAGGAAAGGGCCTCTTCCTGCCCATGAAAACAGTGACAGGCTTTCAGGGTCTTCCACTGTAGTCAGAGCCCTAAGAGGTTAACAGCCGTTACTCCCTAACTACATGTCTTCTAGAGGCACTTCTCTTGGATTCTTTTTGGCTTAAGAAATTATCTTTTCCCTCATTTTCACTTATCCTCTCTAGTCCTGCTTTTCTTTCTGCTCCCCTTGAGTGTCCGGCTTTGTTGCTGACCTCCATGGAGCCTCTCAAGGGCACTTGGCAGAGTTGTTGTCTCAGGTTCGGGTTTTCTCTGTGGCCTCTGACCAGTACTAGAACAAAGGACAAAAGGCCATCTCTTCATGTAACAATATCTCTTCATTGAAGCTTTGTTCTGCTGCTTTGGGCCTGTTCTAACTCACCAGATTTGCACTTAAGCAATTTTCCCGTTTCTTTTCTATAACTTCCCAACTTCTAGAATGAGTAGTTGGCTATGTTGCATCTGGTTTTCTCACTTCCAATAAATCCTTCAGCACTCTTTCTTAAGACCTGGGGACAATATGGGCAAATGGAAAAATCAAACCAATGCTAATCTCTGTTTCTAGGCCCCATGCTCTGGCTTGGTGGCCAGAATCCTGGATCCTGCAGGTTCCCTCCTAAACCACTTCCAAGATTGGACAAACCTTTGGAGCTATGAGGGCTGGATTAGCTGGTGGAGGAACTGGCTCTCCTAAAGGACCTTCTTTCTTAGTAGCTCCTTCCCTAATGGGACCTGGAAGTAGTTCTGGAAGCCTGCAGAAAGGGACTATCAACATTCAAGGGTGTCCACTCTCATCATTTTAGGGAATTCTTGCGGGTCCATTCTATTTCTACTTCTCACTGCTCCCAAAGTCCAGGGTAAATCTAGCCCCAGCCCACCACACACCTCCTCCTCTCCATGGTTACTGCCACCATCTTAATTCAAGTGCTCACTATTTCTCCATGGAAGAATTCCAATACTTGTGTTAGTTTCCTTGGGTGGCTATAAAAAGAAACACAAGCCGAGTACACAAATTTATTGTCTCATAGTTTTAGTCTAGAAGGCGGAAATCAGGGTGATTCCTTTAAGGGCCATAGCAGAGAATCTGTTCCATACCTTTCTCTTACTTTCTGGGGCTGGCCTTCCTTAGCTTGAAGCTGCATAATCTCCAATTGTCACCTCTATTGTCACAAGGCATTCTTTCCCCATGTCTTTATCTTCTCATTTTTCTATAAAGACAATAGTTATAACAAATTAGGATCCACGCTGATGACCTCATCTTGACTCCATCTTCAAAGACCCTATTTCCGAACAAGGACACAATCACAGATACTTAGGGTTAGGACTTCAGCATATATTTTTAATGTATATGTGTCTTAGTCACTCAGTCAGGACTGTAGCCCATAGACTCCTCTGTCCATGGTATTCTCCAGGCAAGAATACTGGAGTGGGTTGCCATTTCCTTCTCTAGAGAATTTTCCTGACCTAGGGATTGAGCCAAGGTCTTCTGCACTGCACACAGATTCTTTACCACCTAAGCCATCAGGGAAGCCCATGAGTGGTATTGAAAGCAATCAATACCCTAATAGGTCTCCTTGCCACCAGTGGTTCCTTTCCATACTCCATTTCTGGTGTACTGCCTAGCTAGCTTTCTAAAACACAAATCAGATCACATTTGAATTTTAAAAATATCCATCAACTCTCCATATATTTCACATAAAATCTTAAGGATTGCATTTCAGTTCCTTTTCATATTAGATTCTTCCTATATCCCTGTGTGGCATTTCATTTTCTCTATCATAGTATCTGTGGGCCTATCACTGTGACTATTAAAACTTATAACCCTGGTATATTTTCTTGCTCACTCAAGCCCCATCCCCCTTAAAGAAAATCAATCCCTCCTAGTATTTTCCCCCTGAAAACCCTTTGTTTATGCTACTACTATAGAATTTGTCACATTGCACCATGATCTTATTCATATAGATTTCCCAGTGTCTAGTACTTACCTGTAAATAAATGATGCTGAATAAACTGTCCTAGAGAGGAATAAACTATTTGGTAATCGACGTTGCAAGTATCTTTACATATGTGCACTCTTCATGAGTTCCAGAACCTTATAGTAATGTGTCAGTATAAATATCTCATTCAGATAGCATAGTAGCCAAGCAGTCAGGTTTTGGAACCAAACTTCTACAATGGCAAGTTTTGTGATTTTGAGTTCTTCACATAACAACCCTATTTTTAATAGGGAGCTGTTAGATGAAAATATGAGTTTCTAGAGGATTCGGAGAAGATGGCGGAGGAATAGGACAGGGAGACCACTTTCTCCCCAGCAAATTCATCCANATGAGTGGGGATGATCTGGAGGGATGGTGTGGGAAGGGAGGGGGAAGGGAGGGGGTCCGGATTGGAAACTCAGGTACACTTATGGCTGATTTACGTCAATGTATGGCAAAATGAGTACAGTATTGTAAAGCAAAACAAACTAAAAAAATAAAAATTAATTAAAAAAATATGAGTTTTTAATCACTAGAGTTATTGTGAAGATAAAATTTGAAAAATCTTTAGAGAAATGACTTATACAAACAAAATGGCTGTCAGTCAGTTCTGTTCTGTTCAGTTCAGTTGCTCAGTTGTGTCTGACTCTTTGTGATACTGTGGACCACAGGAGGCCAGGCCTCCCTGTCCATCACCAGCTTCCAGTTTATCCAATCTCATGCCCATTGAGTTGATGATACCATCCAACCATCTCATCCTCTGTCATCCCCTTTGCCTCCCACCTTCAATCTTTCCCAGCATCAGGGTCTTTTCAAATGAGTCAGCTTTTTGAATCAGGTGGCCGAAGTACTGGAGTTTCAGCTTCAACATCAGTCCTTCCAATGAATATTCAGAAATGATTTCCTTTAGCACGGACTAGTTGAATCTCCTTGCAATCCAAAGGACTCTCAAGAGTCTTCTCCAACACCACAGTTCAAAAGCATCAATTGTTCTGTGCTCAGCTTTCTTTATAGTCCAACTCGCACATCCATATATGAATCCTGGAAAAACCATAGCTTTGACTAGATGGACCTCTGTTGGCAAAGTAATGTCTCTCCTTTTGAATATGCTATCTAGGTTGGTCATAACTTTTCTTTCAAGTAGTATGCATCTTTTAATTTCATGGCTGCAGTCATGATCGGCAGTGATTTTGAAGCCCTCAAAAATAAAGTCAACCAGTGTTTCCACTGTTTCTCCTTCTATTTGCCCTGAAGTGATTGGACTGGATGCCCTGACCTTACTTGTCTGAATGTTGAGCTTTAAGCCAACTTTTTCACTCTCTTCTTTCACTATCATCAAGAGGCTCTTTAGTTCCTCTTCACCTTCTGCCATAAGGGTGGTGTCATCTGAATATCTGAGGTTATTGATATTTCTCCTGACAATCTTGATTCCAGCTTGTGCTTCCTCCAGCCCAGTGTTTCTCATGATGTACTCTGCATATAAGTTAAATAAACAGGGAGCCTTGACATACTCCTTTCCCTATTTGGAACCAGTCTGTTTTTCCATGTCCAGTTCTGTTGCTTCCTGACCTGCATACAGATTTCTCAAGAGGCAGGTCAGGTGGTCTGGTATTCCCATCTCTTGAAGAATTTTCCACAGTTTATTGTGATCCACACAGTCAAAGGCTTTGGCATAGTCAATAAAGCAGAAATAGATGCTTTTCTGGAACTCTCTTGCTTTTTCAATGATCCAACAGATGTTAGCAATTTGATCCCTGGCTCCTCTGCATTTTCTAAAACCAGCTTGAATATCTGAAAGTTCACAGTTCACGTATTATTGAAGCCTGGCTTGGAGAATTTTGAGCATTACTTTACCAGGGTGTGAGGTCAGTTCAATTGTGCGGTAGTTTGAGCATTCTTTTGCATTGCCTTTCTTTGGGATTGGAATAAAAAGTGACCTTTTCCAGTCCTGTGGCCACTGCTGAGTTTTCCAAATTTGCTGGCATACTGAGTGTAGCACTTTCACAGCATCATCTTTCAGAATTTGAAATAGCTCAGCTGGTATTCCATCACCTCCACTAGCTTTGTTTGTAGTGATGCTTCCTAAGGCCCACTTGGCTTTGCATTCCAGGACGTCTGGCTCTAGGTCAGTATTCACACCATCATCATTATCTGGGTTGTGGAGATCTTTTTTGTACAGTTCTTCTATGTTTTCTTGCCACCTCTTCTTAATATCTTCTGCTTCTTTTGGGTCCATACCATTTCTGTCCTTTACTGAGCCCATCTTTGCATAAAATGTTCTCTTGGTTTCTCTAATTTTCTTGAGGAAATCTCTAGTCTTTCCCATTCTATTTTTTCCTCTATTTCTTTGCACTGATCGCTGAGGAAGGCTTTCTTATCTCTCCTTGCTATTCTTTGGAACTCTGCATTCAAATGGGTATATCTTTCCTTTTCTCCTTTGCTTTTCACTTCTCTTCTTTTCATAGCTATTTGTAAGGCCTCCTCAGACAACCATTTTGCTTTTTTGCATTTCTTTTTCTTGGAGATGGTCTTGATCTCTGTCTCCTCTAAAATGTCACGAATCTCCATCCATAGTTCTTCTGGCACTCTTTCTATCAATCTAGCCCCTTAAATCTATTTCTCCCTTTCACTGTATAATCATAACAGATTTGTTTTAGGTCATACAGGAATGGTCTAATGGTTTTCCCTACTNTGGTCTTGATCTCTGTCTCCTCTAAAATGTCACGAATCTCCATCCATAGTTCTTCTGGCACTCTTTCTATCAATCTAGCCCCTTAAATCTATTTCTCCCTTTCACTGTATAATCATAACAGATTTGTTTTAGGTCATACAGGAATGGTCTAATGGTTTTCCCTACTTTTTTAAATTTAAGTCTGAATTAGGCAATAAGAGTTCATGATCTGAGCCACAGTCATCTCCTGGTGTTTTTGCTGACTGTCTACACATGGACATCACCAGATGGTCAACACCGAAAATGGCTATTAGATAATAGTCACTATTTCTATTATTTTTATTAGTTACCACTTGTTGAATTGAAATTACATAATGTGTGGTTCTGAGGTTTAGTAAATAGTTTTTTTCTCCCATCAGAGAGTAAAACAAAAGATAGATAAGGTGATCAGATAGACAAATTAAACTTTAAGCTTTATTTCTGACATAATTGTTGGAGAACATGGTTTAGATGTCTAGTAACAAAAGCCCTCCCAGTACTCCAGTCCAGAACTGAACCTTTCCACCCAGTCTCAGAGAAAGCTGAGAGTGTGAGTCTCTGTGTATGTATCTAGATCCAAAGAAGAGATGTATATATGCCTAATTCCTTTCGAACTTTCTCATCAGATATGTCATCTCTCTTAACCCTTTTCTTCTGCCCTACCACTTTCTAAACAGTGAGTGAGAGTGAACAGAGAGGTCCATAGAGCTATTCTGCATGGAAGTCAGAGGAAAAGGGAAAGATAAATATCCTCCCTAACATATAACAGATCTCCTCATTCTGTATGTTCTACTTATATTAACTCTGGTCTTTAAAACAAACTTAATGACATGAGTATATTTATCATCTTCATTTTAAAGATGAAGAATCTGAGACACTGAAAAATTAACTAATTTACCTTAAGGCAACCTAACACCAAGTAGAAGTAACATAAATTAAGTCCAAAGTTATTTGTGATGGTACTTCACCTCTCATCTGTTCAAAAAACTAAAAATAAAAATACATCTATATGTATGGAGGAATTTTATATCTTTTAATTGTTGAATTTGGACCTTTACAATGCAACAAAAAGTATTACTTAATAATGATTTTCCATACATCGTATATAGTTTATTATTAGTAGGTTCATGGAAATGCTTATAGAGATACACAGTGGACCATGGTTAATATCCAATATGATGCTTTTAACTTACATCTCATAACATAAATTGGAAAATTTTTGGCACTTTGTGGTTAAAGGAAATTAAATGCTTTCTCCTTAATGAATTGATAAATCCTCTTTCATCATTTTTGCTTCATATTATTTATTAGCCCTCCCATGTGTTTCATAATATTCTCTATTTCATGGCAGTTCCTACTGGAGTATTTCCTTGCAGAAAATTCTCTGACTGGGTGATTTGTTCAGTTTTCATTTAAGAGCAAATTATCTATTACTGTGTTTCTAGTCCTAGTTTTTTCCTTTTCAGGATTCTAGCTATTATTTTACCTATTTGCTACTGCTACCTCAAGAATGGGCTTCCCAGGTTGTCCTAGTGGTAAAGAATTTGCCTGCTAATGCAGGAGATATAAGAGATGCAGATTTTATTCCTGGGTCAAGAAGATGCACTAGAGAAGAAATGGCAACCCGCTCCAGTATTCTTGCCCAGAAAATCCCAGGCATAGAGGAGCCTGGCAGGCTTCAGTTCATAGAGCTGCAAAGAGTCAGACACAACTGAAGCCACTTAGCATGTGCCCTAAGAATGGGGCTTCCCAGGTGTTGCTAGTGGTAAAGAATCTGCCTGGCAATGCAAGAGACTTAAGAGACTCAAGTTCAATCCATGGGTCAGCAAGATCTCATGGAAAAGGTCATGGCAACCCACTCCAGTATTCTTGCCTGGAGAATCCCATGGACAGAGAAGTCTGGTGGGATACAGTCTATAGAGTCTCACGGAGTCTGACAAGACTGAAGTGACTTAGATGCACACGTGCACACCAAGAATAACTCCTACCCTATGCTTTTGCCCAGCCTTCCCTTCCACCCACCTCCCTGCCGGTGTTTTCTTTCTTGGTTAAACTGTAAGCGATGTAAAGACTACAGTTTTATATGTCTTGTTCGCTACTACAACTCTTATGCCTAAGCTAAGTGCATGTCCTAAACTACTTATCATCAGATGAAGGCGAGATGATGATGATGGTGATGATGATGAAATTATTCTTTAGGTTTTTTGGTAAGATTACAGTTACCAGTCACTTCCAGTCTGAAAGAAATCTTGCTGTTGGAACTGTCATTTTGTATCACATGATCAAGTGTTCTTTCAGCTCTAGGAGCCAAGAATTTTCTTCTTTATTTTTCTACTTAATTCTCTGTGGGCTACAGATATATTTTACATCATTATGCTAAATTGCAGTTAGGAAGGTAATATATCATTGCCTCTCTTCAACCACTTTAAAATTGACATGTTGAATTTATTCTCTAATCCAGTTGAGCCCTGTGAGACAGAATTAGATCATGGTGGTCTTGAAGTGTGATGTTGGGTTTTGGAATAATAGCTACAACTTTCTCCTTTTAACAGTGATATCTGGTAGACTTTTTTAAAATGAGAAATTAACAGTAGCTACCAACACTACATTGCCTTGGATCCTATGAAAGATATTATGCATATACCAACAGAACCTCTTCTCATGTGATAATGATTGCAAAGTTTTACTCATGATTCCATTTGAGTGCCTGGTGTAGACTGGATTTTCAACGACTGGTAAATCTCTTTAATAGTAATTCTGAAAACAATTTTATAACAACGTAAGAATGAAGGATGGTGACCCTCCTGCTATTATAAATACATACATGTGCTGTGTAAGGCTCTGAATACAATTTATAAATCATATGGAAGGGATTGTTGGGAAATTTTTTCATAATCATGTGTGTAGTACAAAAGATTAGATTTTTAAGAGAAAAAGTTTCAGTCACATTGAAAATTAGATGCAGAGTCTAATTTCACCAGCATTTAACATGGGGATCATTTTGGTTTTCCCAAAGAAAGAGGAAGCAGAAACTGAAAATGTGGTCTTTCAGTATCTTTCTCTTTCTCCTTTGATGTACATTAGTTCCCATGGAAACTGTGTTGGGATGGCTTGAGAGCGACATCTACAAATGCAGTGTAAGGTCATTTTTATCTAATGCTTTGAAATTTAAACCATGATTTGTGATATACAGTGAATTCCCCTTAACATATTCTGAAGGACTATGAAAAGACACTATTCTGAATGCAGAAACAAGCCATGTGACTACATTATGCAGTTTTCAAAAAGTTTGACGTTGTTCTGTGTGTAGAAAAACAGAAAGAGCCTCATTTCCCAGTATGCCTTTAGGAATCCTTAACATGAAGGGTAGGAAACACCCATTCTGCCTCCTTCCTTATTGCTGGTAGTCAGTGAGATCACTAGGTAAGGGACAAGTATTCAAGCTTTAAATGATGCAATAAGTAATTGCATGTAGACTGTGATAACACTGCAGGGGTTTTCTTTCTTCCGTACAGAATCGATCATGACCCCTGGCCTGCCCTTGTTAGGGCACTGATGTGATTTTCTTTATTAATTTGTCAGAGCTTCACTTATAAATTCCAGGTGTAATTAAAGGTAGATATGTTTCTAAGGAGAGGACCTAGAGTGCAGAATAAAAATGGTTTGATCTGATCTTCTCAGGCCTCTAAAGCACTCTTCAGAGAAGAAAAGTCTAGATGCTGAGTCAGGAAGTCTGGATTCAAATCCTGACTCATTTCTTTTCTAGTAATATGCCTCAATCAAGTTGAAACTTATCTGAGCTTTGGTATCAAGATATGAAGAACACAGTAAAATTTTAAATAGATAAGTGTGTGAAAAGGACAGCACATAGAAGAGAGAGCTTAGTGTTAGTTACATGCTATATGGAAAATTCTGAAAGAGCTGGGAATACCAGACCACCTGACCTGCCTCTTGAGAAACCTATATGCAGNAAGGACTGATGTTGAAGCTGAAACTACAATATTTTGGCCACCTGGTGTGAACACCTGACTCATTTGAAAAGACCATGATGCTTGGAAAGATTGAGGGCAGGAGGAGAAGGGGACAACAGAGGATGAGATGGTTGGATGGTATCACCAACTCAATGGACATGAGTTTGGGGAAACTCCGGGAGTTGGTGATGGACAGGGAGGCCTGGAGTGCTGCAGTTCATGGGGTCACAAAGAGTTGAAAACGACTGAGTGACTGAACTGAACTGAGGAACTAAATGTATTTGCATTGCATGAATGAATGAGTTATAAAACTTTGTTTATACCTTTCTTTGTTCTCATTATAGTCCTTTTTGTAGAAAGTTAAGGAAAAGTCCATCTCTTGTCTCATATTATAGTCAGATGTGGGTCAATGACTATCTGCATTTTACTGTCACCATCTGGAATATGTAGCCTCCAAGGTTACTTTAGGAAATGAAATGATCAGATGAGGCACATGGGCTCCTAATTGCCTCCACCCGAAGAGATCACCTCCACTCAGGTTACATTGGTCCCACCTAATTGAAAGGCTAGGCTGGGAACTATTAGCAAACTTATCAGTGATTGGTACACACTTACTCTGTCTTCTACTTCATAAAATATGTTTCATAAATCTTCTTGTTTAAAACTGATAATTGTAATAAAAAAAGAAAATCATAAAACAAGCATATTTCAAAGAAACGGCAAACATTGTTCTCCCAATAACATTCTTGTAAGATCTGCTGTCCCAACACTGCTAATTTTATCTATGTGGAGAAAAAGAACAATGCATTCTTGGTTGATAGAGTAAGTCTCATTGCTTCATGTCTCCTGCCCACAGACTTAAACTTTAAGAGGTGTATAAATAAGCAACTTAGCATATGTGACCTCCTGACCATGAAGTGTTAAATTCCAGGAACTATATTACTCCACCACTTTTATTTGTCTGCGGGAAATCACTTGATTTATGCCTGATCCCAGGATACAATAAAAATGTGCAGGTATGCTAGCTAGAACGATTTGAACCTGTCAAATAAAAATTTTAGTTGCTCTTAAAATCTGCAAGTAAAAGTAATGTTTGATTAAGGATAATACCACTTATACTTTTATCAGTATTCAGAGACAAAACATATTCTAATAATTTAATTTCAATATAGTACAATGTACCATGGACTTTGGAGAAAAACAACCTCTTCATAATGAAAAGAAAGTTTCTTATTTGCAAAGCAGTTAGAAAAGAAAAGCAGTTCTAGCCAGAAGGAGCTAAACCAGTACAGACAAGGTGGATTAACAGAGAGATTCAGTTAGCCCAGCAAAGTCTGAAGTTTCTCAGGTTTGGCTTATTTACATTGACCATTCATTCTTACTTTATGGGCTTCAGAACTTAAGATGGAGTCCAGCTAGGATTATAAACCAAAGTACCATAATAACCTACAACACTGTTGGAAAGGAATTCCCAGGTAGGCTTTTAGACTCAAGAGGCTGGGATAATTCCAAAATGACTCTCAGCTCTTGGGTATTTTAGGCAGGGCCACATGGATGCAGAGTGAGACTCAAAAGTGACCTGAAGAATTTCCATCTCATTAGCACTTCATTTACAGAGTACCCATGTCAAGCCTCAGCCTTGGTGTTCTTGTGTTAGCTTAAACATAAGGGAAAAAAATCTTCTCTAGCCAATACACAACTAAGTACAAATTCTGTTGCCTATAGTCATAGTTTAAGCTTGCTCACACCACCGTTGCACTCAGACCACTCAGTGTTCTTCAGAGGATGAACTATATCTTTGAAAAATTTTATGAATGTAGTATTTCTTTGCCATTGAATGTTATAAATTTGAATTTCAGTTCACTTTTTAAATCAGATTTTTAGTATAATTGGCCTATAATATTATATTAGTTTCAGGTGTGCAGCACAATGATGTGGTGTGTTTATGTATTGCAAAATGATCACCACAATGAGTTTAGTCAACATCCATCACCATACATAATTACAACTTTTTTTTCTTTTGATAAGAACTTTTAAGATCTATTCTTTTAGCAACTTTCAGATATACAATACAGTATTGTTAGTTATCACTGAGCTTCCCAGGTGGCACAGTGGTAAAGAATCTGCCTGCCAGTGCAGGAAATGCAAGACATGAGTCCGACCCCTAGGTCAGGAAGATCCTCTGTAGTAGGAAATGGCAATCTGCTCCAGTATTCTTGTCTGGGAAATTCCAAGGACAGAGAAGGTAATTATCAATACCATGCTGAACGCTACATCTCCATGCCATATTTTTTAATGAGTTTTTTCCTTTTGACTCCCTTCATTCATTTCAGCTATACCCCACACTTCACCTCTGGCAAACGCCTATCTGTTCTCCGTACCTATGAGTTTTTTTGTTTTTTCTTTTGGTGGGGGAGGGGTTGGTTAGATGATTAGATTCCAGATATGTGAGATTGTATGGTATTTGTCTTTGTCTTCTGAGCAGTTTCGCTCAACATAATGCCTTCAAGGTTCATCCATGATGCAACAAATGATGAGGTTTCCTTCTTTATTATTATTGAATAATATTCTATTAGGAGTGTGTGTATGTGTGTATAATAAATATAACACTTTCTTTATTCCATCTTCCACTGTTGGATACTTAGGTTGCTCCCATGTATTAGTGATAGTAAAAAATGCTGTAATGAACATGGGCTATATATATGTCTTTTTGAATTAATACTGTATTTTCTTTGGATAATACTCAGAAAAGAAATGTTAGATTACATGGTGGTTCTCTTTTTAATTTTTGAAGAATTCCTCCTACTGTTTTCCCTGTTGCTACCAATTTATGTTCCCACCAACAGTGCACAAGGGTTGCCTTTTCTCTGCATCCTCACTAGCTCTCATTATTTCTTGTCTTTTTGTTGATAGCCATTCTGACATGTATGAGGGGATATCTCATTGTGGTTTTGATTTGCATTTCCCTGATGATCAGTGATGTTGAGCATCTTTTCCTGTACCTGTTGGCCGTCTTTATGTTTTCTTTGGGAAAATGTCTAAGATCCTTTTCCTTTTTTTAATCCAATTTTATTTATTTATTTATTTACTATTGAGAGTATGAGTTCTTCCTATATTTTGGACATTGATTTGCAAGTATTTTATCCCATTTAGTGGGTTCCCTTTTGATTTTGCCAATGGTTTTCTTTGTTTGTTAGTTTGATATACAACCTGATTTTTGAAGAACAAAAATGATTAAACAAAATCACTTGGGTTTTAGGTCTTAATACTTCTTTTTGGAATACGTACAACTGCACTCTGAAAATACCCTTCACAACTTACAGTTCAAAACATTTTCTCCTTGGAAACTTTTACAGCTATCAGACAAGTACTGTGCTTTTTATTCACCTGGTGTCCCCCTGTGCTTAATACAGTACCTGTCATGTGCAGATGCTCAATGTTAGAGAATGAGAAAAAAAAATGAACAGAGAAAAATGAAAATTTCCTGAGTGCATCCACAGTTGATTTCAGACAGTCCATTCAATACTCCCCGTGAATCAAAACAAGACCTCAGTCAAGCTGCAGACAATGTAAGATGGCACAAGAAAATCATCACCAAACGTGTGTCAGGCTGCAGGAAAGCAAGAAGTGCCAAACAGCAGCCAGGGTCACTGAGTGGTTTATATCAGAAAGTAGCTTTAGCCAATTGCTGGCTAAAGTTCCTGTCATTTCAGAAACACAGGGCTTTATGGTAAGTTCCCAGTGATTTTCAACCACTCGCATGTCTTAGGAGTGATCAGGTAATGCAAAGCAGCAGGCATTTGCAGAGTCATAGACTTGACACACTATACATCAGATTTGCTTTTTAACTGTGACTCTCATAGACCAAGACTAATAGGAGTCATTTTCACTTTTATAACCCACTTTGACTAAAGCTCATTTGAGATTAAAAACATGTTGTGAAAAGAATCAAAGATCACAATGATTACATACATAGATGCACAGAACATACTTGTGTATGGTCTCACATCCCTACATCCACATAATGAAACACTCATATAATTCTACATTATATATGATATATAATAATATATTCTATAATATATATGGAAGTGTGTCTGTGTGTGCACATATATACATGCAATGCATATATATGGAATTATATACACATATATGGAATTGTATGAGTGTTATTATGTGTGTGTTTACACTGACACCATTCCTTTACTTACCAAAAATTACTTAGTATTTACTGTATCTAGGTACTGTGCTAGGCACTTAAAAGACAAAAAAAAACTCTTTTCCAGTCTTTGACTTCAAGAAAATCACAGCTTACTAAGGAAGACAGAATCATAAACTCATAAATGCAGCTTAATCAGTGGCATAGGACAATGTTTCTTCGAAATGCTTGAGGAAAGAATGTTTCAATCACCAACGCCTTCCACTTGTCAAATGCAGGTCTTTCTTCCCTTATCTAAGCCTATCCATCTTCCAAGTAAGGAGTCTGTGGATAATTTCTACCTTACTAAAACCTCAAAATGGTTGCAAGTGCTGGGGGAAGGTTTAGATTTGCACTTCTTCAAGCTCTAACACTTTTTGCATTTCCCAGCATCATGTGAAAATTTGTTGCTCAAACTTTGACTTCTCCGCTTTTGAACTTCTTCCCTTTAATCATCTTGCATTTTGTGAAATGAAATGGCTCATTAATGGTTTTCTATGCTTTTTCTAAATCATCATATTTATAAATATCTTAGTGACATTCTGAGATGGTCTGTAATGTTGTATGTACCTTGAAAGTAAATATACACCCTTACATATGAATGTTCAGATGACAAAAATTATAGCAGAACTATCTGTATCAAGATCTATAAGTGTCTGTATGGTTAGAAAAACTGATATATTCTGAACATTCTGTCTCAGGGTTTTCATCTGTAAAACAGATCCTTCCTGTTTAGAATTGCCATGCATTTGAAATAATACGAGTAAGTGGTTTATGAGGTAAAATATACTATTCAGATATATGTCTAGCCAAGATGTGAGGGCCATTTGGCTGCATGTCCATCTCTCACAGGTTCTTAAAGGACTAGAATGGTTTCTACAGGTGACAACAAAAGAAGTGAAGCATTTATTTGATATTTACAGTTTTCTTCCAAATTCCTTTTCCACTTATTTCAAAAGCTCATTTATGCCCCCTTTCCTGACTTTGTTGTATGTGTTCTAGTTTCTATCCTTCTATATTTGAACTTGATCCTTTCTCTGGTAACAATATTGGTTCCTCCTAAGCTTTACTTCCATCAGCAACCTCATCTAAGTTGCCTTTTGGCCATCTTTCCCAGTCTAATGCAGAATCCTCCTGTCCTGAATCTATCCTCTCCTCTGGAGTCCAAGCTTCTGTGGTCATTGGATGTTTTTGCTGGGCTTGCCTGAACATTTCTAGAAGGCAGCAGATAGTCTACACTTTTTTAAATTATCCAACCTTATTGAGCAATGAGGGCTTCCCAGGTAGCACGAGTGGTAAAGAAGCCACCTGCTAATGCAGGAGATGTAAGAGACATGGGTTCGATCCCTGGGTTGGGAAGATCTCCTCAAGGAGGGCATGGCAACCCACTCCAGTATTCTTGCCTGGAGAATGCCACGGGCAGCGGGGCCTGGCAGGCANGGTAACAATATTGGTTCCTCCTAAGCTTTACTTCCATCAGCAACCTCATCTAAGTTGCCTTTTGGCCATCTTTCCCAGTCTAATGCAGAATCCTCCTGTCCTGAATCTATCCTCTCCTCTGGAGTCCAAGCTTCTGTGGTCATTGGATGTTTTTGCTGGGCTTGCCTGAACATTTCTAGAAGGCAGCAGATAGTCTACACTTTTTTAAATTATCCAACCTTATTGAGCAATGAGGGCTTCCCAGGTAGCACGAGTGGTAAAGAAGCCACCTGCTAATGCAGGAGATGTAAGAGACATGGGTTCGATCCCTGGGTTGGGAAGATCTCCTCAAGGAGGGCATGGCAACCCACTCCAGTATTCTTGCCTGGAGAATGCCACGGGCAGCGGGGCCTGGCAGGCAATGGTCCATAGGGTCGCATAGAGTCAGATATGACCTAAGTGACTTAGCGTGCACACACACACACACACACATACACACACACACACACACACACACACACAATGAACAATGAAGGGGCTTCCCAGGTGGTGTACTGATAAAGAATCCACCTGCCAATGCAAGAGACACAAGAGACATGGGTTTGATCCCTGGGTTGGGAAAATCCCCTGGAGGAGGAAATGGCAATCCACTTTGGTATTCTTGCTGAGAAAATCCTATGGACAGAGGAACCTGGTGGGATACAGTCCAGGAGGGTTTAAAGAGTTGGAAACAGCTGAGTGACTCAGCACATATAGCATATTGAACAATGGCAGAAATGTCGAGCATTTATGTTCCAAAATGACTCTGAGAAAAGTGGGGATTTCTGGGATTACTCACTTCAAACAAACAAATGGAAAACTCTTGCATTATAGACTCACTTGGGGTAGGAACCTTGATGGCTCATAAGATAATTGTAACATTGCTTCAAATGCAACATTGAAAGAAAAAGGAAGATATCAATATTTGGGTCTGCTTAGAATCATGTAGACAGCTAAAAGATATTCTATTGGTGAAAAGATCTTTGCAGGGTGCATCTTAGTGTGATATTTATCATACTAGACTTTTATTTCAGAAAAACCTGAGTGAGTTTTGGTCATGCTATTTAACAGATCTATGACATAGGGCATGTTACTTGGCCTCGCCAAGTCTCTGTTTTCTGATATAAAATGTTCCTGGTTGGCTTCCCTTTTGCTTCAAATGCAGAAGGATATAAGACAATGTGACTCTACTACAACAATAAAAAAAATGAACATATTCTTCTTCTTAGGGCTATTAGAGGGAAGAGACTTCCAATCCAATCACAAGAATTGATTTTCAAAGGCTGAGAAAATCTCTCCAAAGAGATAAAGCAAATTAAAAAATTTCTCCTTTGAAAGAACATGGAAGAAAGAGGTAACTGTCAGTGACGGCATGCTCAGTTGTGTCCAACTCTTTCAGACCCTTTGGACAGTAGCCCACCAAGCTCCTCTGTCCATGGGGCTTTTCTGGCAAGAATACTGGAGTGGGTTGCCATTTCCTTTTTGAAGGGATCTTCCTGACCCAGGGATTGAATCCGCCTCTCCTGTGTCTTCTGCATTGTAGGCAGATTCTTTACCTGCTGAGCCATCAGGGAAGCCCATCCGTGACAGCAGGGAGGGAGAGAATAGCCAACATTTTAACACATTTTTAAAGGTCAAGTACGAATAGGTATGACAAGGTAAAATCCCCAGGAGTTCCAGATACAAGTGGAGTCTATATCTTCTTAAAAGTGTTTTTCACATGTTCCCAATGGTGCTTACAAGAAATATTGCCAGCACAGGGATGGAAAGGATAAGGAGGAAAACTAAGTGACCTCCCCTCAAGTAGAAGTCATAAGATTCCCGGAAAAGGACAGGTAAACACATCACACCTCCTACATTCTTCAAAAACAAGGAATGCTTAAGGATTCCTTCAACCATATAACTGCAAGATTTTTGTGTTAAAAGTAACAAAATGTTGCTGAAAGAAACTGACCGAAATAAATGGATATATACGTATGTATACACACACACACACACACACACACACAAACATACAATATTCATGGTTCAAAGGAAATGATATTTTTAAACTATCAATTTTCCCCCAATTGATCGTAAGATCCAATGCAATCACAATCAAAACTTAAGAATGTTTCATGGTAGAACCTGTCAAAATGATTTAAAATTTCAAGTGGAGAAGCAAAGGGTCAAGAGAAGTCAAACCGTTTTGAAAATGATGTGCAAAGTTGGTGGGATCAGGCTCTCTGATTTCAAGCTTTATTGACTAAAAGGGTAACTCAATTATACCTTAATACATATGACTTTTAAAAAAGGATGTAATAGAGAACTTACTTTACAGTGGTTTCTTGAGTTAAATGAGGTGACGCAACCAGCACAGGGGAGGTGTTCAATGAGTAGAACCTCTTGTTATTGGAATTTGTTATCTATTAGAGAGTCTTCAAAAATAATTTCTATCTCTTTCCTGCCCTCCCCACCCCCACCCCCACCCCACCAAATGTTCTGGAATTAAAATGGATTTTTTTAATGTGGGACATTGAGATCTTCTTTTACCTGGGCTTTCTCTACAGTCTCAAATCATCACCATATCTTAAATATGTATTCTGATGTATCAGCCTCAAGAGTGGGCACCCTTTATTTCACCTGGTGAGAGCGTTTGTGGAGCCTTGGCTGTATGCATCACGTCCCAGGTGAGACATATGTGGCAGCTCCCCAAGTCCCTCTTGTTAACACATAGGTAGTTTAAGAGCTGAAGCCTATTTTCTGTTAAGAAGTCTTGGCTTCAGTTCCCCTCGCTTGCGCTGGTCTCTTTCAAGGTCCCTAGATGGGGCCCTAGCAATGTATTTACCTGATCATGGGTTACTGTGAAATTTGAAAAGTAAAAACATTTTAACCACAATTACGTAAAACCACTGTCTCTTTCCACCCTGTCCTCCCCTTTCTCATACTTCCCTTCATGTCAAGTAGGATTAGAATGACAAAGATTTTTATTTTTATTTTTCCTTTCTTTTTTATTTAGCTATGGAATTGGAGACATAATTTGATGTTTTCAGTCACACCCAAGTAGAATTAGATTGTTAGTTTGGGTTTGAATGTTCCCCAAGAATACTCTTCCCACCCACTGCACTGCCTTACCTGGTATACTGATATAAAAGTATTGGACTGGAGACCACATCGTGATATGAAAGTGGACTATGTATCTGAGCAGTAACAAGTATTTGGGGAGTGACAGAGAAGAAAAGTTTGAAATATATGGAGCTAGAAGCTAGTCTTGGGAAGATTCTTCTAAACTTCAGACTTGGAAATTTTTAAGAAAGAAGTTGAAACTGAGGTTTTTGTAGATAGCTTATCAAAATGGAGGTTCTCTATTGGGAATATCCTGGAGAAGAAAATGGCAACCCACTCCAGTATTCTTGCCTGGAAAATGCCATGGACAGAGGAGCCTGGAGGGCTATAGTGCATGAGTTCTCAAAGAGTCAGACACAACTGA
Organism: Neotragus moschatus; assembly: GCA_006410615.1. Taxonomy (NCBI): domain Eukaryota; kingdom Metazoa; phylum Chordata; class Mammalia; order Artiodactyla; family Bovidae; genus Neotragus; species Neotragus moschatus. Next base: position 2,706,476 of record SJYA01000601.1, on the reverse strand, counting down.
AGTGACTAAGTGTGCACACAGGCACACATGTTATTAGGAATATATCAGACGTGCGTACAATTGTATTCCCACTATATATGTTTCATGGGAATTGTGTAAAACAGAAGTTATCAGAATTCTTGTAGTTTAAGGCACAAGACTGGAGCGGTATCACAAAGAGTGTTACCTCCGACATGAGTGCATCCCACTCTATCTGATCGTATTGAGTATATCTGACATATCTCTTCTAATGGAGCCTGGCAGGTCGAGAAAAGAACAAAGTATAAAATTGCCACATACATTGTTAGCTGCCTGAAGGAGCAAGTGTCCCAGTGACAAACATCTACACACATTAATCAATAAGTCATTGTAGGTAGTATATAAAGGCAATTTGTTTGCATAACTGTCTAGTTCGATGCAATATAGATGCATTTGAATTTCTCCTATGTATGCCATTCTTTGAATCTATATTTTTAAGACTATCGATTATAGTATTAAGCAATATAAAGATTAAAGATTATGTCTGTATACTGTACATCATGATGCTAAGCATGTGTGTGCTTTACCATAAGGAACTTACTAATTATTTTTTCAATAAAATTGTAAGTTTAATGATATAATGGATCATTGATATAAAGAATGACATTTCAGTTCAAACCCACAAGAAAAGGAGAAATTGAGCAGTCTAAACACCAGATGAAAAAGTTTTAAAACAGAGGGAACAACAAGAACAAAGCCCTACGGAATGTTAGAGCAACCAAGAGAAGCCTCTTCAGTCGGAAGTGTAAAAACACTCTCAACCTTCCAAAGCACAAACAATTCTAAGCCTGTGAAAGTCCTTCATGACTCTTCCAAATCTCTTTAAGCATCTGAATGATTATTTGTAATAATTTGCCACCAAATATGACTTCTTGGGTGCAAACTTGATTTTTGCAACTTATTTAAAAGATTGTCTAGCTTCTGTTTTATCATTCTTCACAAGAATAATAACCCCCATCCTATGGGACTTCCAGAAAGATGACTAAATACAGCAGAACCTTTTTGTTCACTACTTAAGAGCCAATATCCCATTCCTTCAGTCGGAATCCATTTGTGGATTCATTTGTATTATTTTGTAGAGGCACGTATAAGTGATATCATATATTTTTTCCCTATCTAACATTCCACTTAATATGATAATCTCTGGGTCTATTCATGTTTATTCTTTTTTTTAACATACCATCTTTTTGGAAAATTTTCTTTGTTTATTATTTATTTATTTTTGGAATGTACTGGGTCATTGTTGCTTTGCTTGGCCTTTCTCTAGTTGTGGCAAGAGGGGGCTACTTTTGCTGCGGTGCATGGGCTTCTCATCACGGTGGATTCTCGTATTGTGGAGCACAGGCTCTAGGCACATGGGCTTCAGCATTTGCAGTACATGGGCTCAGTAGTTGCGGCTCATGGGCCCTACAGCATGTGGGTGTCAGGAGGTGCAGTGTGGGGCTCTGTAGTTGTGGCTCTAAGGCTCAGTAGTTGTGATGCATGGGCTTAGTTGCTCTAAGGCATGTGGAATCCTCCCTGACCAGGGATCTTATCCATTGTGCCATCAGGGAAGTCCACTTGTTTATTCTTGATAATACTGTCCAGCTAGTTACTACAGCTTCCTGTGGGGAGTTTCCACTAGAGGCTGGAGCAGTGATGTGGGCCTTTGAAGAGAAGACTTCTGTATCCATGGTGGTACCCTCTTTGATTTGCCTTGTTGCACATTTAGTCGACAGACAGCCTCTCATTTCTTATTGCTGCAGGGCAGGTCAATCTACTTATTTCCCAATTCTTAAAACTGCAAAGGTGTTCCTTGTTAATTATTTGGAGTATAGGAAAAACATCAATAGCCTCTGTCATTGGTGGAAAGAGTCTCTCCATGTTTTCCGTTGGAAAGATACTGGGCCAGCAAATGAATGACATTCAGTTGAATATCCTGATAACTCCAGATTTTGGCATAAAAACATAATACAATAGTTATGGAAGTATGTGTTATTAAAATAATGAAAAATATTATATTTGAAACTCTTCAAATCCCTTGGTAACTTGATTTTGAAATATCTGAACTTAACATTTCCTCTCCTTCACATATCTTATTCTGTAAAGAAATAAAATGTTGCATTAAAGCACAATAGTAGTATAGATGACAATGAAGATATTACAGTACAATTTATCTTATATCTGTTTCATGGCACTTTATATACAATAATTCTACACTTGGTAATGTGTAGCCATGTGGCCATGTAGAAAACTTAGCAATGATTTTAAAATATAGAGGTATATTTTCCTCGATAAGAAATCAGGAGGTTTTCCAAGTATCAGATAGCCAAGTCTCAGAGAGTGGTTCCTTTATGATATTAGTGACTCAGGCCCCTGTGAACTTTTCATTCAGCTATCTTAAATATGTGAATTCATTCTCAAAGCTACCTCCAAATCACAAGCTGACTGTTTAATATACAGCATCACATTTCCTTAAGGCAAAAATGAAAGAGTTGTAAAGGGGAATACAATGTGTAGGTCAGATTTGTCCTCTTCTGAAAATATTTTAAAGATCTTTCCTTTAAAGATCTAGTCTTCTGCTTATGTTTATCGACCAGCACTGTGCCACACATGGCATACTTGCTAAATCCCTAGCTGAAAGGGAGACCGAGCAGTGGAGTTCTAGTTATGTTGGTATATAGCTTCACATGCATGCTTGCATATGTTTAAGAACACATTGCTGCCATATATACACAGAGGGATATTACTCGGCCATAAAAAGAACAAAATAATGCCATTTGCAGCAACATGAATAGACCCAGAGATTATCATATTAAGTGGAATAAGTTAGAGAAAGAATATATTGTATGATATCACTTATATGTGCCTCTACAAAATAATACAAATGAATCCACCAATGGATTCTGACTGAAAGAATGGGATACTGGATCTTAAGTAGTGAACAAAAGGTTCTGCTATATTTAGTCATCTTTCTAGAAGTCCTATAGGATGGGGGTTATTATTCTTGTGAAGAATGATAAAACAGAAGTTAGACAATCTTTTAAGGAGGATTCGACATGCCTTAGAGCAACTAAGCCCATGCATCACAACTACTGAGCCTGAGAGCCACAACTACAGAGCCCCACGCTGCACCTCCTGAAATCCACATGCTGTAGGGCCCATGAGCCGCAACTACTGAGCCCGTGTACTGCAAATGCTGAAGCCCATGTGCCTAGAGCCTGTGCTCCACGATACGAGAATCCACCGTGATGAGAAGCCCATGCACCGCAATTAAAAGTAGTCCCCTCTTGCCACAACTAGAGAAAGGCCAAGCAAAGCAACAATGACCCAGTACACCCCCCAAATAAATAAATAATAAACAAAGAAAATGGATTATCATATTAAGTGGACTGTTAGATAGAGAAAAAATATATGATAACACTTAAATGTGCCTCTACAAAATAATACAAATGAATCCACAAATGGATTCTGACTGAAGGAATGGGATACTGGCTCTTAAGTAGTGAACAAAAGGTTCTGCTATATTTAGTCATCTTTCTGGAAGTCCCATAGGATGGGGGTTATTATTCTTGTGAAGAATGATAAAACAGAAGTTAGACAATCTTTTAAATAAGTTGCAAAAATCAAGTTTGCACCCAAGAAGTCATATTTGGTGGCAAATTATTACAAATTATCATTCAGATGCTTAAAGAGATTTGGAAGAGTCATGAAGGACTTTCACAGGCTTAGAATTGTTTGTGCTTTGGAAGGTTGAGAGTGTTTTTACACTTCCGACTGAAGAGGCTTCTCTTGGTTGCTCTAACATTCTGTAGGGCTTTGTTCTTGTTGTTCCCTCTGTTTTAAAACTTTTTCATCTGGTGTTTAGACTGCTCAATTTCTCCTTTTCTTGTGGGTTTGAACTGAAATGTCATCTGCTCAGAAAGGCCTTCCATGAGGCCCCATCTGGGTGTTGTCTACCCTCAAGTCACTCTCTGTTATGTTATCCTGGGATTTCTTTCTTACACAGTTTATGACTAAAACTATCTTGTTTATATATTCTTTTTATTTGTTCCCCACCAGAATGTAAGTACCTTGGAAGGATGGCTTTTTGTTTTTCTTCTTGTTCACTGACCTATGCTTGATATCAACTCCAAGGCCTGCTACATGTAGGATCTGAGCTAGTTTGTTTAGTTTCTGGATGCATAATCACTGGGGTGGGTGGGGTGAGCTTATGGCAGCAAAGAGTAAAAGAAAGAAGTAACATGCACATTCTTTCCAGGCTCTGGTCCATATCTGTGCTGCAGAAGCATGTGTGATGGGAAGTGGCTCGATTTTGGCCTTGAATAGATGGTTCTAGCAAGCACAATAAAGGCAGAGAGTGAGTGTGAACAATTAGCAGACTAAAGTCAAGCCATCAGGGTCTTTCGTCAAAAGAGTGTTCTGGTTATTAATGGTGTTTACATGGAATGGTGGGGACAAAAAGCACAGAATGCGCTGTGTGCCTTTGAACTTTCAGAGTGCTTATTGCATCCACATCCGGCATGTCTGGAAAAAAATGTACAACTGAGCAGAAGGCACCAGTTCCCAAGACATGTGGGTGACATGAACTATAGTTCTGAGAAAAACCTAATTCAACCCAGAAAGCTCAGGAATGAACCCTTCAGAAATATTTAATTCTATGGTTATGAAGCATTTACTTGAGTTGAATAATAACTGAAGTGTTTTCCCTTGACAAAGGAAAGAGAACGACCTTTCTGTTCTTAAACAACATTTTCTAAGAATTGTGACCCAGCATTTTGCCTACAGATGTTAGAAGGAACGGCAGAAACCAGTGGCATTTTTGAAACAATTTAAAAGATTAAAACTTTCAGTTAAGCATTAAGTCAGTAATTTTCTTTTATCACTGATAAACACTTTATTTTTGTAAAATTTGGAGCCAGAGTACTGTTGAAAAACTGATTCTTTGTTCTTCAGTTATGAGTTTATTTCAATGATATTTATTGTCTGGGATGAGATTTCTTAGGAGGAAAAACTACTTGCTATATTCTGTATGGAGACTTCCCCCTGGCTGATATTGACAGTAATCTCAAGGTAATCCTTTGAAATAAAACCTTATAAAAAATGTTGTGATAGAACAAAAGATAACATGTGTGGTAGAGGAAATGTAGCTAAAGTGTTTATTTTTCTGATAAAATAGAAGTGCCTCCTCTCTCCCAGTTGTAGTGTAGTGACTCAGTTCAGTGAACTATATAATGCTCTCTGGAGTTTAATTAGTAGCCTTGTAAACTGAGTGCAAGAGGCCAGAATCTGTGTTAGATGAACACAGAACAGGCTTTTTATGAAAACGGAAACTCCCACTGAATCACCTTACAATGGGGTCTAATGACTTTGTAATTGAATTGCCCAATTTAGGTTCAAAAAGGGGATCTTCTGTTTAAATTTAAGAGGCATAAAGTACATTGATCCAGATTCTCCCAGGCTGTAAACGAAGGCACTGCAGTAATTTCCTAAACAGTGCTGAAAGAGTTAATGTCCAGCTTCTTTCAGGGGATACCTTGGTTCAGTTAAAAAAAAAAAAAAAAAAAAGAACAAATAATAATAATAGCAAGCTATCTGGAAGGAATCTAAACTCACTGTTTTCACTGTTTTGTGTTTTGTTTTGTTTTTGCTAATTGTGTGCTGTAGCCCTGCCATTGGGAAGGGGATGAGGTTAATGGATGAGGATTACAAGGGGAATAAAGTGAAAGTGAAAGTTGCTCAGTCATGTCTGACTCTTGGAGACTCCATGGATTATACAGTCCATGGAATTCTCCAGGCCAGGATACTGGAGTGGCCTTTCCCTTCTTCCCAACCCAGGGATACAATCCTGGTCTTGCAAATTGCAGGCAGATTCTTTACCAGCTGAGCCACAAGGAAACCCAAGAATACTGGAGTGGGTAGCCTATCTCTTCTCCAGCGGATCTTCCTGACTCAGGAATGGAAGCGGGGTCCCCTGCTTTGCAGGCAGATGCTTTACCTACTGAGCAATCAGGAAAGTCACAAGGGGAAGAACTCACCAAAAGGGTCAGTTGATTTCCCATCTTTTGAAAAGAGAGAACCCATGTTTCTTCACTCAGATAATAAACTGTGGGCCCTTGTAAATATTTTTTTCCTTTTCTTTTTTCCCATTCCCTTTTCTCTTCCTTTGCATTTTGCTTTTCCCCTCTCTGCTGGGTCTCTGTGTTGGCTTTTGGCCTATTTGCTTTGTTCTAATATGAACTTCTGCTGTTTATACTGTTAGTTTATAAGCTTCCATTTCAGAGATTATTAAGGTTTAATGAAGATTAATCACTAGTTTGAAACCCAGTTTGATTTAGTAAAAACAAACAAACAAAAAAATCACGTTTTCTGAAACTCTACTTTTGTTGAGCAAAACAGCCATGTTCTTTGCCCTAGAGTTCACAGTCTAGTAAACCTAATAGTAATGAAGAACTGGATGATTGTTCTATAATTATAGAGGTTCTAATAACCAGAGACAGAAAGTTATTCCCTAAAATTAAAGTGTATTTTGCTATTCATGTGACTCACTTTTTAAATCAGTTATAACCACTTATATACTAACATTAAATTTACATGAAATGATTAACAGTATATAAATAGATGGATACTTTTCAGTGACAGCTTGTGACCATAAAAACACATAGAATTGGTGATCAGTCAAATTCTGTCAATAAATTCATATTTTTGACTCACTACAGCTCCTATTTACTCAATATGTTTGAAAATGATTACACTGCATGCAAATAAATATATGTACTTTTTCTTTTATTTGAACTTTTTACATTGTCACATATGATGATGCAAGTAATTCTATTTGTTTTTCAGTGTTGATTTGGTGTTTTTTGGGAGAAGGAAATGGCATCCCATTCCAGTATTCTTTCCTAGAGAATCCTGTGGCCAGAGGAACCTGTTGGACTGCTGTCCATGAGGTCGCACAGAGTCAGACATGACTGAAATGATTTAGCATGCATGCATGCATTGAAATAGGAAACCGCAACCCACTCCAGTATTCTTGCCTGGAGAATCCCAGGGACAGAGGGGCCTGGTGGGCTGCCGTCTATGGGGTCGCACAGAGTTCAACACGACTGAAGTGACTTAGCAGCAGCATCAGTTGGTGGTTTTTTTTTTGAACGTTTGTTTCTTCTTCTTTCTCCATGTAGTTGTGACTAATTAGGCTTGAGAAAGAGGAGAAAAGATTGACACTCTCTTCCAGCTGTGACATGCCACATGACACTATGTACTAAACTCCCTTTTGCTAAAAAATCATAAATCTGATGATGATTTCAGATGGATTAAAGAAGATTCTCCAATTCCAAATAAACTATTATTGTTTTCCAAGTTGCTTCAGATGCTCTTTAACTCCTTATTTTAGCTAGTGTTTTTGCCTCTTATATTTTAAGATGTTTAATTAGCATTTTCCCTAGAACCTTCTACTTCAGATTAAAACATAACTTCCTCCCTTATTGATCAATGGGTATTAAGTCACTTCAGTTGTGTCTGACCGAAGAGCTGGACAAAGAGTCGTGAACGACTCTTTGCGACCCTATGTACTATAGCCTGCCAAGCTCCTCTGTCCATGGCATTCTCCAGGCAAGAATCCTGGAGTGGGTTGCCATGTCCTCCTTCAAGGGATCTTCCACACCCAGAGAATGGACCTTCATCTCTTATCTCTCCTGCATTGGCAGGCAATTTCTTTATCACTCGCATCACCTGGGAATCCCATAATGATCAATAACCTAAAACAAAATGAAACAAGGATAAAAATGATTATAACACAAGTGGAATATACTACATGCCATAAGAAAGTGCTAAGGAAGTAATGTGTTTAAAGTGCTGGGCACAGACGCGTGGAGCGCATCTTCAGGAGTTGCTGGTTCCTTTCTCTTTCACACCATAATGAGGACTGGTGCATCTGGCTAGACAAATAAGAAAAGACCTTACAGACAAGGCAGAATCTGGGTTAGGAATGTGAGGAAATGTCTGCAGAATAGAAAGCAGTTAACTAGATTTGAAAGTAATGTAAGTTTAGAAAGGTGGGCTATTGCCTGATATGCAGGGCCTTGTGTGTTAGGGGAAGAAATTTTAACTTCGTTTGACCAACCAGTCACCAGGGGTTTCAAAGCAAAAAGAATCATATTCTGACCTATCTCAGCGAAATATCTTAAAGAAAGTTGGATGAAGAATGAAAAAATGAGGAGTGAGAAAAGGGCAGTAAGATGGTTTAGGAAGTTAGTTGCATGAAATATACTGGTAATTATAATCTTTACCATTTTATTTAATGCCTCTTCTGAACCAGAATTCTTGAATAAATAATTTTCCCCTGTCAGCTGTCTTAGAATATAAGTGTCTCTATTTTCTTTCTGGTTAAGAATTTGAAGCTTAGTGACTTACTTATGGCATAACTAAGTATCAGTAATATTGAATATACATCTTGAGTTGCATGAATCATAGTAAAGGTAGCGCATGCAGTGTTCCAAGTCTACTGTGGACTCCAGAGTCCATAACAGAATGTAGGACCCATATCACTCTTAATAAAATGAGATTTGGATAGGTCTGTCAATTTATCAAGGACTCAGTTTCTTCATATGAGGAGGCAAATTAAACTTTGAAATTCTAGAATCTAACTATACTCATATGTACAATTCTCATTATGGTTAGTGGTATGCATTTACATCCTAAGTGACAAGGGAATCAAATAGAAAGTAATATGAGATTTCATCAGAACTTATTTTCTAACTAAGCTAATTCTTCAGGCTGAAGTATAGTGAATTTGAGCAATTTCTAATAATATTATTTTTATAACTAAAATATGATAAGGAATTTACACTTACCAATTGTTCAAATTCTATAGGAATAAGATAGTATTTAATCATAATGTTATGAACTACACTTGAAACATTCCACTTAGTGATATTTCATGTGCAGATATTCTCAAGTTAAAAGGAAAAAGTTTGAGGAAAAATATAAAGGCCCTAACCCCCTTATTACTTCCCTGCAACAAGGAATCAAGAGCAGAGTTTGTCAAAGAAATAATTGAAGACACCCTGGGAAGAAGGGACTGAGGTTTTCAAGTTTATCATACATCATTCAATGCCTTTGGCAAAGCCTTGGTGCAAATTAGGAAATTGAATATTGTAATGTAATTTAAATTTTCACTTAGGACTTCATTCTAATTCTGATGGGATTTTTACCCAAGAAAGGACTGCAGAACTGAATCCCAAGAGACAGATTCTGTTGATCATGATAATGTATTGCTTTTAGCAAAAAGGTGAGCTGCTGTTTGAACCCCAATGAGAAGTGCTTTTAGAAGCCCCACATCTCTTCCTTTTATACTGAGCAAGAGTAAAGCAAGGGGAAGACATGAAATCTATCCCTCTCTTGGAAAAAAAGGATAAATGAGAGTATCTTTATTTGTATAGGATCTCACTTAGAAATCACCTCTGAAATCTGTATCAAGTGTTTCTAAATGGTATAGGCGTGTGCATCAGTGATGGCTCAGTAGATCTGAACCTGTCTGAAAATCAGAGAAATTGGAAGATGTTTGTGCTCACTCACCTCCTGACAAAGGAAACAATAACTTACACAGTAGGAAGCTACAGTTATCTTCTGACACATTATGTTTCCGGGCCCCAAAATGTCACCTGAAGCCTGCTGAATGGAGATGAATGAAAACCAGCAGTGGTCCTGGAACATGCAAAAGGAGAAAAAGCCCCAGCTGCAAAAAAGGCCGAGGTTCTTCAAAGCTCAACAAGCTGTTGACTCAGACCTTTGCAAAGTCAAGAGCATGTGTTCTCTGGGAAGGCCAAGGGTCTTATAATTGACCAGGCAGGGGAACTTAAAGTCTCTAATTTGAGGTATAACTGCAACTTGTATATTCTTTGCAAAAAGCCCTTTGAGAGAAGAACTATAGTAAACCTTAGAAAGATTTTTCATTTCTATGTCATCTGAAAATGTAAAGAAAGAATTCAATGCATATGATATTTGAGAAAAAAATACTAGAAATTTCCACAATTCAAACTTTTTCTGCTAGGTCTAATTCTACACATTGTGAATCAAGTGTTCTATGCAACACTAACAAAATGATCCTTTAGAACTTGTGAGAGTTGAAGACAGCTGATAAATGAAAGTGAATTATAAACTTCGATATTAATATCTTTCTCAGAGCTTTCCTGTATCATTGCTTTTGGAGTTAACACAATCTTTTTAAAGCACAAATATGTTTTAATGAGTAAAATTAGAAATGCATGCTCATTTGGAACTGGAAGATGGAAATGAGAAAATAGAAGTTATCATTCATAGCTTAAAAAAAAGAAAACTTTTTGGTTGTTTGAGCCAATAGCATACTTTGAGACCATTACTGTGATGATATAAAGAAATACAATGGGGTTTAATGTGTGTGCTAGACTTTAGAATTTCTTTATTCTTCCTATTTTCCTATTTTTATTGATTTTTGCTTTGAATTGATCTAGGTTAAAAACTTGGCTATCTTTCTGATAGATGCACATGGAAGCACCAGTGTTTTTTCAAGATCCAGAAAAATCAACCTTGCAATTTTCACGACATTAGTATTTTCCAGAGCTAAGGGAGAGCACCAAGTTCTGTCTCTATTTTCCTGTTACAGAAAGGAAGTGCCAGTGTCTTAAATTATTAATTATTGTTATCATAGTTTTAAATGATCGTCTTTTCAATAATAATAACAAACTCATAGACACTTGGTTAAACCAAAGTCACATTTTGAAGATTGTGTGGAAAACTTTGCTGATTGCAAAGACAGGACTTTAAGTTAGATCACTGATTTCAAAGGTGAGAAACTGGCCAAAAAGAAGTACAGGGCATGATATTAGCTGTCTAGTTGGATGGTCCATATCATTTATTTAAATAGGGGAATTTCATTTTGATCTTAAAGAAAGTAGAAAAAAATGAAACAAGTTTTAGAAATGGCCTAAAACTTATACATTGCGACAGGTCTGCTTCCCTGGTAGCTCAGTGGTAAAGAATGTGCCTTCAATGCTGGAGACACAGATTCGATTCCTGGGTCAGGAAGATACCCCTAGAGAAGGAAATAGAAACCCATTCCAATATTCTTGCCTGGGAAATCCCATGGACAGAGAAGCCTGGAGGGCTACAATTCAAAGCATCACAAAGAATTAGACATGACTTAGTGACTAAACAACAAAGTTTTAGAATAGGCTATTGTTATATTTAATATAAATCCTTAGGTCTTTCTTTGCTAAAGATCTAAGGTTTCATTAAAATTTTTTTCAACCTCCTGGAATTTGGATGTTGCTAAAATACTTAAAAAGACATATATATCTACATCTTAGTTAAAATAAAGCATTAACATTTGGCTAGGTAAATAAATTTCCTTGCTCTTCATCACCAACCTACAGTTCATAAGTGGATGAAAAAAAAACGATCTTCTCTGATTTTTTTTCAATACTTAGAACTATCAGAGCTCAATAACTGTCATCTGGTTAATAATAAAGTGACTTCTCTCAAAAAGGGAATTATGCTGACTTTATTTCCCAAGCTCTTGAAAGCCACTGTCTGGCAGAAAACTCAATATAATATATCATGTGCTAAACTGAAATTTATGTAACACATTGCACATTTACAGCTTCCCCTTTAATTCTGAAAACTTTATTTTATTCCGGTAGGTATTATTTTCTGATATTTTAGCAGAAGAATGCAAAATGTATTACTGGAGAAATGTGCTAGAAAAGTAAAGAGAGTAAGGTTTGGGGCTATTAAGTTATATGAGCAGCTTTCTCTAGCTTTATTTTTTTAAATTGATGCAATAAATGTCATTTTAAATATTTTATTATACATTTAATCTGGTAGAGTAGGGCCTTGCCAGTTTATTCTTTTAATATAGTGTTTCTTGATGAGATTTTCATACATAAAATTAACTAGTATTTAGGACAAAAAAAATAAGTGAATTTATTCTCCTGTACTGTCAAGTTTATGACTTATAGGTATACTAAAGTAAATAAATATAGTGCTTACCTTAATAGATTAATTCTACATATATTATAAAAATATAAATTGTTCAATTTTTCTAATTTTATTTTTAACATGGTATGCTCTAATCATAGATATATCTAAGGGATCATTCTTCATATTTTAATCCTGTGAAGTATTAGTTTACAATGAATCTTAATCTTTTTGTTTTGCGATTTTGAATGTTCCCAGATAATCCAAAGAGATTGATTGATCCAGTCATTGATTCGTTCACTCTTTACTTCAGAACTATGTACATGCCTAATTGGTAGCAGCAGCTAATCTACCTCTGGACATGCCTTGGGGAAAAGGCACTCTTCTTTCCTTCCAATAGTGTGGCTGCCTCAGAGAATGATGAAAAAACACATTAGAAGTTTAGCTAATACCTAAGTTAAAGGACCATACACTCTAAGGGTGTGGCTGGAGCAGAACGAATGAGGATAGGAAGTTTATAGAGGTACTTGGGGGAGATGGAATAGAAGCTTTTAGGAGAAGGCAATGGCACCCCACTCCACTACTCTTGCCTGGAAAATCCCATGGATGGAGGAGACTGGTAGGCTGCAGTCCATGGGATCGTGAAGAGTCGGACACGACTACTGAGCGATTTCACTTTTGCTTTTCACTTTCATGCATTGGAGAAGGAAATGGCAACCCACTCCAGTGTTCTTGCCTGGAGAATCCCAGAGACGGGGGAGCCTGGTGGGCTGCCTTCTATGGGGTCGCACAGAGTCGGACACGACTGAAGCAACTTAGCAGCAGCAGCAGCAGCAGCAGCAGTGGCTATGTTAGGATATTTATCAACTCTGGGTTCTCATTTGTAAATGGTGCTAATGATGCTGACCTCTCCTGGTCTAGGCAAGTATTCAAGAAAAGATAGTGTCTAGGAGGAATAAGTATATTATTCAAATCTATCTATCTATCTACCTACCTACCTGATGTATCTACATTTAACTTCTTAACTCTCCATTCTCTTCCATTTATCACAGCACTCATGGGTGCACGGCCTACTCTGGACTTTGGCAATGTGGGCAGCAGTAGAAAGAGACTGGAGAGCCGAGAGCCTTCAAGGGATGGGCCTCTCATGTTGCTGTGTGTCACATCACATTTTCTGCCTCCTTTTCTTGTCCTGTATCTCCCTTCAGTCTCTGATGCTCTGCTAGCCATGAAAAACACTGTACTGCAGGAAAAACATATCACTTAGAGGGGCAGACTCTTAATAATGTACTTGCTTTCTAAAAAGCTTGTAAAACGTGGAAATCTGGACCTTATCATGCTCAGTAAGTACCCTACATATGAACCATCATATGGTAGGGTACCAACATATGTAGGGTACCAACCATCATATGTAGGGTACCAACATATGTAGGGTACATATGTTCTGAAGATGTGAACATGTGTCACACGTCCAGTCATGCAAGTTAGTTCACGTGTCTGGCATACACTGTCACGTGCCTGCGTCCTCTACACACGGTTGTGCTTTTGTGTAGTTTACTGTGCCATACTCTTGCTGTGCAACATGAGGCACTTACTAATGAGGATCTGATGAAATAGGGGGCCCAAAGCAAGGAGGAACAGAGACAAGAAAGAAGTAACTGAAGAATTAAGGAAATTCATGATACAGGAAATGACAAAGGGGTTTTCTTTATTTGGGGGAGGCATTGATCTGGAGGAGGCATTTGGTTTGACAGTTTGAGGAGGCATATGATTTGACCTGAATCATATCCCTTATGATTATACAGTGGAAGTGACAAATAGATTCAAGGGATTAGATCTGATAGACAGAGTGCCTGAAGAATTATGGACAGAGGTTTGTGGCATTGTACAGAAGGCAGTGATCAAGACAATTTCCAAGAAAAAGAAATGCATAAAGGCAAAATGGTTGTCTGAGGAGGTCTTACAAATGGCTGAGGAAGGAGAAGCTAAAGGGAAAGGAGAAAAAGAAAGATATATCCATCTGAATTCAGAGTTCCAAAGAATAGCAAGGAGAGATAAGAAAGACTTCCTAAATGATCAATCCAAAGAAATAGAGGAAAGCAATAGAATGGGAAAAACTATAAGTTTCTTCAAGAAACTTAGAGATACCAAGAGAACATTTCCTGTGAAGATGGGCTTAATAAAGGACAGAAATGATCTGGACCTAACAGAAGCAGAAGATATTAAGAAAAGGTGCAGGAATACCCAGAAGAACTATACAAAAAAGATCTTCATGATCCAGATAACCACAATACTGTGATCACTTACCTAAAGCCAGACATCCTGGAGTATGAAATCAAGTGGGCCTTAGGAAGCATCACTAAAACAAAGCTAGTGGAGGTGATGGAATTCCACCTGAGCTATTTCATATAAAATATGATGCTATTAAAGTGCTGCACTCAATATACCAGCAAATTTGAAAAACTCAGTAGTGGCCAGAGGACTGGAATCCAATCCCAAAGAAAGGCAATGCCAAAAAATGCTCAAACTACTGCATAATCGCACCCATTTCACACACTAGCAAAATAATGCTCAAAATTCTCTAAGTGAGGCTTCAACAGTACATGAACCAAGAACTTCCAGATGTTCAAGCTGGATTTAGAAAAGGCAGAGGAACCAGGGATCAAACTGCCAACATCCGTTGGATCATAGAAAAAGCAAGAGAATTCCAGAAAATAATCTATTTCTGCTTTATTGACTACACCAAAGCCTTTGACTGTGTAGATCACAACAAACAGCGGAAAATTCTGAAAGAGATGGGAATACCAGACCACCTCACCTGCCTCCTGAAAAACCTGTATGCAGGTCAAGAAGCAACAGTTAGAACCAGACATGGAACAACAGACTGATTCCAAATTGGGAAAGGAGTACATCAAGGCTGCACATAGTCACCCTACCTATTTAACTTATATCCAGAATACGTCATGCAAAATGCTGTACTGGATGAAGCACAAGCTGGAATCAAGATTTCTGGGAGAAATATCGATAACCTTAGATATGCAGATGACATCATCCTTATGGCAGAAAGCAAAGAGGAACTGAAGAGACTCTTGATGAAAGTAAAAGAGGAGAGTGAAAAAGCTGACATAAAATTCAACATTAAACAAAAGAAAACACCAAAAAACTAAGATCATGGCATCCAAATCCATCACTTCATGGCAAATAGATGGAGAAACAATGAATCAGTGACAGACTTTATTCTCTTGAGTTCCAAAATCCATACAGATGGTGACAACAGCCATGAAATTAAAACACACTTGCTTCTTGGAAGAAAAGCTATGACAAACCTAGACAGCATATAAAAAACAGAGACATTTCTTTACTGGTAGACATTACTTTACTGTCTAGACAAAGCTATTGATGTGAGAGTTGGACCATAAAGAAAGCTTTCAATGCTTTTGACCTGTGGTGTTAGTTAAGACTCTTGAGAGTACCTTGAACTGCAAGGAGATTCAACCAGTCCATCCTAAAAGAAATCAGTGCTGTATTTTCATTGGAAAGACTGATGCTGAAGCTGAAGCTCCAATACTTTGGCCACCTGATGTGAAGAAATGACTCACTGGAAAAGACCCTGATACTGGGAAAGATTGAAGGCAGGAGGAGAAAAGGACAGCAGATGATATGGTTGGATGACATCACCGACTCAATGAACATGAGTTTGAACATGCTCTGGGTGTTACTGTTGGACAGAGAAGCCTGACGTGCTCCAGTCCATGGGGTCGCAAAGAGTTGGACATGACTGATGACTGAATTGAACTGATCTGAACTGTTAGCTTTTGAAGCATAAGATCCAGCCCCAATGTAGAATTGTACATGAAGTTTACATCAGCCATTCAGAATGAATCTAGTACTACTGCATTGTCTATGATGAGAGAAAACGAACTACTATTCGGTATGACTGGGTCATCTTTTCAAAAGGGTGGGTAGAATTGAAGCCAGACAAAAACCAGAACCTGTACCATCGCTTCATACAAGAGTGAAATTGCAGCTTGCCCTCCATCTCCTATTGCTGAAGCAGTACCATCTCTCTACCATCTCTCACGCCCTCTCCCTCCTCCAGTTAGTAACTCTTCTTGCCTGTTCACTTGATGCCAGCCCCTGTATGCCAGCTCTTCTACTATACTACTGTACTTTTCAAGGTACTATAGTGTAAAGTTTAAAATGTTTTATTTTTCATTTGTTTACTTTTTATCTGTCATTTGTGGGGAAGTGTTATAAGCCTATTACAGTACAGTAGTGTACAGCTGATTGTGTTAGTTGAGTACCTAGGCTAACTTGGATTTACGAACATGCTCTTAGAATGGAACTCAGGGAGAAGCCTAGTGGGCTGCCATCTATTGGGTCGCATGGAGTCGGACACGACTTAAGCGACTTAGCAGCAGCAGCACTCATATGTAGGGTATTTACTGCAATATTAGTAGGAGAAAGGCTGTTTTCTGCTACTACTTCATACTTTATTGAATCTTGTTTCATGTTATTCAAGGCAAAGTTTAGTAAGTTAGTTCTCATTGGAACAAGTGTAAATTATTTGATGCTTTGTAGACCAAGTGACTTTATAATCTGTTATGAAGTTATTTCCTTTTCCATACTTGGCTACTCAGACATTTGTTCACTTTGTACCTGGTCGCTTCATTTTTGCTCAGCACTGTGAAATTTACTGCTTAGAGACTACATGAGATCCATTTATTATTTGCCAGGTAATTAATTTTATAGAATTTTAAACATTGGTACGATTGTGACTTAGAAGACAGACATATCTTGTTGCCCTTCTCTGCAAATTTTTCCTGACACTTTTTACCAAGATAGATTGGGCCTCTCATTCTGTTCTTTTCAGCAAGTATCTGGGTGTGCCAGGGTGGTGTCAGATACTGAGTATAATAGCATACAGAACTTGAGCTCCAGTGGAACTTAGTGTCTTGAGCAGGGGCTATTGAGAAGTTGTTGTGGCAAAGGACAGACGCAGGGGCCAGAGGAGAAATTAACAGAGGCATTGACGGTGTTGGCAGCACTGTTAGTCTCTGATGTGCTGTTCCTCGTTTACCTACTTCTCCTGCCACTTAAAATCTGCTGCCAATAACTGAAAGAAGTTAGAGACTCAAGCTGGAAGAACACATAGTTTGCCTTGTGAAACAAGGGAACCCTACCCAGAGAGGGGGGCTAGGGAGAAAGTTCATCAGAGGACTTCTCTAGTGGGAAAGCCCCAAACCCCTTAAAGCTGGTTTCTTAGAGCCTCAGCTTAAGTTCTGAATTATCTACTTAGTTTTAATAAATAAAGAGGAGCTTTTACTATTGTTTCTTTGACTGTTTGACTCAGCTTGGGTTCGGAATTATGCATTTAGGTTTAATCTAGAATTAAACTAATAGGATAATTGCCAAATTATTCCATTCTACTTTATCCTCTTACCCACTTCTATGTCCCTAGTAAAACCAAAATGAGATACAATATAAACACACTCTTAGATAAAATTGGCTTCCTAGCTGGTAGTGCATCAAGTTATAAGGACACTGATACAACTCCAAATTTGATGCATAAAATTAGAGGCAATAAATAAGCCCAAAATTACAGAATGTTTCGTGGCTTAAATATTGCAAAGTGCAGACTTCCATAAACCATGCCAGGAGTAGCAATTCAAAAGATGAGACCTTCAGCACAAGGAAAACTAAACCAAGAACAAACAAAGAGCAAATAGTTAATAGGAGTTCAAAAATCCTAGAAATTTTAATAGTGTTAGTCATTAAAAACTATACCTGAATATCCCAAAGCAAGCAAATATATATGCTTATATTTGACTGATGCTACATATATGTAACACGATAAAAGGATTAAAGGAATTTGAAAATAGATTTTTGGAATCTCAACAGAACTGGGGCAAACTTTTCAATGCTCATGACATTTCATCAGGAGACTTCTCTAGTGGGAAAGCCCAAAATCCCTCAAAGCTGGTTTCTTAGAGCCTCAGATTAAGTTCTGAATTATCTGCTTAGTTTTAATAAATAAAGAGGAGCTTTTGCTATTGTTTCTTTGACTGTTTTAACCAATGGTTGCACAATTCTGATACTGCAGATAGCAAAGTAGAATTTTTTGTTTAAAAACATTTAAATATATTCACTGATATGTTAAAATACCTTGATATTTGAAAATAAGTAGTTTATTTTAGAAACAAAAGCATACTTTTTGTCATTTAATTTCTTTAATTATTTCATTTGGCTTTTGTGACATTGAACTCTCCCAGATTATTTCCTTCCTAAGTGACTACTTTTCAGTTCCGTTTGTTGGATTTTATCTCCTTGAACTCTAAATAGTGAGTGTCCAAGATCTCAGTCTTTTGACTTCTCTTTTCTATTGGCACGCATGACCTCAGTTCCAAGCTTTAAGATGTCTCTAGTGAGGACTTGCCTGACCACTAGACTTTTATATACAATTACTTACTCAAACCCTCCTCCTAGATGCCTAATATCCAAGCTCTTGACCCCTCTTCCCCTACCAAACCTGCTTCTCTCCACAGTTCCTCCATTTAGTAACTGACAATGTTATCCTCCCATTTGCTCAGGTTAAAAACTAAGAGTTATTTTTGACTTTCTGTCATATTCTTTATCCAGTTTACCAAAAAGTCCTATCTACTGAAACGGCTTGATTTATCCAGACTCCAACTTCTTCATTTTTCCCTCCACTGATGATATAAGACTACATAAACTCTTACCTGGTTTATTTTAAAAGTTTCTTAACTCGTGTCTTTGCTTTCATTGTTACTCCCAATTGTCTATTCTCCAGATAGTTTGGCTGCTCCTTTCTAAGTCATGAAGCAGATTATGCCATGCTTTTGCTTAAAATTTTTTAATGACTTCCCATCTGAATCAAGGTAGAAGTCATGCAATATACTTGCTCCTACCCCACCTTCTACATCCTCCACCACCATCGCCATCTTCTGAACTCATCACCTGCAGCTGCTCCTTCCTGACGCATTCTGCCTCAGCCACAATGATTTTTCCATTGTTCTTCAAACACTTCAGAGAGACTCTTCTCTCAGTGATTTGCAGTTGTTTTTTGCTCTGCCTAGAACATTTTCTCTCAGCAATCCAGCTACATGTTTTCCTTTCCTATTTCTTCAGGACCTTGACTCATGCCATATTTTTAAAAATTTATTTATTTTAATTGGAAGATAATTACTTTACAATATTGTTGTGGGTTTTGCCATACATAGACATGAATCAGCCATGGCTGCACATGTGTTCCCCGTGGTGAAATTTCCTCCCACCTCCCTCCCCCTCCCCATCCTTGTCGGCTGTCCCAGAGCACCAGCTTTGAGTGCCCTGCTTCATGCATCAAACTTGCACTGGTCATCTACTTTACATGTGGTAATATACATGTTTCAATGCTATTCTCTCAAATCATCCCACCCTCACCTTCTCCCACATAGTCCGAGAATCTGTTCTTTTACATCTGTGTCTCTTTTGCTGACTCGCATATAAGATCATTGTTAACGTCTTTCTAAATTCCATATATATGTGTTAATATACTGTATTGGTGTTTCTCTTTCTGACTTACTTCACATTGCAGCACTATTTACAATAGCTAGGACATGGAAGCAACATGGATGCCCATTGGCAGATGAATGGATAAAGAAATAGTGGTACATACACACAGTGGAATATTACTCAGGTATAAAAAAGATCACGTGCCACATTTTTTAAGAGAATCTTCCTGATCACTCTCTCTTTTCTACTTTAGTTTTCTTGCCATTGCTTATCATCAACCAACATACTACATGCTACATTGTATCTTTCTACTACAATGTAAACTTCACTGGACAGACACTTAATCAGTTTGGGTCATAGCTATTTCTTCACAGTGAAGCTAATTTTAGAGAAAAGTTACTGGTATGTGCATACTAAACATGCATATTACAAAATGACTGAGTGAGGCATGTTACATAATAAGGCCTCCATGTGGACTTGGCTTTGAAATAAGTCATAAAATGACTTAAGGTCAAGACTTCTGCTAAGATAAAGTCACTAATAAGTCTAGAAGTGCAATGTTTAAATAATCATGAAAAAGTCACAAAAATTTATTCTTCTGGAAATATCATTTAAGTTTAAAATGTTTGCTACTTATGTTAATATGTGATTATCTGCAAAATTCAATGTGTTAATCAGTCAGCAAAAATACCCAAGGATGAAGAAGGAAAATTTGAGTCAAATCTGCCTTAAATGGAATGGATAGGCAGCTATTATAGAATTCTTATAATCCACAGTACAAGACAATTTCTCATGACCATTAGAAACCTCCACAGGTCCCAAGGGACTCCAAATTGAACCTGGCTAGACGTCATGGCATCCACGCAAAATTAGGTATGACAATCCATTAAAAGTTTGTTTAGGGGAGAACTGATGATTCTCTTAAATGTGGGACTGCAAAACAAAAATAAAAGAGAGATGAAATCCTAATATCATGTTTAACTGGCTGACATTTTTTCTGTTTTTTTTTTCTTTTAATAAAAAAGGATTTCCAGTGCCACAATTCTATATTCCCTGTCAAACACGAGACTGGTATGTATGAATAGGAAATAAGTGGAGACATCCATGGGAGTCTTGTGAAATTGTACATATTTACAAATACTCATGGTCCTGAATTTTGCATTCCTGGTAACAACTTCTGAAATTTAAGACTGTTTTTTTTTGTGTGTGTGCAACTTAGGAATAAATGTTTTATTTTTTCTATTACTAACAGTACTTGTTAGTAATGCGTCATCTTATTGTGAACACAAACATTTCTCAATACATTTGCAGCTTGATGCTTTGGCAAAAAGGAAATGTCATCTAAAGGACAGAACCTGCAAACTGAAATATGATGCAAACAAACAGCAGCAAGGCGATTATCGAAAGTGAAACTCATCCCACCACTAGTTTAAACGGCATTATTGAACCAATCAAGACTACAATTCGGGGGCTAATTTCACCTGCTAATGAGTACACCATTCACAACTGCCAAGGTTTTAAACTCAGATTTTCTATGTTTAGCCAACTTAAACACAAAAGCAGAGATTTGATTGTTTCCCTGCTCCTATATGTGTTCTGAACACAGATAAAAGCTTTATTAGGCAGGCCAGTTGCAGCCTTAACTATTTTAGCTCTTCTTTGTTAGATAAAGTCAAATTTGCCATGGAGTAATAATTGCTCAGAAATGGAACTATAGGCAGCTCTGTCCATACAGTGTAGCAGCAGACAAAATATTTCAAAGGGAATGTTGAAACTTAGAGAAACACAAATGATCATGACTGTGAATGTCTTAGGAATTCAACTGCAGTCAAAGGGAATAGGACCTGCTTAAAAATAGTCATCTCCACACACAAGGCAGCCTGAAGTTAGACCTGAATAATCACAGACAGTGCCTGTCAAGTCAATGGAAACTACCCCTTAAAGCAGGAATACACATGTGACTCCTGAGGCAGTCTTTGGATGATTTGTGGCACAGCATCAGAAATCTCTTCAACTTGTTTGAGAAAAAAGTGCAACATACTTTAGAGAAAGAACACAAAATCCCATGTGATCTTGATTCTTGGAAATACCTATTTTCTTAGTAAATGTAAAGCATGCAGGAGTGCATCTTGTATTATTTATTTCTGGCTGGGCATATGTGTCAGAGTGGTAGGGCTTTTCTGTGTTGACGTACAAGGATTGGAAAGAGAGAAAAAAAGCAACACAAATATTCCATTGTTTGCCTTTGAGGACAGAGAGGTGGGAGGCAAAAGCACTAGAATGCTGGAGAAGCACTTCTGTGGATCTGCTGGTGAGAAGCACCAAATGTTCCCTTCCCCTTCTCCCCAGCTTGCTTTCCTCTAACTTGAGTTGAAACAAATGACAACTTTCAAAGCACACCCACACAATAAGAAAAGGTGATGTAGCAAGTCAGAGTCGTGAATGAGCAGAGCATTCTTATAACATTTACAAAAATGAGAACATACTCGAAGCCTCCTCATCGCCATGCACACACCCTCAATTAAAACAACGCCCCTGATAGCAGGCAGTATAATCTGCATTTTATTTCACTCATGAGTGAAATAACAAGTTACTCAGGCCTGCGGCACTCATGAGTGATATGGGGCGTGTAATATCCTTTCCATTGAGTTTCCTATTATTAAGCTTGAAATAAGAAGTTCAGAATTAACTGTGACAATGATTTTATCTAGTGTTGGCATCACCATTAGCTTTTGCAGTTTACTGCTAATAAAACTTTAAATTTGCTATTACTTCTAATAACCTTCTTGCCACCTTAGCTGTAGAAATTAGACAAAGAACCCTGCTGACATGTGGCTAGTGACATTTTTTGGAAGTGTAGAAAACTCCGATGACAACAGTGACTGTTATTTACCAAAGTATAATAAAGCCAGGCCCTGCTGGCCTTCAGCAATATAATTTAAAGCCCTTGTTCCTGGGGCTTGACAAGGCCTGTAAAAGAACAAAGCATACAATTTTGGTTTCAGTTATTGTTGTTCCAAACACGAGTTCCTTTTCATAGCAATTCAGTAGATTCTAAAGTAGGAAAAAATAACTGGTGATCAGGCCGACAGAAGTGAAATGAAATATTAAAACAAGGCATTGTCTGGTTAACTCAGAAACCCAGATGTAGTGACAGACACATCTGTGGGCTTGATCACTTTCTGTCAAAGCTCTAGCCTCATTTAGTTCTTCCTCTGTGATAGACATTAGTCTTCTCTGATGATTAGGGTTATGAATATTCTCAGGTGTTCATAATGTCAGCAGAAATAATATCTATTTGGATGCCCTGACTTTTGATCATAGCTCAAATCTACATGGGAATCCCCCTCCAACAAAATTCCCATAAATTGACAATAAGATATAAATGAGACAATTGACTTAAGCATATAGAATATAGTAATGATAATAAAATACTTTTTAAATTTTATTTTTATATGTTCTTTTTAAATTTTTTTAAATTTTACTTTATTTTACTTTACAACACTGTATTGGTTTTGCTTTATATGTTTCTATCTTATATTGAGCTATGGTTGATTTACAATGTTATGTTAGTTTCAGAGGTACAGCAAAGCAATTCAGTTATATATTTATAATATATATATATCTATTCTTTTTCAAATTTTTTCCAATATAGCATATTACAGAATATTAAACAGAGTTCCTTGTACTCTACAGTAGGTCACTGTTGGTTATCTATTCTAAATATAGTAGTGTGTATATGCCAAAGAATGTACCATACAATTGCACTCATTTCACATGCTAGTAAGGCTATGCTGAAAATCCTTCCAGCTAGACTTCAACAATACATGAAACGAGAGCTTCCACATGGATAAGCTGGGTTTCAAAGAGGCAGAGGAACCAGAGATCAAATTGCCAACATTTGTTGGATCATGGGGAAAGCAAGGAAGTTCCAGAAAAAAACATATACTTACTTCTCCATCACTGACTACACTAGTCTTTGTGTGGATCACAACAAACTGTGGAAAATTCTTAAAGAGATGGGAATACCAGATCATTTTACCTGACTTCTGAGAAACCTGTATGCAGAACAAGAAGTAATAGTCAGAACTGGACATAGAACAATGGACTGTTTCAAAACTGGGGAAGGAGTATGTGAAGGTTGTATATTGTCACCTTGCTTATGCAGAGTACTCTTCTATGCAGAGTACATCATGTGAAATGCCAGGCTGGATGACTCACAAGCTGGAATCAAGATTGCTAGGAGAAATATCAACAACCTCAGATATGCAGATGACACCATTCTAAGGATACCTCTTCTAAAACCAGAAGAAAAACTAAACAGCCTCTTGATGAGGGTGAAAGAGGTGAGTGAAAAAGCTGATTTGAAACTCAACATTAAGAAAAAATTAAGATCATGGCAACTGGTCCCATCACTTCATGACAAATAGAAGGGGAAAAAGTGAAAGTAGTGACAGATTTCATTTTCTTGGACTCCAAAGTCAACTGTGGACAGTGACTGTAGTCATGAAGTTAAAAGACACTTCTTGAAAGGAAAGCTTTGACAAACTTAGACACTGTATTAAAAGATAGATATATCACTTTTCTGACAAAGGTCCATATAGTCAAAGTTACCATTTTTCTAGTAGTCATGTGTGGATGTGAGAGTTGTACGATAAAGGCTGAGTGCCAAAAATTGATGCCTTTGAATTGTGGTACTGGAGAAGACTCTTGTGAGTCTCTTGGATTTTCAGGAGATCAAACCAATGAATCCTAAAAGATATCAGCCTTGAATATTTATAGGGAAGGATTGATGCTGAAGATGAGGCTCCAATACTTTGGTTACCCGATGCAAAGAGCCAGCTCATTGGAAAAGACCCTGATGCTTAGAAAAATTGAGAGCAGGAGAAGAAGAGGGTGCAGAGGATGAAATGGTTTGATAGCATCATTGACTCAATGGACATGAATTTTAGCCAAGTCTGGGCTATAATGAAAGACAGGAATGCCTGACATGCTGCAGTCCATGGGGTCACAAACAGTCAGAAATGACTTAGCAAATGAACAAGCATGTATATGTCAATCCAAACTCCCAATTTATCTCATCCTGCACCTTTCCTATTTCATAACCATAAGTTTGTTTTTTGTCTATGAGTCTGTTTTTGTTTTGTAAATAAGTTTCTTTGTGTCATTTTTTTTTAGATTTTGCATATATGTGGTATCATATTTATCTTTTGCTGTCTGATTTCACTTAGTGTGATAACCTCCAGGTCCATCCATGTTGCTATAAATGACATTATTTCATTCCTTCACTGGAGTAATATTCCATTGTGTATATATATACTATATCTTCTTTATCCATTCACCTGTGGATGGACATTTAGTTTGCTTCCATGTCTTGATTATTATAAATTACACTGCTATGAACATTGGGGTGTATGGATTCTTTCAAACCATGCTTTTCTCTGGATATATGCCCAGGAGTAGGATTGCTGGATTATATNCGATGACAACAGTGACTGTTATTTACCAAAGTATAATAAAGCCAGGCCCTGCTGGCCTTCAGCAATATAATTTAAAGCCCTTGTTCCTGGGGCTTGACAAGGCCTGTAAAAGAACAAAGCATACAATTTTGGTTTCAGTTATTGTTGTTCCAAACACGAGTTCCTTTTCATAGCAATTCAGTAGATTCTAAAGTAGGAAAAAATAACTGGTGATCAGGCCGACAGAAGTGAAATGAAATATTAAAACAAGGCATTGTCTGGTTAACTCAGAAACCCAGATGTAGTGACAGACACATCTGTGGGCTTGATCACTTTCTGTCAAAGCTCTAGCCTCATTTAGTTCTTCCTCTGTGATAGACATTAGTCTTCTCTGATGATTAGGGTTATGAATATTCTCAGGTGTTCATAATGTCAGCAGAAATAATATCTATTTGGATGCCCTGACTTTTGATCATAGCTCAAATCTACATGGGAATCCCCCTCCAACAAAATTCCCATAAATTGACAATAAGATATAAATGAGACAATTGACTTAAGCATATAGAATATAGTAATGATAATAAAATACTTTTTAAATTTTATTTTTATATGTTCTTTTTAAATTTTTTTAAATTTTACTTTATTTTACTTTACAACACTGTATTGGTTTTGCTTTATATGTTTCTATCTTATATTGAGCTATGGTTGATTTACAATGTTATGTTAGTTTCAGAGGTACAGCAAAGCAATTCAGTTATATATTTATAATATATATATATCTATTCTTTTTCAAATTTTTTCCAATATAGCATATTACAGAATATTAAACAGAGTTCCTTGTACTCTACAGTAGGTCACTGTTGGTTATCTATTCTAAATATAGTAGTGTGTATATGCCAAAGAATGTACCATACAATTGCACTCATTTCACATGCTAGTAAGGCTATGCTGAAAATCCTTCCAGCTAGACTTCAACAATACATGAAACGAGAGCTTCCACATGGATAAGCTGGGTTTCAAAGAGGCAGAGGAACCAGAGATCAAATTGCCAACATTTGTTGGATCATGGGGAAAGCAAGGAAGTTCCAGAAAAAAACATATACTTACTTCTCCATCACTGACTACACTAGTCTTTGTGTGGATCACAACAAACTGTGGAAAATTCTTAAAGAGATGGGAATACCAGATCATTTTACCTGACTTCTGAGAAACCTGTATGCAGAACAAGAAGTAATAGTCAGAACTGGACATAGAACAATGGACTGTTTCAAAACTGGGGAAGGAGTATGTGAAGGTTGTATATTGTCACCTTGCTTATGCAGAGTACTCTTCTATGCAGAGTACATCATGTGAAATGCCAGGCTGGATGACTCACAAGCTGGAATCAAGATTGCTAGGAGAAATATCAACAACCTCAGATATGCAGATGACACCATTCTAAGGATACCTCTTCTAAAACCAGAAGAAAAACTAAACAGCCTCTTGATGAGGGTGAAAGAGGTGAGTGAAAAAGCTGATTTGAAACTCAACATTAAGAAAAAATTAAGATCATGGCAACTGGTCCCATCACTTCATGACAAATAGAAGGGGAAAAAGTGAAAGTAGTGACAGATTTCATTTTCTTGGACTCCAAAGTCAACTGTGGACAGTGACTGTAGTCATGAAGTTAAAAGACACTTCTTGAAAGGAAAGCTTTGACAAACTTAGACACTGTATTAAAAGATAGATATATCACTTTTCTGACAAAGGTCCATATAGTCAAAGTTACCATTTTTCTAGTAGTCATGTGTGGATGTGAGAGTTGTACGATAAAGGCTGAGTGCCAAAAATTGATGCCTTTGAATTGTGGTACTGGAGAAGACTCTTGTGAGTCTCTTGGATTTTCAGGAGATCAAACCAATGAATCCTAAAAGATATCAGCCTTGAATATTTATAGGGAAGGATTGATGCTGAAGATGAGGCTCCAATACTTTGGTTACCCGATGCAAAGAGCCAGCTCATTGGAAAAGACCCTGATGCTTAGAAAAATTGAGAGCAGGAGAAGAAGAGGGTGCAGAGGATGAAATGGTTTGATAGCATCATTGACTCAATGGACATGAATTTTAGCCAAGTCTGGGCTATAATGAAAGACAGGAATGCCTGACATGCTGCAGTCCATGGGGTCACAAACAGTCAGAAATGACTTAGCAAATGAACAAGCATGTATATGTCAATCCAAACTCCCAATTTATCTCATCCTGCACCTTTCCTATTTCATAACCATAAGTTTGTTTTTTGTCTATGAGTCTGTTTTTGTTTTGTAAATAAGTTTCTTTGTGTCATTTTTTTTTAGATTTTGCATATATGTGGTATCATATTTATCTTTTGCTGTCTGATTTCACTTAGTGTGATAACCTCCAGGTCCATCCATGTTGCTATAAATGACATTATTTCATTCCTTCACTGGAGTAATATTCCATTGTGTATATATATACTATATCTTCTTTATCCATTCACCTGTGGATGGACATTTAGTTTGCTTCCATGTCTTGATTATTATAAATTACACTGCTATGAACATTGGGGTGTATGGATTCTTTCAAACCATGCTTTTCTCTGGATATATGCCCAGGAGTAGGATTGCTGGATTATATGGTAGTTCTATTTTTAGTTTTTTAAAGAAACTTCCATAGTGTTCTCTATGGTGCATGCTAAACTGCTTCAGTGGTGTCTGATTCTTTGCAACACTATGGACTGTAGCCCACCATGCTCCTCTGTCCATGGGATTCTCCAGACAAGAATGCTGGAGAGGTTTCCATGTCCTCCTCCAGGGGATCTTCCTGAATCTGGGATCGAACCTGGGTCTCTTTTGTCTCTTGCATTGGCAGGTGGGTTCTTTACTGCTAGTACCACCAGTAGCTGTGCCAATTCTCATTCCCACCAACAGTGGAGGAGGGTTCCACCCTTTCCACATCCTCTCCAGCATTCATTGTAGATTTTTTGATAATAGCCATTCTAACTGGTGTGAGGTGATACTTCATTGTACTTTGATTTGCATTTCTGTAATAATTAGCAATGTTGAACATCTTTTCATGTGCTTGTTGACTATCTGCATGTCATCTTTGGAGAAATATCTGTTTAGGTTTTCTATTTTTTGACTGAGCTGTTGTGTGTGTGTGTGTGTGTGTGTGTGTGTTTGAGCTGCATGAGCTGTTTGTAAATTTTGGAGTTTAATCATTTGTCTGTAGCATCATTTGCAAATATTTTCTCCCAATCTGTGGATTGTCTTTCATTTTATTTATGGTTTCCTTTGCTGTATAAAAGATTTTGAGTTTCATTTAGGTCCCATTTGTTTCTTATTGTTTTTATTTCCTTTGATTGGTAAGATATTGCTATGATCTATGTCAAAGAAGTGCTCTGCCTACGTTTTCTTCTAAGAGTTTTATAGTATCTGATCTTACACTCAGTTTTCAATGCATTTTGAGTTTATTTTTGTATATGGTGTTAGAGAATGTTCTAATTTCATTCTTTTACATGTAGCTGTAAAGTTTTCGCAGCACCACTTATTGAAGAAATTGTATTTTCTCCATTGTATAGTCTTACCCCTTTACCATAGATTAATTGATCATAGGCCTGTGGATTTATTTCTGGGTTTTCTATCCTGTTCCACTGATCTATATTTCTGTTACTGTACCAGTACATACTGTTTTGTACAGTACAAAACGTACTGTTTTGATGACTATAGCTTTGTAGTATAGTCTGATGTCAAGGAGTCTGATTCCTTCAGCTCCATTTTTCTCTCTCAAGATTGCTTTGGGAATTGCTGTAAATCACAGAAAAAGAAAATGCGGCAGTCACCCGATTACTTTTGGGAATCTGTGTTAGCACCAGTTGGGCTGTTCCTGTGATGTCAGTTCCTTCTGTCACACATGTTCACTGAAGGGCATGCTTTTATATTGAAAAGTTCACACTGGGCCGTGTAGTTAGATGAGATCATATGCATTCCAGAAAATCGTGAATTAATGTGAAGAAAGAAATTTTTTCCCCAAGACATTTCATTGAGGATGTTCTCTTAGTGAGAAGTCAGCACTACTAGCAACGCCCTATCCAAGAGCTGTAACTGGCAATAGAGTTGCTAACAAACTCTCAAGATGTCCTGAGCTGTGAATGAGTTTTTTATGATTGGAAGAATAAGCTCAAACCATTCTTAGCCTTTATAAAATTGATAATTCTTGCAGTGTATGGTGGCACTTTCTTCCTCAAGTAACTTTAGGGTTAATGTTCCCCTCCTTGAGCTCTGATGAATGCTAGCATGCACCCCTTTCTCCTTTCCCTTAATCTGTATTTTTTTCAGTGTTCATTGAAGATGTAGATACTCTTATACTACTGTTTCTGTGCCTTTTTGAACAACATAAGAGTGTAGAGGGGACAGCATGAGGTCTGAGAGTCTCCGAATGGGGAATGTGGGAAATGTCCAGAGGGGCAAGTGCTGAAGGAAGCTCTTGGAACTGAGAAGGATATTCAATGGTACTCTCTTGTGACTTTTCTGGTGACCCAGGAAGTTTTCCTTCTGGCTTTCGTTAACATTTTCAATTCCCACTCAGCTCTAGGAAATGCTATTTTGGCATTTTGAGCCAGGAAGGAACATTATCTTTCATTTAATGAGCCAGGACTTCATTCGCTGTGAATGTGAACTATTCTTCTCACATCTGGGATTCATCTGTTCAACCACAAAATGTTGGTTAAGAAAGAAAGAATTTAGTAGAGAAAGTGATATTCAAGACCAGCACATTCTGAGTTGGCTTGGAATTGGGTTAAGAGATAGAAAATAACTGAGAATCAGGTGAAACCTATTGATGGCTATATAGTGAAAAAGGAAGCACGTAACTCCTGACCCATATTGCTTATCCCTCAGCTTATGTTCTCTTCCTCCTCACTTCAGAACTCCATCCCAAGATACTGTCTTCAATCCAAGCACGTTGTCTCTGAAAATTTCATTTTTTGCCTAAGTTACAGATGTGGCTGGGGAAAGGAGGGAAGACAATACCCTGTGTCACACACAATGGAAATCTGCTTCTGACATGCCCCAACTTAGGGATGATCAAATGTTCCAAAAGCACCCTTGCTTGAAAATTGTGCTTTTACTCCAAAAGAGCCATTAGAAATTAAATTGTCACTAGATATGATATTACCCATAGCAATTCATGCATCCTTGGTTTCCAAAATGCCTCCTTTCAACTGCTCTTTGGAAAATACAATTGATTCATAAATTGTTTTTCAAAATGGTTGGTTGTGCTAATTTTTATAGATTGCCTTATATTTTATTACCTCTTGACAGCTATGAGTAATATGTTTGTTGAATTCTTTCTTATTATTCCGTTAATTAAAAAAAAAAACTCTCTAAACTCACTAAACTGTCCCATAAAACAGTGCTGAAATTGTATATGTATGCTGTGTGCTCAGTCACTAAGTCGTGTCCAACTCTGTGTGTCCCCATGGACTGTAGCATGACAGGTTCCTCAGTCCATGGGATTTCCCAGGCAAGAGTATGGGCATGGGTTGCCATTTCCTTTTCCAGGGGATCTTCCTGACCCAGGGATTGAACCCCCTCCTGCATTGGTAGGCGGGTTCTTTACCACTGAGCCACCAGGAAAACTGTATGTATTTGTCCCTAAATCACTTTTTATTCTAATAGCTACTATGCCCTTGAACTATTAATTTCAATTGTTGAACCACAAAATAATTATCTTTTGTTATATACACAAACAACTTTCAATCTGCTAATTAAGGCTAATTAGAAGGAAATGGCAACCCACTCCAGTATTTTTGCCTGGAGAATCCCAGGGACGGGGGAGCCTGGTGGGCTGCAGTCTATGGGGTCGCACAGAGTCAGACGTGACTGAAGAGACTTAGCAGCAGCAGTAGGAGAGGGCAATTGAACTTTACTCTTCCTGTGTCTTTCTCTTTTTAAACTGGAAGTTGATGGCATTCTACAGACGAACAGCAGGAGCGGCCTTCCTGAGCCTTGTCCTCTTTTTGTTATGCTACCGCTACTCCACATTTTCTTGCCAGTATTGGTCTACAGAAAATTTGGAGTGCAACTGTGCTTATTACACAATGCTAAGGGAGATTAGGGCTCAGACCTCCGGTGGCTCAGATGCAGGAGACTGGTTCAATCCTTGGGTCAGGCAATCCTCTGGAGGATGGCATGGCACTCCAGCATTCTTGCCTGGAATCCCATGGACAGAGGAGCCTGGTGGGCTACAGTCCATAGGGGCACAAAGAGTCAGACACAACTGAAATGACTTAGCTTGCAAGGGAGACTAATGTAAAGTGACTCGATAGAGTTTGACTGGTTCTAGAGGAAGCTTTCAGTGTGGGGTGGGAGAAAAAGACATAGTTTGGCTAAATCTTAGAATTCACTTAGAGACATTTTTTTCTCCCTGAAAGCAGTTTGCTAGGCTTTCTGTTACTCTGCTCCATATTATTCCCTGACATGATGCCCCTGTTCTTTTATCAATCCTGTGGAGTGGACAATTTTCTTTGCCCTATTTCTTTGAGAAACAGAAATTTTGAAAGTTTCTTGGAGAGTAAACATGGCCCAGAAGGAAAAGCATGATCTTTGGAGTCAGAAAGCTTCACACTCAATTTCTCCTTTTATTTTGGCATTTGATAGAAACATTTGGAGATTTAGTTTCCCTCATTTGTTTATTGACTGATAGTACCCAAAGTTTTGATGAGACTCAGATTCAAGATTTAAACTGAGTGAGCTCAAGACTCACTCATTCACCAAACTCCCACTGAAATTCAACTCTTTGCCACATATTTTAAGATGCTAGAAACACAGAGTTAAACAAGATGCTGCCTATGTCCCCCAAAGAGTTTTGATCCAGTGGAGAGGATAGTCAAGGTAACAGAAAATCACAAGACAATGAGATAAGCCCTTTCATGTACAAGGTGATTTACTACAGAAGGACAGAAGTGAGGTCACCTGATTCAGCCTGCAGGCATTCAGGAAGAGATCCCAGAGAAAGAGAAAATTAAACTGTGTCTTGAAAGAAGGGACAAGTTAACCAAATCAAATGACATGCGAGGATAAGGCAGCAATACTCAGGGAGCAAGTGAGGAATGGCAGAATGACATAAGAGAATTCAGGGAATTATAAATATATGAGTTACAGATGAGAACATAGAGTTTTGGGGAGGGGTTTGAGAAATAGTTGAGGGAGTAAGGGCCGAAGAGGTTTAGAATGGTAATTTAGTAATTAGGAAGGAGTAAAGTCAGGATCTGAATGCAGATTTTCATTTTGTTAAATTTCAGGTCCTGTGATCTGATGATCTTTTAAAAATATTTTTTAATTGAAGTATAGTTGATTAAAAACAGTATGTTAGGTTCAGTTATATAATATTTTACCCAATACATATATATATATATGTATGAATTTGAAAGACAATATTCTACTTCAGATTCTTTTCCTTTATAGGTTTTTACCTATAAAAGAAAAGAATAAGTTCCTTGTGCCACATAATAGATCCTTGTTGCCTTGTTGGTTATTAATTCCGACCTTGTAATTTATCCCTCCCTCACCCCTTTGCCCTTTAGTAACCATAAGTTTGTTTTCTATGTCTGTGGGTATGCTTGTGTTTTGTAAATAAATTCCTTTTTTTTTTTTTTTATAATCCACATATAAGTCATCTCATATGATAGCTGTCTTTCTCTGTTTGGCTTATTTCACTTAGCATAATAATCTCTAGGTCCACCCATGTTATTGCAAATGGCGTTATTTCATTCTGTTTTTAGACTCTGATTCAAATCCTATCCATTCTGTCTCAATATCCTCCCTGGTCAGCATATGTGTGTGTGTGTGTGTGTGTGTGTGTGTGTGTGTGNCCCCTTTGCCCTTTAGTAACCATAAGTTTGTTTTCTATGCTTGTGGGTATGCTTGTGTTTTGTAAATAAATTCCTTTTTTTTTTTTTTTATAATCCACATATAAGTCATCTCATATGATAGCTGTCTTTCTCTGTTTGGCTTATTTCACTTAGCATAATAATCTCTAGGTCCACCCATGTTATTGCAAATGGCGTTATTTCATTCTGTTTTTAGACTCTGATTCAAATCCTATCCATTCTGTCTCAATATCCTCCCTGGTCAGCATATGTGTGTGTGTGTGTGTGTGTGTGTGTGTGTGTGTGTGTGTGTAGTTATATTCTGAAATGAGTCCTTCACATATATTTTTACCACTCTAGAGATGGTACTTTTTTTAATAGCTAACATGTGAATACACATTATAATCTTATTCTAATGGAACCGAAATATCAACATACTTTGAGAGAAGCCTTTAGCTATAGTTTTACTTACCACTATGTACTTTTAAATAAAGAACAATTCAAGCCCTTAGAAGCTTTTTGTGAAATATTCATGTTTTAAAAACTTGTCTTTGATGAGATAGAGTACAAGCAAAGAGGGGAAAGCAAAGCAAACTTGGTCAGCAAATAGTTATCATTTTATCTGAAATGAGAGCCAACCATCCTGATGGACTTAAGAACTGCAAATATTTCCCCAGTGACTGGCAATTTGTAGAGAGAATTCAGCAAGTATGCTGCTTTTTGTACTTGAATTATTACACATTTCGATTCATAGGTGAATGATTGCTAGATAGATAATAAATCTATATAAGGAAGTAGTTGTTACATTTGTCTTTTAAAATACAACTAATAAGTGTAATATAAGAACTGGATTCTGTAAATAATGTAAAATCTCTGGACCACAATGTCACTTGCCTAACAAATATAGATAAATTTTTCTATTTTATGTGAGATCTTGCATTATTCTAATTTTCCAACCTAAGCCATTGTTTGCAGAAGGCACAGTGAAATATCTAAGAAGGAAAAAAGAATAAATAAATATACAGGACAAAAATAACCTAACCCATATCTAATATCTAACAGATTCAAATATTTATAGTAGATGGGCTCCATTTAAGGGTGTGATTTAGAAAAACTAGCCTAGAGTTCATACACATTTTAGCCTTGTTCTGACAAACATATGACACTGATATTTCATTCCTTATGGATACAATGAATTATTTTAAAACATAGTCTAGAATTTGATGTCTTTAAAGCAAATCCTATTTCCTGTTGTTTTACTTATAAACTAGAGACTATTTCCATAGTTCAAATGTAAAGTTCTTTTTTTGACTGAGGTCTTGTGAGGAGGTGATAAAGAGGTTAGTCATTCCCATGGCTGCTGGGAACATTATCACTTCATGTAACGTTGTATTTGCAAAGACAGTAAAGGCAGAGGTTAACAGATTCCCATCTCTTTCGAACTACTTCCTTTAATCTTGTTTAATTTCTACTCCTCAAGATCTTAACAGCTTTTCTCATGCTTATAGATATTCTTATTTCATATGCATAACTCCCAAAGCCATGCATTCCTCTTAACTTTCTCAGAGCATGTTATTCATACAGCAAAAGTATTGTATGTGCCTGAAAAACTTCAATTATATGTCCATAAACATGTGGCATATGTCTAAAATAATATAGAACTTGACATACCCTTGTGATGAGGTATCTCTGTCCTGCCACATCATTCTCTAGGTTGTTTTCTCCTTGCTCTATGTCCCTGGAGGCTGATTTGAAGGCATCATGGAATGACTTTCTTTTTCTCTGCTTTTCAGTGGGAGTCAGCCAATGGAAGGCCCTGATAGAAAACTGAGGGCATGAGGAAATAAAGTTGGAGTATTTGTTCCACTGGCTTCTCCCACAGGTTCATGTATTGGCAGTGAGTGTCCAAGTTCCTCTTCCACTGGTCACAACTGCTATTGGGCAACCCTCTTTTCAGAGCCTCACCCTACTCCAAACATTCCATCTTGGCATTGCTTCAGCCCTGGTGGTGGTTGGGAAGCTTGGGGGTGCCTATTTCACTCCCCCCAATTGGCTTCCCATAACTCTGCCCACCATTTGGATTTTCATTAGAGCTCCCGTTAATCACTTCTGTTGAGAGTGCCATCTGTTTCTTCCCAGAACTCTGAATGATATAACTTCCTAAAGCCCCAAATAAAGAAGATAGTGGAAATAAATATCAAATTTAGGCATCAAATGAACTAACATTTGTTTGCCTGAATCTGAGTAGATAGCATATAACAAATATATGTGAATATGAAGTACATGATCCCTGAGAAAAAGAGGTCTGGTTAGGAATCACAAATCATTAGTATTATACCATGTTAAGCATTTAATAATATGCAACAGGTATCAATTTGCACTGAAAATAAATTATTTTTCTCCCTGTAGAACCAGTATTTTTTCTATATATCAACATTTTCATGCAAAGAGATGTACAAAAATTGGAATATCAGAAGCCAACTCCAGATGGCTTCAAAGCCACAGAATTGATCATTTTGGAGTCTCTTCAATCTCTTTCAAACACTCTGAGGATGACAAAGCCAGCCTTTCCCTAAATAAGCCCATGCTTAAAAGACAAGCTTTATCGTGTAATGACTTGCCACTAACTCCATTAATGCATTTTGGGGGGTGAGTTGTTTTGTTTCATTTTGTGGCTCATTTATTGCTCTACCCTGCCTTGGTCTCCAGTGCTGCTTCCAACCCTAAGTTAGGAATGAATTTTTTAAAATAAGCACTTGTACTTTGAACTAGAAAACAAAATCTGAAGCTGAAATCAAAGGAAGAAGGTAAATTACTTTTAGTGCTCGGCAAAGAAACTTTCACTTGGCTATTTCCTGTTGTTTTGAAACTCTGAAAATCAATACAGAAACATATCATATTCTGAAGGCAGGTCATCTGTGCACTAGGTGTTTTTAACAGTTGGCTTTGAAGGGGATACTTATGCCCCCTTGACATGAATCTACAGTTCTTTGCACTAAGTGTCCCCATGAAACTACATTTTTGCTCGGGCTATCCATCTCAATGGTTATTACTTTTTACTGTTCCAGGCTCCCATCTTCTATTATAGATTCACTGATAGATCAATATGACAGAAGCAAGATAAAAGTCAGTTAGCTGCACATGTCTATTATGAGCCTGAAAATTCAGACACACATTTCTCCTGACAAAAGGCAGGCACATAACTGAGTTGTTACGTGTCTTGGTGGTTTTCTAGTCCTTTTTGTACAAAATCACATTTCTTGACATCTTTCTTAATTTTGAGGTCCTCATGGCCTGTCAGGGAGTTAGGAGTGAGTGGTTCCCTAGGGGAGAGAGTGAGTTTAAAATACAATCTTCACTTTTGAAAGGAGAGAACAAAACACATTTGCTGCTACACTGAGGCAGTAAAAAGGAATGCTGACATGCTCGGTTTCTAAACCACAGGCAATTGGACTGTAAAACCAAGCAATGGTTCAAAGTCAAGAGAAGAAG
The DNA here is from genome assembly GCA_006410615.1 of Neotragus moschatus. Classification (NCBI taxonomy): domain Eukaryota; kingdom Metazoa; phylum Chordata; class Mammalia; order Artiodactyla; family Bovidae; genus Neotragus; species Neotragus moschatus. Next base: position 2,670,192 of record SJYA01000601.1, on the reverse strand, counting down.
CTTTGCAGTCCTCTAGTGGGTCATGGGAATGAGGATACTGGTTTAGGTTTGCTTGGAAATCTCAGGTTCTCTCTGGGACTGTTCACTTCAACTGTTAATTAGCAATCATTTTGAGAAAAGTATAAATCTGCCTAACATTGAATACACTGTCCACAGGATAATTTATCATGTGTCTCAGCATCTGGAGGAAGAAGACTCCAGCCACATCTCACAGGTTGAACAAATTGTTGGCAAAGAGGATGAGATTCAAATGGTTTCATATTTTAAGAATTTTAACTCTTATTGCAAGCTCTCATGGTTAGATTCCTGACAAAGGATGTGAAACTTGAAAAGTCCCTCAAAAGTCATTAGAAATTCAACTAAAATGTAGACCTTTTAATTCATTAACTTAGTGTCTCAGCCATGGATTTAAGGGACTGAACAACAACAAGAGTCTTCTCATATCCAACATCCATAAACATTTATGGACCCGGAGAACACATTATAGCAATTGTCTAAGATGGTTGGAGAGGATGTGGCAAAAAGAAATGAGGATAAGGAAAACATGAATGAATGAAGAGAAAAAATAAATGAGTGAAAGGAAAAAATAAATGAATGTGATAAAAGATGATAGTGAGAAAGAAAAGCATTGCATGGACTGCAGACTGCTAATATTCCACTGTGGACTGAGCTTGGAGAAAAACAAAGAAACCTCAGGAATGATTAGGCCGTGGATGAATGTACACAATATGGCTCACAACATAGAGGGGGCACTTAACCCACATGGGTTAGGGAAGTCCTCCTGGCAGAGCCAGCTCTCAAGGACTTTCCAGAGGATGAGCAAGGTAAAGAATGGTCAGTGGAGATGTATTTGTATCTATGTAAGCACTGATATATTTATCTTTTATTGTGGTTAAAAACAAACAAAAAAATAACACAAGATCCATGTCTTTAACAAAGCTCAGTATTGTTCACACAAAGTTCAATGTTACCCAGCTGAACTTTTTTAGACCTTTTCTTTTTGAACAACTGAACAGCAACTCCATTTCCCCCTCCTCTCAGAATATGTATCTATTTTCAACTTTACGGTCTCTCCCTCCAGCTCCCATGAAGGAACATTCATTTAAAGGCAGGTTGGAGAACAGCAAGTAGTTTACAACATCAAAGGGCTGGGCTGGCAAGATTTCACAAGAGTGTCAGATCATCAAAGACCTTACAAATTACACTGAGAAAATTTGATTGATCTGGAACAAAAGGAAGCCAATGACATTTTTTTTGTGTGTGTAAGGATATGAGATATTCAAGATATCCATTTTACAGCCATCACTCCAGGGACAATTAGGAGGGCCAACCAGAGAAGGAGAAACCTAGAGGTAAGTGAACTAGTCTGAAAAAGTAGGCATGAGACAAAAATAAAAAGGGCCTTGGTAGGGGTAGGGGCTTTCAGGTAAGAAGGCTAGGTAAGAAGGAAGGTAAGAAGAAAGGCTAGAGGGAGCCAGCAGGTGACAAGATGGTGAACCATCCGTTTATTCAGTTTCATACAAGTAAAACATCACACCTGCTGCTTGAGGAAAGGCCATGAATATTCAGTCAGAAGCAGCTCAGAGCATACTCGGTTTAACTGTAGTTTACATTCTAAAGTTGGCTTCCATATGTAAAAGCTAAGAAATGACTAGTAGCATCCTCTCTTTTTCACACAAAAATCAGTTTTAAGAGCAGGTGGAGCATGCTTGAATATTACAAAAAGTGAGATAAAAGAAGGCAGAGCTGGAGCTCTGTGAAAACCAGTGTCTAGTAATGAATGTCACAAATTTTCCATTATTTCATTTTTTTAATGTGTCAAATATAGTAAGTAAGCATGTGGTTCTAAGAAAAAGTTATATTAAGAGTTTTATTTTGGCTATAAAGATCTTCTAATCAGTACCAACATTTCTATGAAATAAAGAACCACTGAGATTCAGAAATTTAAGAGGACGAGAAAAAGAGGCCAAAATAAAGACTAAGTCATGCTCTGGTCAGAGATGGAATTCATATTTAAATATTTTTAAAACAGTTCTATTGAGATAAAATTCACATAGCCAGGTCACCCATTTAACTTTACAGTCAAATGAATTTTACAATATACACAGAATTTGCACACATCACCATACCACGATCTAATTTTACACTGTTATCACTCAGAAAGAGATTTTGCATTCATTAGCAGTTATTCTCCATGCCCTATCCTAGCTCTAGATTTGCCTGTTCTGAGCATTTTATACAAATGGAATCATACAGTATGTGGTCTTTTGTGATTATCTTCTCTCACTTAGCATAATGTTTTCAAGACCCCTATGGTGTCCCATGTATTTGTACTTTACTCCTTTTTATTGCTAAATAGTATTCCATTATATAAATGTACCAATATTCTTATTCATTCATCAGTTGATGAATATTTTGAGTTGGTTCCACTATTAAGCCATTTGTGTAAGGCTCTTATGAACATTTATGGACACACTTTTGCATGGATCTAGGTGTTTATTTTTCTTTGATATACATCTAAGAGTGGTATTGCTACGATTAACATTTCAGTGAACTGCTAAAATGTTTTCCAATGTGGCTGCTTCATTTTACATTCTTACCAGCAACATGTGAAGACCCTAATTTCTCTGCATTCTAGCTAACATTGTTACTGTCTTTGACTGTAGTCATCCTCTTGGGAATGAAGTGGTATCTCATTGCAGTATTGATTTGCATTTTCCTATATGTTTATATTTTAAATCTGTTGAATCAATCTCTTTATTTAGGATATATTTCACATTAAAAAAATCTTGTAAAGCTTTGTAACAAGAACAAGACCAGGAGCTGACTGTGGCTCAGATCATGAACTCGTTATTACCAAATTCAGACTTAAATTGAAGAAAGTAGGGAAAACCGTTAAACCTTCAGGTATGANGACTCGATGGGCGTGAGTCTGAGTGAACTCCGGGAGTTGGTGATGGACAGGGAGGCCTGGTGTGCTGCGATTCATGGGGTCGCAAAGAGCCGGACATGACTGAGTGACTGAATTGAACTGGACTGAAAGCTTTGTGAAAACTCTCTAGCACTATTTGTAACAAATAGTATAAAAGCTAGAGGCTTCAAACATTGAATATCTATTAGTTTGTGAATCTGTGATTTAGTCTAGGTTCAGCTAGGTTGGTCTGATCTGAATTTACTCAGGTGTCTGGGGGTTGCTGATGACTGGCTCATCTAGGCTGGCTTTGACAGGACAAGTCTGATATCTTCAATTTGTCTTCTACCTCTGAGAGTAGATATGTTCTTCCCAGAAAGTGGCTGAATATTTTAAGTAGAGGTGATGAAGTACCTTTGTTTCCAGTACAACTGCTTATATTTCACTGAGAAAAGGAAGTCATATGGTTACACTCAGAACCTGAAGGCAAGGAAAGAAGCTTACTTCTTAATGGGAAAAACTACAAAGTCTCATGGGAAAGGACATGAAAATCATGAGGTGGAAGCATCCAAGCCATTCAGGGCATTGTTCTTCCACAATAATTACATTATTATTAGAAGATTAAATAGTGGATTAAATGGATTAAATTGGTAGATCAGAGACCATTGCTTCATTGATCTCCTACAGCTGGGCCACATTTGCTCTCATATTTCCCTGCGTAAAAAAATGTATTAGCTACTCTAGAGTTAAATATTTTCCTGGTAACAAAGATTCTATTTTTTTAAAAATATTATATATATATGTGTGTGTATATATATATATGGCAAATAGAACATTCTATTGTTTAAATATTTCTCTGGTACAATAATGAGAAGCCAGGCCTAACCTGGATCAAACTGTAGCAGACACTCTGAAATATTCTGGGAAGTGTTTAAACCCAAGACAGATGACGTTATTTAAGTATTTATAAATGTCAAATCATCTGTTTTAAGAAAAGCTAATAGAATGTCTTGTAGGCATTTCAGGTCTCCCCAGATTGCTTCTGTAATCTATTTCCATAGATTCGGCAAACGTGGGAGCAGTCGTCTTATGGGTCAATACCAGTGTAAAGACTCTCTGCACAGATATAGGCTTCACAGTCCATTAAGCTTCAGGTCTGCCTTGATGTGGATTCCTCTGATGTATTACTACTATATCCTATTTTTGTTGACTCAGTTACTATGTCAGCAAAACCAAACATTTTGGCTTGTGGCCCAGCCTCGAGCTGTCCATGGAGGATGTGTTTCTGCCTTTACCACCATGACAGTAATGAGCAACTGGCGTTAGTCTGATTTGCATAATTGTGTGCTTCCAACTTAGACTGTGTGTCAGTAGGAGACAACTTATTGTGATGATACCCACAGCATATTATCTGTTTTGTGCTATCAGCATTTATTTATGTAAATTCCATCATTACAAGGGGTCATTTTCCAACCTTCTACCACAAAATCACATTCTCTGCCAATAAGCAGGAAGAAAATACCGTAGCAGAAGAACTGGGTATATTTTGTCATTCACAGTTGTTGGTCAAGCAGTCAGAAAGGTTACTTTTGGTGCTTGCTTGCTTGTTTGTTTTTTTAGGCTCATTTGCTTTAAGGACTGATAGATACCATGATGATCAGAAAGTCTGTCTGTGACCATTTAGGACTAATGCCACCAAGCAAACACATTCTCCCCCTCTCTTTCTGACATACACATATACACACACCACAAAGAATATCCGACTCATCTAAGATGTTCTTTAAGAATAATTTATGGTCTAAAAAAATATTTTGTGTGTCCCTAGATGATAAGTCGAATGTTTTCTTTGATAAGAAGCAGAACTCTGTAATTTATTCATGCAAGAGATAAAAAGATAGAATAACTAACTAGGATATCCCACTTGTAAAAGTATCTGAAAGAATGACTAGGAACTGTGTGGAACCTGAGGCTTTTGGAAACCAAGCTTCACAACTCTGTTCGTGAAAAAAATATTCAAGGTTAGCTGTGCATTTTGTCATTAGTGGTAAATGAGTCTCCTAGGCCTTGTTGGTGTAACTGGAGTTGTAATTTATACATTTCTTTGATACTTATCTCTAGTTAAGTGCAAAAGGATGTCAGCACTTAACCCAACTTTAAGCAATTACAGGTAGAAGATGGGAAAAAAGAAAGAAAGGATACCCAGCAGTCAACCATTTTAAATCAAGTTGATACTTGTCAGAAAGAACCCTGGCAATAAGGAATATAATTAGGGTATTGCTTTACGGTGAGCTTGAAGTTCCCAGACTGGTCTGTATCAACTTCAGGCTGGTCAGAGAAGAAAAAGAACAGGGAACGCAATAAAAAGTAAATGAAAAAAATCAACTAGAAATCACACTTCACACTTAAGCCTTGTAGTGACAGCCCCGCTGATCATTCAGCTCAAAACGAACTCAGAAATGATCTTTTAAGAAGGGAAACATAATAACCACATTTGGAAAACTTTGTAAAAAAAAATACATGATTTCCCTAGATATCTTTCTAAGCCTCATAGCTAAATCAAGAAATGACAGAAAGATATTCTACCAACCTCAAACTTCTTAGTATTATATAATAATCCTTTGAAAATGTATCCTGTCAGGTAGGTATTTTTACTTTTGCTTTCACCTGATTTCTGACAATTTGGTGCATAGAAGGGCATTGATTCACCAGAGGACGAGAGAGAGTGTTTGCTAGACAGCGTGGCATAGAGCACTCTTTCCTATTGTATAAGCATTTAGAACTTCAACTTATAAAGTAAATATTTCTCATAATTTTTTCTCAGTCTCCCCATTTCAATTGCTTTTCTCATTATTATCCTTTACTTTATATTTTGTGTGAAACAACTCTATATAATAAAGCATTAGCATCTCTTATCATTTTGACTTCTATTTTGACTTCCTGTGGTGAGTGAAACTGGATCAGGAATATACAGTGATCAAGGGACAGACACCGTGATGTGCTGCACAAGGCAGGTGATAAGGAGAGACCAGACAGGATTTAATTCCTAGCCCTTTGTACTATTTCTGTAACATTGGTCTGACTTTTCACATGTTGGCTCCTCGGTTTCCTCACTGGTAAAATGCAAGAGAGAGCTGTAAGGGTCCTTTCAATGGGATCTTTGAAACAGCACCATGATTTCTGTTAGCATTTGCTTGAGTGCTTGCATTTGGAATAGAACTAGGAATGGAAAAGTGAGGTTACTTGATGTTATTTCTCATGTAGACAAATTCTCAAAGAGAGAAGAAAAGATACTCAAAGAAGCAAAGCCAGACAAATAAAGCACACATTCTCTTAGGAATATCTCCTCAAAAAGAGTTCAAATAAATGACTGAGGAAAAAGGCAAAGCTGTCCGTGGAAGAAGAGCTTGGAGAAGCAAAGGTCTGGAGGCCTCTTCATCTACAATAGGGAGGGACAGCAAACACGTGTCAAAGGTAGAATGCAGCCTTTCTGAAGAGCCCACCATGTACTTCCACTTCATGGGGGTTGAAAGGCAATGTGAAATGTTACCTAAAAGCCAGAGGGGCAGAATAGTAACACTTGGAAAAAGAATGGCCAACACTAAAAGGGAGCTAGCTGACTGAAGGATGCCATTTAAGGAACCAAACCAAGGGAGACCCTTGTGGGCGGTTGAGCAAGAAGGCCTAAAGGGAATGATGGTAGAAGTCAGAAAGAAGTTAGTATGCTTGGCCACAGGGACTGACAGAGGCATCTGGAAACAATGAAAGGCAGAATTTATTTTTCTCTGGAAGTTTTCTTTGAAAATAACTCTCCAGTGGAATGCAAACCATAATAACAATATCCTTAACATTTTACTTTTTGTGTTTTAAAAACTGATCTAAGAAACAAACATAAAAATTTTGGTTTTGTTAATTACGTATAATTGTGATTACAAAACAATCCTTTGTAGCTTTTCTTATATTCATGGAGTCTTACTCCACTTAGAACAAGCCCAGGGCACAAGAAGAGAGCTTAATGAATATTTGTTCTATATTCCCTGTAGCCTCCCTTTACTCTGCTCACCCTCTCTTGGACATATGGACATTTAATGGAAGGAATAAAACAGAAGACTCAATGATGTCTTTTCTTGGCTAATGACAAAGGAAAAGACCCATGCTTATCATGTATAATATGTATATTCTCATATCAAAGATAACATAATCAGAGGAGAGTGGCTTACAAACTACCCGATTGACTCAGCAGGTATCACCAAAATATTTGCAGGTTGCTTGGTAACCCAATTAAAAGTCACTATTCAAATCCCAGATCATTAGTGACTGAAAATCACTATCATTTGATGGCTCGTCTCAGTCCAGTTCTTAGGGGAGATTTTCCTACATCAAAAAACCACCAACATATTTGGCACTAATTGGCTCCCTTGGTGGCAATCTTAGCCTATAGGCCAAGAATTGAGTGGACCTGGGAGACCAAGCTATTCCCCCAGCCTGAGAGCTGGTGTTTCCCAGCATGAGCTGAAGGACATTGGTGGGTTAATATGAGAGTTTCATACAGATATTACCTGTCTTTGGACAAATTGAAATGTTCTGTATTTAAGAATTCCATGTTGGTGGCAAGTTCTTTTTGTAAGAACTTTCTTATTAAAATATATTTCTCCTCTTTCTCCCCCTCCCTCTCTACAGATGCTCTCCCAAATCTACAAAAATTAACAGAAAAATAAGAAATTTTATCATCTCAAAATTAGAAAACTGAATTACAGACATTGATGCCACCCAAAAGTAAGGCCTAGGTTAAAAGAGAATTTTTTATTCACTAAAATTAACAAGGTTATAGCCTTGTTACTTTGCTGGATATGATGGGAACCTCTACAGAGATGAACAGATTTCTTGAGTATTCATATAAGTGTATATGAGAGCATTATTTGAGTACTTTCCTATCGAAAATTGGTCTGAAATTGGTTTTTGCTGCTGCTGCTGCTGCTAAGTTGCTTTAGTCATGTCTGACTCTGTGCAACCCCATAGATGGCAGCCCACCAGGCTCTTCTGTCCCTGGGATTCTCCAGACAAGAACACTCGGGTGGGTTGCCATTTCCTTCTCCTACTGGTTTTTGAGATAACAGGTTTTCCATAGACTGTGGTATTGGAAGTAGTAGACAAATTCAAAANTGACAGACTCTGTGCGACCCCATAGATGGCAGCCCACCAGGCTCCTCTGTCCCTGGGATTCTCCAGGCAAGAACACTGGGGTGGGTTGCCATTTCCTTCTCCTACTGGTTTTTGAGATAACAGGTTTTCCATAGACTGTGGTATTGGAAGTAGTAGACAAATTCAAAATCAGTGAAGAGATATAAACATTAAGAAACTATGATTGGAGGCTTTTAAATTTGCTACTAGACCTGATATTTTAACTATGTCTGTCTCGAACATTTGGCTAGGAAGAAAAGCATGATACAGAGTATTGCAAGATAAATTTATCATAATTTTGGCACACACAGAAAAAGCTAAAAAGGGCCNGCTATTCCCCCAGCCTGAGAGCTGGTGTTTCCCAGCATGAGCTGAAGGACATTGGTGGGTTAATATGAGAGTTTCATACAGATATTACCTGTCTTTGGACAAATTGAAATGTTCTGTATTTAAGAATTCCATGTTGGTGGCAAGTTCTTTTTGTAAGAACTTTCTTATTAAAATATATTTCTCCTCTTTCTCCCCCTCCCTCTCTACAGATGCTCTCCCAAATCTACAAAAATTAACAGAAAAATAAGAAATTTTATCATCTCAAAATTAGAAAACTGAATTACAGACATTGATGCCACCCAAAAGTAAGGCCTAGGTTAAAAGAGAATTTTTTATTCACTAAAATTAACAAGGTTATAGCCTTGTTACTTTGCTGGATATGATGGGAACCTCTACAGAGATGAACAGATTTCTTGAGTATTCATATAAGTGTATATGAGAGCATTATTTGAGTACTTTCCTATCGAAAATTGGTCTGAAATTGGTTTTTGCTGCTGCTGCTGCTGCTAAGTTGCTTTAGTCATGTCTGACTCTGTGCAACCCCATAGATGGCAGCCCACCAGGCTCTTCTGTCCCTGGGATTCTCCAGACAAGAACACTCGGGTGGGTTGCCATTTCCTTCTCCTACTGGTTTTTGAGATAACAGGTTTTCCATAGACTGTGGTATTGGAAGTAGTAGACAAATTCAAAATCAGTGAAGAGATATAAACATTAAGAAACTATGATTGGAGGCTTTTAAATTTGCTACTAGACCTGATATTTTAACTATGTCTGTCTCGAACATTTGGCTAGGAAGAAAAGCATGATACAGAGTATTGCAAGATAAATTTATCATAATTTTGGCACACACAGAAAAAGCTAAAAAGGGCCATAGATAATAGAACAAAGTTATGAAAAATGAAATCTAATACAGAAGAAACTGGACTAAGAAAAGAGTTGGGCTCTACATATATCACTGCTATCACTTAGATCCTCTTTTTTTTTACCTGCAAGTCTGGAAATAAGGATATATAAGATCTCTTTTTAGCTTAGGGATTGTGAATTTCCTTAGAAGACATTTCTTTACTATTTTCTTTCTTCCAATGTCTACTTTTGGTGTACTGGGACATGAGAAGTCAATTATGTTTTATCTTGGAGATTTTTAACAAATATTCTAAACTGACAAAACCTATTGAATGTATTGGATTGCAAAATTTTAAAAATGAATTTCTGAAGACTCCTTATAATAAAACCAGATATATGGATAGTTGTAGTTTCATTGGCTACAAAGCAAATTAAGAGGTGAGGGGCTTATTGAGTAGTATTAAGAGAGACTTGTAACATTTTTACAACAATGAACTTTCTCAACACAGAATCAGGACTACAAAGATGTGATACCTGAGTTGATATAGTGCACAAACTTCCATTCACTTACACATCAGAAAGATTGCATTTTGTCTTAAATTAGCTACTGAGAGTTGCAGATCACAATAATTTCTTATCTTCCACATTCATTGTTAATAATTTTTTGTTCAATTGGGGCTAGAATTTTGCAATTTATTTATTTATTTTTTAATTAATTAATTTATTTTATTTTACAATATTGTATTGGTTTTGCCATACATTGACTTGAATCTGCCATGAGTGTACATGTGTTCCCCATCCTGAACCCTCCTCCCGTCTCCCTCCCCATCNGGCTATAATTTTGCAATTTATTTATTTATTTTTTAATTAATTAATTAATTTTATTTTACAATATTGTATTGGTTTTGCCATACATTGACTTGAATCTGCCATGAGTGTACATGTGTCCCCCATCCTGAACCCTCCTCCCGTCTCCCTCCCCATCCCATCCCTCTGGGTCATCCCAGTGCACCAGCCCCAAGCACCCTGTGTCATGCATCAAATCCAGACTGGCGATTAGTTTCATATATGATAATTTACATGTTTCAATGCCGTTCTCCCATATCATCCCACCCTCCCCCTCTCCCACAGAGTCCAAAAGACTGTTCAATACATCTGTGTCTCTTTTACTGTCTCGCATACAGGGTTATCGTTACTTTCTTTCTAAATTCCATATATATGCGTTAGTATATTGTATTGGTGTTTTTCCTTCTGGCTCACTTCACTCTGTATAACAGGCTCCAGTTTCATCCACCTCATTAGAACTGATTCAAATGCATTTTTTCTTAACAGCTGAGAAATACTCCATCGTGTATATGTACCACAGCTTTCTTATCCATTTGTCTGCTGATGGGCATCTAGACTTCCATGTCCTGGCTGTTATAAACAGTGCTGCGATGAACACTGGGGTACAAGTGTCTCTTTTGATTCTGGTTTCCTTGGTGTGTATGCCCAGCAGTGGGATTTCTGGGTCATATGGCAGTTCTATTTCTAGATTTTTAAGGAATCTCCACACTGTTATCCATAGTGGCTGTACTNGGCTGTTATAAACAGTGCTGCGATGAACACTGGGGTACAAGTGTCTCTTTTGATTCTGGTTTCCTTGGTTTGTATGCCCAGCAGTGGGATTTCTGGGTCATATGGCAGTTTTATTTCTAGATTTTTAAGGAATCTCCACACTGTTCTGCAGAAGAAAAAAAAAAAAAAAGAACTTTGCAATTTATTTTCTGCAGGTGCTCTTTCATTCAATTACTTATGCATGCATGCTCAGTCAGTAAGCCATGTCTGAATCTTTTGTGACCCCCATGGACTGTAGCCCACCAGCCTCCTCTGTCCATGGGATTTTCCACGCAAGAATACTGGAGTGAGTTGCCATTTCCTTCTCCAAGAGATCTTCTCCACCCAGGGATTGAAACCGTGTCTCCTGTGGCTCCTGCATTGGCAGGTGGATTCTTTACCACTGAGCCACCTATCACTAAGGCTTTTTGGGGACAAGGTACCAACTCCAGCTGATATCTATGAAAATATGTATAATCCAGTTAAGTCTCATAGGCATCTTTTATCTTCTGTGGCTGCTGTGTACATGTTCATCTCCCATTGGTGAAGATGATCCAGTTCTAGGAAAGGACTCAAATGTATCGTGACATCATGGAAGAGACTGTGGTGGTTATTTCAAACCACTCTTTGGTGCATGCATGAATTCGTGGTAAAACAGAACAGTTTACCAATAAAGTTTATAAAACATTAGTTTCAAAAGTGTTTCCAAAAAAAATGTTTAGTGTTCAACTAATTTAGGAAATATGTTCTATACCCTTTTATTAGGGAATCACAGACTATAATCAAGTCTNTGGTGCATGCATGAATTCGCGGTAAAACAGAGCAGTTTACCAATAAAGTTTATAAAACATTAGTTTCAAAAGTGTTTCCAAAAAAAATGTTTAGTGTTCAACTAATTTAGGAAATATGTTCTATACCCTTTTATTAGGGAATCACAGACTATAATCAAGTCTTTGAGAAATCCTTGTCCAAGTCTTTGAGAATGCTTGTAAGAGACAAGAATTATTTGCTTTAATTTAGTGTTTTCCTACACAAATTTGGTCATAAATTTATTTTTTTCTTTGACCCTATTTACTTGTATTCTAAAGAATGAAGGCTTTAATAGAGAAGGCAGGCATCCTCTGTATCAACACCATGGGGTTTTCTAGAAAATGTGATTCTTATCTAGTAATTCTTTCTTGTGTTTAACTGGAATATTTGTTGCCTTCACCTATTGACTGTTACTGTGCACCATATAGACATACAGTGGATATCAACCTTAAAGCAGTATTCCAAATATGTTATGTCAAGAGAATAATTAATTTTATTTCTATGACTCTTCTCCTGCACAATAAAAATCCTCAGTCATTCAGGCATTCCTTCTATGCCTGAATTTCAGGAATATTCCCCATCTCTGAATATGTTCCAATTTATTACTACCCCTATTACCAGCAGCACTAGAGAAGGATACAGTGTGCCAGGGGCTAGAACAGAGCAGGACAGAGGGAGACTTATCACCTCCTCTTTGGAGCAGTCAATAATTTATGTGGTTCAGATTATTTGCTTGGCTTTTGCTAAAATGACTTGTAACAGATATCCTTTGTGCCTGGGACTGTGAATATGATTTTATGCTCATAATTTGATTACCATGTGGCATATTTGACCTGCAGTTAGGGTGGATCTGATAGTCACACAAAGCTTTTTAAAAGCAGAGATCTAGTCTGTCTGCTCCCACACCAGGAAGGCAGAGATCCTAAGGAGGAGAAGGATTCAAAGAGCTGTTGGTGGCTTGATGATGGAGGTGGTCACATGGCATGGGATGTTGGTGATTATTAGTTGTTGAGAGCAGCCACTGGATGATAGATAGGAAGCCAACAGGGACTGTAGTCCTAAAACCACAAGAAACTGGCCAAAAAACATGAGTGATCTTAATTATGGATATATTTTTAGTACTTCAAAAGAAAACTCAGTCAGGCCAACTCCTTGATTTTGGCACTGCAGGACCCCGAGCTGAGAATAACATAACACTTTAACTGATTTCTGAGTTAGGTGAAAGTGGAAGTCCTTCAGTCCTGTATGACTCCTTGCAACCCCATGGGCTGTAATCCCTGGAATTCTCCAGGCCAGAATATTGGAGGGGATCACCTTTCCCTTCTCAAGGGGATCTCCCCAACCCATGGATCAAATCCAGGTCTCTTGCATTGCTGACAGATTCTTTACCAGCTGAGGCACAAGGGGAAGCCCAAAACTACTGGAGTGGGTAGCCTATCCCTTCTCCAGTGGATCTTCCCAACCCGGGAATCTAACCAGGGTCTCCTGCATTGCAGTAGGATTCTTTACCAATTGAGCTATCAGGGAAGCCCCATCTGAGTTAGAACTGTGAGCAAATAAATGGATATTTTTAAGACACTAAGTTTGTAGTAATTTGTTACACAGCAAGAGAAAACTAATACATCTAAAAAGTAAAACTAATACAAATAATTACCATATTTTTTATATGTGATTTGTGAAATATGTTAGTAATGCATTTTCCATTTTCTCTGTCTGAACAGCCTTAAATATTTTACATAAATAAATATTTTTTCATGCCTCCTTTTCTTTGCTTTCAGTAGGATGTTACTAGCTTGCAGCCATTCTCTGATTCATGAATTTCCACACAAGTTCATATATTATGGACATACAGATGGGTCTCCACTCGCCCTGCTCCCCCCATTTTTTCTTTTTTTTTTTAACTTTCTTTGGACTTTTAGTTAAGATATTGCCCTTCCAATTCTAGATTGGAAGATGAGACTTGACATAATTATTTATAATAACTATTTACCTTTTCCTACAAAGAGTGTAAGGTTACTCTGTTAATTACCCAAATACTAGTATTTTTATGCTGATTGACCTCAAGTATTGATTATGACATAGGCTTCCCTGGTAGCTCAGAGGTTAAAGCATTTGCCTGCAATGTGGGAGGCCTGGGCTCAATCCTTGGTTTCGGAAGATTCCCCTGGAGAAGGAAATGGCAACCCACTCCAGTACTCTTGCCTGGAGAATCCCATGGATGGAAGAGCCTGGTGGGCTAGAGTCCACAGGGTCGCAAAGAGTCGGACATGACTGAGCGACTTCACTTTACATTGATTATGACCTCTTTCCTCATTTGCTTTCTTCTCTGTTATTCACTTTCTCATTTGTGTTTTTGTCCTCTATAACTGATATTAGAGATTTCTTCCATTTCCTCCTCTGCACTTGCTTTCAGCTNTGGGCTAGAGTCCACAGGGTCGCAAAGAGTCGGACATGACTGAGCGACTTCACTTTACATTGATTATGACCTCTTTCCTCATTTGCTTTCTTCTCTGTTATTCACTTTCTCATTTGTGTTTTTGTCCTCTATAACTGATATTAGAGATTTCTTCCATTTCCTCCTCTGCACTTGCTTTCAGCTTGAATGGCTCTGTACTAACCATTCTTTGGACAATTTCTTAGTCTATCACTGCATTATCTTGAGCCAAGGTCTAATACTCACTTGTATATAGTACCTTTGGGTACAGAAAGTTTTTCACTATCCATATTCTATTTATCTTTCAGAATCCCAGCCTTTAAATGAATGAAAAGATAGAGTTGTTACTGAGGGCCCCAAATCCTTTATTATTATGTTCCTGAAAGCATTTTGTTAATCCTCTTTTGTTGGTTTCCCCTGTTTGCATCAATAAGAAATTTTAAGTGATAGAGTGTCTGGTAAGCCTTAGAAGTCTACAGAATCACATAAACCCTCTCCAAGAAGAAGCAAACCCTTGAATAGACAATCGTCAAAGAGAAGTGCTCCCGTGTTCTCCCAGTTCTGCTTCTGAAAACACTAGTCATTCTTGCTCAGTCCCTTTCATGGCTTCTCCTCTTCTGTTGGGTCTATGTACCCATATCTGTTATGTACTCATTTGGGGATGGGATTTAGACTCAAATGTGAAGTGAAGGACAGTATATTTTGGAAATCACGTGCATATCTGGCCAACAGTAACCTTAGTAAGCAATAAAATGTCTCCTTTCTGTTGGTAGTTTAAATAGGAATTATGTAGATATATCTTTAAAATATGATTAAAAATTGTTATTTTTTTTTCACTGACATTATTTTATTGGCATTTAAGTTTTCACCAAGAAGGCCACTGAACAAAATATGAAAGGTATTCTCACTGAAGAATATGAGCTTTAGCTCATCTCACAGTTCCTGTGAAGGAAGCCCTATTTATTTTTTTTTAATTTAAATTTAATTTTTTTACTTTACAATACTGTATTGGTTTTGCCATACACTGACATGAATCCACCACAGATATATATGAGTTCCCAACCCTGAACCCCACTCCCACCACCCTCCCCATATCATCTCTCTGGGTTATCCCAGTGCACCAGCCCCAAGCATCCTATATCCTGTATCGAATCTAGACTAGTGATTCGTTTCTTACATAATAGTATACATGTTTCAATGCCATTCTCCGAAATCATCCCACCCTCTCCCTCTCCCTCTCCCTCTCCCACAGAGTCCAAAAGACTATTCTATACATCTGTGTCTCTTTTGCTGTCTCGCATACAGGGTTATCATTACCATCTTTCTAAATTACATATATATGCATTAGTATACTGTATTGTTGTTTTTCTTTCTGGCTTACTTCACTCTGTATAATCGGCTCCAGTTTCATCCACCTCATTAGAACTGGTTCAAATGTATTCTTTTTAATGGCTGAGTAATACTCCATTGTGTATATGTACCACAGCTTTCTTATCCATTCATCTGCTGATGGACATCTAGGTTGCTTCCATGTCCTGGCTATTATAAACAGTGCTGCGATGAACATTGGGGTACACGTGTCTCTTTCAATTCTTATTTCCTTGATGTGTATGCCCAGCAGTGGGATTGCTGAGTCATAAGGCAGTTCTATTTGTAGTTTTTTAAGGAATCTCCACACTGTTCTCCATAGTAGCTGTACTAGTTTGCATTCCCACCAACAGTGTAAGAGGGTTCCCTTGTCTCCACACCCTCTCCAGCATTTATTGCTTGTAGACTTTTGGATCCCAGCCATTCTGACTGGCATGAAATAGTACTTTATTGTGGTCTTGATTTGCATTTCTCTGATAATGAATGATGTTGAGCATAGTTTCATATGTTTGTTAGCCATCTGTATGTCATCTTTGGAGAAATGTCTATTTAGTTCTTTGGCCCATTTTTTGATTGGGTCATTTATTTTTCTGGAATTGAGCTGCAGGAGTTGCTTGTATATTTTCGAGATTAGTTGTTTGTCAGTTGCTTCATTTGCTATTATTTTCTCCCATTCTGAAGGCTGTCTTTTCACCTTGCTTATAGTTTCCTTTGTTGTGCAGAAGCTTTTAAAAATTGTTATTGAAGTATTGCTGATTCACAATGCTGTGCTAGTTTCAGATGTATTGAAAAATAATTCAGATTGGTTTTCCTGATAGATTATTACAAAATACTGAATATAGTTCCCTGTGCTATATAGTAGGTCCTTCTTGGACCTATTTGGCTTGAAAATGACTGATAATTTATGCTAAGAAATATTAAAGATTAATATGTGCCATAGTCATGAGTCACAGTGCCTTTATAAGAGACAGTAGAGAGCTCAACAAGAAGACAACTAGGAAGCCAATTTTCACTAGACACCAAGTCTGCTGGCTCTTTGATCTTGGACTTTCCAATCTTCAGAATTTTGAGAAATAATGTCTGTTGTTTAAGCCACCAGTTTATGGAATTTTGGTTAAATCAAGCAATATGGGCTAAGAATATATCTAATGATATTAGCCTTAAATGGCCATTTTGTTCCTAGGTCTCAGGTAGGTCGAGGGGTTTGTCTGATTCTCTAGATAATCCCAAAGAATGATTATTGAGTTCAAGCATCTCAATTAATCCTTAAAGTGAAAAGAAAATGAAGTCACTCAGTTGTGTCCAACTCTTTGCAACCCCATGGACTGTAGCCTACCAGGCTCCTCTATCCATGGCATTTTCCAGGCAAGAGTACTAGAGTGGGTTGCCATTTCCTTCTCCAGGGAATCTTCCTGACCCAGGGATCAAACCCTGGTCTCCCGCATTGCAGGCAGACACTTTACTGTCTGAGCCACCAGGGAAGCCCTAATTAATCCTTGGTCTATTCTAATAGTATCTACTTTTCATTACTAGTTAGTTAAATTGTCTAGTTGCTTCAGTTCTGAAAACGTTATTGGTGAGTGGCTATGGCACTTACAAATGCATATATAGGATGCTTTTATTTGTTTATCATGTTTTTCCAAGTATATTTCTGTGCTTTCCTCTTTACTTATTCATTCTGAAACTCATAACTATTATTTTGCTTTCTTATTACCCTATAAATGTAGTAAATAAACTTGATTTTTGCTTTATAAAATTTCCAGCTAATCAATAGCTCCTTAATTAGTTCAACATTTTCATTAATATTTAATCTCAATATCTACACTCTCCTCAATTTCAATTCCAAACCACAAAATTTAAAAATATTTAGCTGCACAAATTTGGCAGCTCATCAGTACAAATTATCTTCCACCCTCTCTAAAACATAACAATAAATAAAAACTATCCAAATATATGCAAATATATAACACTGCGTATATAGTGTTTTTCCCTTTCCTATGTGGACTTTAAAAAGGACAAAATGTTATTTTCTGTCATGGACTTCAATCTTACAGCAGAGTGAAATAGTAAATGTGAGTTAAACTCTAAAATCATGGAGAGTAAAATTACACACACAGACACACACACACAGAGCCATTGAGAATTAGTGAAAGGTCATGTTGAATATGGCAAAAAATATTTTCCTTCAACATTATTGCTTCCTTCATTGAGTTTCAGATGAAATGGTTGGTCTGAATTTAAGAGGAGTATTGTAGTGAAAATAAATACCTTTAAATGATAAAACTGTACTTCACTCAGTAATAGGCAATGCCTGAATAGACAGTCTAATCATGTCTTCCTCTCTTGCTTGCTAGGAGATTTGTGCTACTTTATCGAAATGATAGCAAGAATCTTCTATAGCTATAAAATTGTTCTTTTGTTTCTCCTTGACTTGCTTACTCTCTTTTTCTGTGTTCAGTTCAGTTCAGTTCATTCAGTCACTCAGTCGCGTCCGACTCTTTGCAATCCCATGAATCGCAGCACAGCCAGCCTCCCTGTCCATCAGCAACTCCTGGAGTTCACCCAAACCCATGTCCATTGAGTCGGTGATGCCATCCAGCCATCTCATCCCATGTCGCCCCTTCTCCTCCTGCCCCCAATCCCTCCCAGCATCAGAGTTTTTCCAATGAGTCAACTCTTCGCATGAGGTGGCCAAAGTACTGGAGTTTCAGCTTTAGCATCATTCCTTTCAAAGAACACCCAGGACTGATCTCCTTTAGAATGTGTAAGAAAGGTGAATTTACAAGTTTTAATAAAATCTGTGGATCAAGTGACTGCACTGCACAAAATGATACATTGGTATGATGATTTTTTTTTCTTTTCTGTTGACTTACCTTAGAATGATGAAACAAATAAAATTTATTTTATTTGCTCTCATAATACAGTTTAAATGTTGAACTTTTATTTTGGGGGAAATAAAAGAAAATGAAGACAGAAAAATGAACGAGAATTTTAAGATTCATCAAGCGTATATTCTATACCAATAATTCTACGTGTTGTATGTCAGCAATTCTTCAATATAATCTCATAGAAATGCATTATTTTACCCATTTCACAGATAAGAAAACAAACTTGAAGAGATTATTTGTTGAAGATTGTACGACTCAAATCCCAGGATGCTTTTTTACCAGGAAACAGACACATTCCACTTCCCTGGTGGCTCAGTGGTAAATAATCCACCTGCTTTGCAGGAGACCTGGCTTCAGTCCTTGGGTCAGGAAGATCCCCTGGAGAAGGAAATGGCAACCCATTCCTGTATTCTTGTCTGGGAAGTCCTGTGGACAGAGCAGCCTGGTGGGCTAGTGTCCATGGGGTCATAGAGTTGGACACAACTGAGCAATTGAGTACACAAGCATGCAGACAGATTCCAAAGTCCAAGTTCTCTCCAGAGAGACCCGCCCTCCTGTCACCTACCTTCATTTCTATGTTAAGACAGATGCTTTTGGAACTGCAGGTTGAAGTTTCCAAGGCCTTGTTAACTCCCCTCTTAGTCCAAGTATGGCAGTTTTTATTTCTCTTGTAAGCAACAAGAAGTTTATTCCTTGTGGTTCTGATTCATGTATATTGTACTCATAAAGATGTCTAATGTTTTATCAAGAGCTTTTTGAACTGCAAGTTAAATGATTTTTTTTAAGTTACTGGAAGTAAAATGTTGCTGGTATAAACAAAATGGAACCACCTCAGACTCTTGGATTCAAAACAAGACTTAAATATCTGTTTATACTCACAATTATATGGTATAAATGTAGCAAAGCAGTTTATTGTTTATGATTTATTAATTTCATAAATACAAGTGTGCTTTCTCTCCTTAGTGCTTATCAGGCTGGTATGTGTGTGTATGTGTGTATATGTATGTGTGTGTGTGTCTAGAGCTTCTATTTCCTCATCGTGATATGTTAGTAGAGTATCTACTTTAAAAAAATACCAATGTTTTTAGGAATCTTTCGCTGTATAAATTGGCACTATATGCAGCCCCATGATTGAAGCTGTACTTGAATACACCCTGCCAGTGACTTCATGCAAAGTTAAAGATGCTAGCTTTTAAATAGTAGGTAGTCTAGTAGTTCAGAAACATTAAAAGTGAAATTCCTGATTCTCTTTGAAAATAGTCAAGACTGCAGAAGAAACAAAAATTGGTTGGACTTTACTGAGTTGAGGAAATAAATCCCACTCTGTATAGATTGACTTCCTAATGTCACAAGTCAATTTAGAAATTACACACAAGCTAAATCTCTCTCCTTTCATTGCACCAATGTGTTTAGCTTAATCATGAGCATCAGTGGAGACAGAGATTGAAAAATAAATTGTTCACTGTCTCCAAGACAAACCCCAAATAGGAAACTTGATATTTTGCATAAACTCTATCTCTGGAATATGCTTTTGAAAAGATATTTCATAATTATATGTAGCATTGTAGAGGCTCTTGTGTTTATAAATATTTTCAAAAGCCTTTGAAACTGTTTGTAAATCCAAAGTTTATAAATGACTTATGAAATCCACAAATTTGCTAAATATGCTTCTGCATTTTTGTATTATGCTCTGTGATTTTTCTTTCTGTGTGGTGTAAGTCAAAGAAAATGATATACAATATGGCTAGATAGGACTAAAATTTCCAAACAAAGAAGCATCTGTTTTTCTAATTTAGTTTTTGAATTTATGTTGGTTTCACAATTGGTTACACTGCAAACAATGTGGTTCAAATGACAATGACATTGATTACATTTCTATGTTGCACTAAGAGCACGTTTTATCCACAGTTGTCAACTCCTTTAACCAGCAATAACTAAGCCTTTCAGCACCTTGGTACCTTGGGTATTGTTTTACCCAATCTGAAGCAGATAGAACAGTAACGTTGCAGGAGGCTGACACAGTTTTCATGAAGCCAGGGATGACCAGAATTTTAAAAACCTAGTTGCAAGAGCTTATCTTTTGATGTACATTTTAAAATTTTGGAGCAAGCTACTTATGACTGTGGTTTCTCTGCTATACTCATCTTTCCAGTAGTACTTTGAAATGATTTCTAGGTCAGGGATCATGGGCCAGGTGAAATTTGCCCGAGCATTAATTCCTACTTTATGTTTCTATAGGGTGTGTTCCTAACTTCTCTCTTCACCGGTGGAAGAGGCTATTTTGTAAATGGGTAACATGTAGTCAGAATTATCCTGCCATATAGAATTTTGATTTGTAAAATGGCTTTCATCAATAGCTTTAGCCCAAAGTTTCACTTTTCAGATCATCTAAATATTCACACATGCACTTTGATTTCTTAAGAAATCTTTTATGTCTGTGCTGTGTCCCGATAGACTATGTGTCCTTCAAAATAGGGGAAACTTTGCATTTCCTATATCATCTAGTCATTGACTCATTTATCAAGTATTTACTGAGTAACTACTATGTTTAAAATAGTCTGCTTCATGCCAGCTCATAGGAGCAATTGAAAGCATTCTTCTGGTTAAGGTACTTATTGTTTCAACACAGTGAGAACTCTAAGAAAAACTTATTATAAACTGAGTTGACCAGCATGCTCTACTGACATGGTTTCATATTATAATTTGTATCTATAGTACCAGACATTTAAATTGTGTAATTTCTAGTTGACATCTTAGTCTTGATGGCTACCATTTTTTTTTTTCTCTTGCAAGGAAATCATTACTTTATGCACTGAAAATGAAACCTCTGAATCATTTCCCACGGCTTCTGTTTTTCTATGATGCCTTCAGTGATTTGATTAGTTTTTAGTTGCATATTAGAATACTATTTCTCTTATAATAAGATAAACTAAATGACCACTTTTAACATGACAAGACATTATAATAAGGTATGGAATGGAGATTATTGCTCCACAGTGAAACTAAACGAGCTTTAACGTATGCTTTATCAAACAGTATTTTATACCATGCCTGTGTGCTCGGTTGCTCAGTAGTTATCTGACTCTTGCTACCCATGGACTGTAGCCCACTAGGCTCCTCAGTCCATGGGATTTTTCAGGCAAGAATGTTGAGGTGGCTTGCCATTTTCTCCTCCTGAAGATCTTCCCAACCCAAGGATCAAGCTCACATCTCCTGCTTGACAGATGGATTCTTTACCACTGAGCCACCTGGGAAACCATTTTATACTGCAGCTAGTAGAAATCACTAGCTAAAATGTCTAATTACTATTTCACTGAGAAAATAAAATATGACCTATTTGATTTCTTTTCAGGACATTTTTACATTACCCAGACATGTAAACCTTATTTGAATGGCCTCGTAATAAAATGTATAACTAACTTAAACCTGGACTCAGGTAAACCTTGGTATAAAACCCACCTTTGCCTTTCATGAACTGTTTCATTGTGGGAAAATAATTTTGTTCCATGTAAAATTCAGTTCTGCCATTTGAGAAATGGAGTAATAAAAAGGTATTTTCATGAGTTCATTCATGGGATACTTAGAAAAAAATCCCAGTACAAAGCAAGTATTCAAGAAATGCTAGCTAATGGTATTTTAATAGATTTCAAATAAATCAAATTTTTGCTAAATTGCTAAATTTGTTAATTGGAATGGAGGAAGCAAATCTTAAAAGATCTCAGATAATTTGTAAATTATTGACTGGTTAGGAAACAATGAAAATTTTTGGTGATTCTCAATCTATCATTATTAGCAAAGCCTCAGCACATAGTTTTATTGAAGTGACTATGAGATTATTTAGTAATTATAAGAGACATTTAGTCATTATATCATCTTAAAACTACTATGAAGTTTGTAGTATGGTGTTTATGTTACAAGTGAGGAAATTGAAATTCAGAGTTAAAGTGATTATTTAGGGAAAATCAGCTGGGAAAGGGGCAAGACTGGACTCATGTATTAACTTTCACATATGCTTATTCCAATAGCCTGTTATTCTGTTTTTGTTGTTTTAGTCATTAAGTCATCTCCAACTCTTTTGCAACCCCATGGACTGTAGACTGTCAGGCTCCTCTGTCCTTGGGATTTTCCAGGCAAGAATACTGGAGTGAGTGGCCATTTCTTTCTCTGGGGATCTTCTGGACCCTGGGAGTGAACCAGAGTCTCCTTCATTGGCAGGCAGTTACTTTACCACTGAACCACCAGGGAAGCCTGTCATTCTAATTAGCATTATGCAAATATAATTAGCAATTTGTCAATTTTGTCAAAAGTCATCACTGCTGACCTAATTACTATTAAATGTCTATTACATGTCATATACTTTGCAGTAGGCTTTAATACATATTTTTATAATATAATCCTTCAGTCATTAGCTCCCAAAGATATTCTGAAGAAGATGCATTTCTCAGCATAACGAATTTACAGGATCACAGAGAAAAAAACAAATAATCCTACTACTGCAGAATAATACAGTGTGTCACAATGAATTTTATCCTATTATCCTCATCTTACGCTTCCCAAGTGGTGCTAGTGGTAAAGAACCTGCCAGCAACGCAGGAGATATAAGAAATGTGGGTTGATACTTGGGTTGCAAGGATCCCCTGGAGGAAGGGATGGCCACTTACTCTAGTATTATTGCCTGTAGAATCTCATGGAAAGAGGAGTCTGGCAGGCTACAATCCATAGAGTTGCACAGAGTCAGACACAGCTCAAGTGACTTAGCATGCATGCATCCTCCTGATAGCTCAGCTGGTAAAGAATTCAACTGAAATGCAAGGGACCCCAGTTCGATTCTTGGGTCAGGAAGATCCCCTGAGAAAGGATAGGCTACGCATTCCAGTATTACAGGCTTTCCTTGTGGCTTACCTGGTAAAGAATCCATCTACAATGCAGGAGACCTGAGTTCGATCCCTGGGTCAGGAAAATCCCCTGGAGAAGGGAAAGGCTACCCACTCCAGTATTCTGGCCTGGAGCATGGACTATACAGTCCATGGGGTTGCCAAGAGTCGGATGCGACTTTCACATTTACTTTACACTTTTATCCTCATCTAATAGATGAAGATACTGAGGCTTAAAGAGAAACATAAAAAACTAGAAGACAATGATCAATATGAGGAATAGTCTGTATTCAAACTCAAACCATTCTATCACTTTTCCTTTTAAAATTGTTATTATACCATGTCCATAGTCGTCGCCAACAATGCATTTCTGATGCTTAGAGGCACAGTTCTGCAAAGCTGCATCTTGACTGGTGTGGCTCTAGACCTGACTGCCTCTGACCTAAGGTACTGGTTTATGATACAGAATGAATATAAAATATGGCAGACACTGGTGTTTGTGTATTAATCACCATTTCCCACCTTCTTAGTCATTAAAAAAATGTTTTTGTTCAGGTATCTCATACTCACTCACTTCTGGATTTCCCTAGCTTCAGGAAGTAAATCATTATTGATCTAAAGAAGCAGGGCAAGCCTGTTCTCCTTGACAGTGCAGAGTCAGATCTGTCTTGTAGTTCTGGCAAATAGAAGAGACATCTGCTGGGAACCATCTAGATAGAGTCCATTAAAAAGAAACACTGAAGGAAAGACTCCATTTTATGCCTCTCTACATTTTGTAGCCATCGTGGGTCTGTAAAAGGCAAACCAATTCACTGAGGATGACAGATCATAAAGAGAGAAAAAAATCATTGATGAAGTCAATACACAACTAAATCATTCCACTCACAAACCACTTTACCTTCAGACTTTGAATTATGTGAAATAATAAATGCTACTTACTGCTTAAGTAACTTGGTGTTGAATTTTCTGATTTTTTTCCAGAAAGAAATGTAAAAAGTATTTTACTGGGATTCCTCACAAAGAATTATTATTCCTCACAAAAAAGTACTTTTTTCTTGTAGTGTTTTTCCTTTCTCCTAATATGAAATTTTAACGACATGTACATCTTACAGTCATATTGAAGGGTTCTAGATGAAGTTTAAGTTCTCTTTTTGGGTCCAACTTTGGATATCAATCCTGATTTGTGACAAATGCTATAGTTACTGGGCACATATGAGACACTCAAAGACAGTATGGATTATTTAACTTCAAAGGTATCTTAATCCAGAAATGTCTGACTGTCCAAACATACAAAGCAGAAGAAGGGCAATAAAGCTAATTTCACCATGTGAAGTTGGGTGAAAAACCAATCAAAAGTGGTTTCCTTTTACTCAATTGCATTGCAGGCATAGAAGGTAAATGCAACTAGGAAGAAATAAAAATATGCAAAAGACATAATGGAATATTTTGCTATGCACATGCACTAAACTGCATTCAATCAAAGTATATCAATACTTTAAAAGAGATTTTTAAAAATAAATACATGAATGGAATCATTTGTGTGTGTGTCACTGTTTAATATATACTTAAGGCACATTAAAAGGAATACAACATAATCTTTGTCCACAGAGTGGCCACCACCAGCAGATGGCAATTGGTGGACACGTAATTGAACAGTTGCAATGTATAGCCATAAGTGCTAAATAAGGATGTGCTGGGCAGTTTGTCCAGGGAGGACTAACTGTCTCAGAATTGATGGTAGTGGATTACGGTTAGGTTAGAGAAAAGAAGTTCTTCAGATAAGGAAGCACTTGTTCTGAATCTTAAAGAATGCACTCAAGGAACTGCAAATAGCTAAGGTAGCTAGATCCTATCCTCCACTTGGAAGTATGGCAGGAATATAAGCTGGAGATGTAGGTAGGAGCCAGATTGTAAACAGGGGGAAAACAATGAGGACCTACATTAGAGCAGTAGGGAAGGGACATTGGAAATAGCTGATTCATAGGGTGACTATTTAACTCATTAAATGTGTCATCCAAACTAGAATGATTTTTTAGAGTGAAAGGGAGCACAATCAATAATCATAAATAACAGGTATGAAGGGGCTTCCTTGATAGCTCACATGGTAAAGAGTCTGCCTGCAATGTGGGAGATCTGGGTTCAACCCCTGGGCTGGGAAGCTCACTTGAAGAAGGAAATGGTAACCCACTCCAGTATTCTTAACTGGAGAATTCCATGGACAGAGGAGCTTGGTTGGCTACAGTCCATGGGGGTGCTAAGAGTTGGACACGACTGGGCAACTAACACTTTCACTTTTCACTTTCAACAGGTATGAATGAGAACTGTTTTGGTTAAACTAGGGTACATAGCCACCTTAGTCCAATTGAAATGCATTCAAAATTTATTTGTTTTGAAAAAAAAAAAAGTGTTTGTTTTATAGTGAAGCATACCCAATTAACAGTGTTGTGATAGTTTCAGGTGGACAGCAAAGAGACAAAGCCCTACATATATATGTATCCATTCTCCCCCAGACTTTTCTCCCATCCAGGCTGCTACATAACACTGAGCAGATTTCCCCGTGCCATACAGTGCCAACAGGTCCTTGTTGGCTATCCATTTTAAATATAGCAGTGTGTTCATGTCTATCCCAAACTCCCTAGCTATTCCTTCTCTTCATCCCCTGGCCCCCAGACAACCATAGAATCACTCTCTAAGTCTGTGAGTGTTTCTGTTTTATAAATAAGTTCATTTCTATCATTTCTNACCCAAGTGAAATGAAAACATGGTCTATGCAAAGACATAGATGTGAATGTTTCTAGAAGCATTAGTCATAATAACAAAAAAATAGAAACAATACAAATGTTCAAGTGATAAATAGATAAACTCACCAAGTATGATATATCCATATTGAGTGAGAGAAGTCACTCAGTTGAGTCCGACTCTGCGACTCCATGGACTGTAACCTAATAGGCTCCTCCATCCCTGGGATTTTCCAGGCAAGAGCACTGGAGTGGGTTGCCATTTCCTTCTCCAGGGGATCTTCCCCACCCAGGGATCAAACCCCGGTCTTCCACATTTTAGACAGAGGCTTTACCATCTGAGCTACCAGAGAAGTCCTTTATGCACTTTTATACCAATATTATGGAATACTATTTGACAATGCAAAGGAATAAACTACAGGCATATCCTACAACATAGATGAACTTCAAAAACCTTATGCCAAATGAAAGAAGCAAAATGAACCAATATTGTATGATTTCCTTTGTGTGAAATGTCTAGAAATGACACGTCTGGATACAGAATAGAATCACAAAGCATATTAGTGTTTTCCTGGGTTTGGAGGCAGGAATGGAGACTGACAGCAGATTGACATGAGAAGATGTTTCTAAGAAAGAAATATAGATGTCTTGGAAATAGTCTAAAAATAGGCTTGTGTTGATGATTCCACAGCTCTATAAAATTTAATAAAGCTCATTTAATTATACACTTAAAAGTGAATTTTCAGGCATATAGATGATACCTCAATAAAATTATATAACAAAACCACCAAGAAAGAGTCTAGGCATAAATGGGGCCAATAGGCATATGAGAATTCTCTGTATCTGCCTGTTAAGTTTTGTTGTTCAGTAGCTCAGTCGTGTCTGACTCTTTGCGACCCCATGGACGCAGCACACAGGATTCCCTGTCCTTCACCACCTCCTAATTTGAGCTTGCTCAAACTCATGTCCATTAAGTCAGTGATACCATCCAACCATATTGTCCTCTTTCATCCCCTTCTCCTCCTCTCTATCTTTCCCAGCATCAGGGTCTTTTCCAATGAGTTGGCTCTTCACATCAGGTTGCCAAAGTATTGGAGCTTCAGCTTCAGCATAAGTCCTTCCAGTGAATATTCAGGGTTGATTTCCTTTAGCATTGACTGGTCTGATATCCCTGCAGTCCAAGGGACTCTCAAGAGTTTTCTCCAACTCCACAGTTTAAAAGCAACAATTCTTTGAGACTCAGCCTTCTTTAATTTTACTCTGAACCTAAAAAATAATAATAATAATAATTCTAGTTAAAGAAAAAGCATAAAATAAAAAGGAATATGGTGAATTTTTTGAAGAAAATAAAACAAAGTCACTTGAGAAATTTAAAAAATGGAAAACCATCTAAAAAAAAAATACAAAATTCAACAAGAAACTTGAGAATATCTCGACCTCAGGATCCAGTCTAGGTTCCTATATGTTACACAGGATGTTCTTCACTCTTGTCTCTTGCCTGCCTCTCTCCTAGTATCTCATTGTGATACTGCTGATAGTTCCTTTCACCTTTTAGGCTGTTTCTTGAGCCTAAGCCTTTGCTCATTTCCTCTTATACACGAAATGCCACTCCTCACTAACTCCCATACCAAGCATGCATTCATCTATCTGCAAAGAAATATACCTTGATTTCCATGCTATCCTTCCAACTCCCTAAACTCAGAAAGAATTATTCTCTGTAATACTCATATAATACCTCCTAGTTACTGAACAGCATACATTTATATAGCTATTTATTTATGAGACTTCCTCCTTCTTATTTATGAGATTGCTTCTTTTCCTGGGTGAGGAAGACCCCTTGAAGGAGGAAATGGCAACCCACTCCAGTACTCCTGCTTGGAAAATCCCATGGACAGAGGAGCCTGGTGGGCTATAGTCCATGGGGTCGCAAAGTGTCAAACACGACTCAGTGACTGGGCACGCACACACCCCTTCTTAGACTCTGAGTTTACCATTATTATTACTTTTGGTTTCTTTAAACCTAGTGCTTGACATTAAGTAAATCCTCAAAATATTTGTGGAATAATGAATTAATATATCTATAGATGCTAGGGATTCAGAGTCAGTATTTACGGGGCACTGTCATCCAAACTGACATGAGCTACTTTTTTATCCTTCTTTTGGCAGTTGAATTCCAGGGGTGATGACACAGTGACATCTACATGAAATCACAGATTAAAATATTTCATTTATGAACTCACATCAGTTCATGTTTTCCAAAATGTGAAATGGCAGTCTTTTGACCAAATCCATTACTTGCACATAGGATGGATCAAGTCTATGTATGTTGTGACTGGTGTCTCTCAATGATGATAGATCACATTGCCTAACAGGCTGTCATTTCCTGACATGATTTACAATTCACAGTAGAGACCACAAGGGAAGATGGACGGCCACTTGGGGACCACCTGTTATAGGTGAGGAATGCAGTTTTCAGCTGTTATAAAATCACCTCATCAGGAGGATTTGGAAGCTAGTCAATAGGCAGTGGGTAAACAAATATGCCAGGCAAAGTAAACACCACCAAATGACGGATTTCAGACATGGGAGTTCAAACAAAGCTAGGAGTTTCACACTGCTCCATTTTGTATTACTAGAACTATGCAGGGGACTGTGTCATTATGAAATCTTGCTGTAAGTTGAAATGAAGCCACAAAGATGAACACTATTTCCCAGGGCAGTAATATCAAGCCAACACCATTTTATATAGTATAAGGCATTCATTTGTTTCAAGGCTGTAAGGATTATGATTGAAAACAAAGTGCATAGCAAATGTTCTAATACAAACTGTGAACATAAATGTTATTTATTCACAAGCATACAGTATTATAATAAAATATTTTAAAAATTGTAGAAGGAACAATGTGCAACCTTATGATTTTTTTGGTGTGGACTCTCACATTGCTGAGTAGAATTCCATGCAATCCAACAGGGCTATCTATCTCAGGTTTGTGGAGAGAACAGTAATGTCTTCCTAAAAGTTTATTGAATATCTCCAAAATGCAGAGTCTGGCTACACAAGGAATTGGAGCTTTTATTGGTAACACTATGGAAGTTTAATTGTTCTTGCTCTAGTTTTTACAGATAATACTTAATTCTTTGAAACCAACTTAAAACCAAAACACAGAACCAAGAAGCAAAACGCAAGCTTTGGAAGGTTGCCAAAATGTTGTGAAATTTATATCTAAGTGAAATGAAGAAGGCAGCAGTAAGTGTATACCTCCATGTTTGCAGGAAGTATACAAAATCCAAAGGTAAACTGCACTTTCTGAAAGTTAAATCAGTGCAAATCTCTGCAACAGAAAGACTCAGTTGCTTTGTGAGATGTTTGTCCATCACTAACATTATTGGCCACAATAGAATGATAGGGAAGGCAGAACTAAATAAAGTGACTACATATCAGCTTAGCAAAAAAATAAAGAAAAGAAGGGAAAACATGGCTGATAGGAAATGTTTTATCTAATTATTTAGTATACAAAGATAATATAAACTCCAAATCACCACTCAAAAGCTGGTGGCATATTTTGTTGAGATTCGTAGAAATTTATGCTACCCCAGAGAGTAATCAAAACTCTAGTACAATCGTTAGTTGGGAAACATGTCAAGACAAAGGTTCAGAATTCAAGCTACTTAAATATCTAACCCACTCCACTGGTGTCCTTTCTAACTTGATCTCCTTGTGCATAGTTAGCTTGAGAGCAAAACAGCAAGTACAAAAAGAAAAAGAAAGCGAACAAGTGATGCACACATTTCTGGAAGAAAAAATAGAAAAAAGGTAAAAACACATTTTGTCATAAAACACATGACAATTATGAAAGTCTTTTCCCTGAGAATTAAAAGATAATCTAAATACATAGTCCTCTGACATGTATACAGTCAAGGTAACCATCAGAAAAATTTAATGATGGAAAATATGCTTTCCAAATGATAACAATAAAACATGAAAACACAAGAAATACAGACATATAGCAAAACAAATAAATAGCACTGAATTATAAAAATCATATCATTAAATAAAATGTGAAAGCTAATTATTATATCAGTAAATGTAAATGTGATAAAATTTCTCATTAAAAATAAAAGATTCAATTAGAATAAAAAACCCACAGGTGTAATATATGATTGAAACAAAACGATAAAAACCCCAAATTAAGCTTTATTTGAAATTTTATGTTAAATAGCATAACATCAAAATTCAAAATGCCCAAATTTCAGCAAATATAAGTAGTAAGCAAAAACACAGTAATAAGAAGAGGCTTTAATTAACCTCTCTCAGCCCTTAATAGATGTAATTAAACAAAGATGTATTAAATAATGATAGATGTATTAAACAAAGATAAAATTATGTTTAGAGAAAATCAATAACCTAGTGCAAATAATTATTCTTAATATACAATAAAATTTATCTGTGCAGTTAGGACAGAGCCTTTTTCAACTGCCTGCCATTGAACATAAATGTTTCATCCCACAAAAAAACCTTAATAAACTCCAAGTAGATATTTTATACACCACATTCTTAAATCATAACAAAATAGTATCAAAAACCAGTAGCAAATACAGTGTAGAAAACAAACCCTAAACTACATGAAATTAAAATACATATTAAATACAATATTGTAAAGTAATTAGCCTCCAATTCAAATGAATGAATTTAAAAAATAAAATAATATACATATTAAAACAACACTTGGATAAAGAATCAAAGTCACATTATAGAAAAAGTAAGAATACTAATTGTAAATCTCTGTAACTCTATCAGATCTTATAAAACAGGTGTAGTTTCAGTGCTCAAGTGTATTGCAGTAAATGCTTGTTATTAAATATATAAATGAATTAAAATTTTAGTTTAAGTAAAATAAAGTCCAATAAAAGCACTAAATAATCAGAAAGGATATATGGAAGTATATAGGATAAGACAATAAATTGGAACTATAGTAAACTAATATTTACTAAGGAAATATTGTAAACTAATACATAAAATGAAGAGCTGTTTTTTGGTATGAGAAACTTAATAACAAAAAAACAATTATCCATTAGATAAGTTAACTATGAGTAAAAGGAATAAAGATAATCAAAATACAAACTGAAAATGGCTATTTGATTACAGAAAAAGAATCACAATATAATATATTTCTAAACTCTATATAAATAATTTATAAAACCTGAATGAAATAAATGATCTTTTGGGAAAATAAAAATTACCAAAACTGATACCAGAGGATTTGTAAAATCTAAAAAAGGCTTATTATTCTGGAAAAGACCACCAAACCATAAAGCTTCACAGGGAAATTCTATGAGAATATTCCTCCAGG
This sequence comes from Neotragus moschatus, assembly GCA_006410615.1. Lineage (NCBI taxonomy): Eukaryota > Metazoa > Chordata > Mammalia > Artiodactyla > Bovidae > Neotragus > Neotragus moschatus. The sequence continues at coordinate 2,638,871 of SJYA01000601.1, read as the reverse complement.
AGAAAGAAAACTATTCTCTTAGAGGAGAGAGAGAGCAAACAGGAGCGTGAGAGAAAGGAAAAGCACCTTGATGCTAAGACCTAGGAAAGTAGACACACAAAAAGCTAACCATAGTGCAGATGAACAATGCCTCAAGAATCCTAAACTTCATTGTCAAATAGAATCCAAAAGCACTTTTGAAGAATCATATATATGACCAGAAAATGGCTTTCCTTAGGAAAACAAGATAGCTCAATAATGGGAGATATTTACATCTAATATACAGTAAAAGAGGAAAAAAACTGATTATTTCTAAAGACTAAGAAACATAATAAAATTCATTTCCATTAAATTTATTTTAAAATTATAATAAAATACTAGTAGACAATGAAAATATCCTTAACACACATAAATACACACAAAAACACAAGCCAGCATCTCCCTTATTGATGAAACACTAGAAAAATTCCCACTAAAATTCAAGACAAATAAAAATCCAGAATCATGAAAGAGTAGGTTAACAAATTCAAGTATTCAAATAGAAAGCAGTCATATCCTTACGCAGCAAAGATATTTGACAAAATCCAAACACCCATTCATGATAAAAATTCTCTAAAGACAGAGGTGAACTACTTTGACTTGAGAAAGAGTATCTATAAACATCTTGAAACTAGCATTATATTAATAATTAATAGTGGAAGATATAATGCTTTCCCTCTAAGACTGAAGGAATATCCATTCCCATATCACCACTCTTGTACAAAAGAAATTGTAGTACAGGAATTTCTAGCCAACAAAAATAAGGCAAGGAAAATAAATAAAGGACACACACATAAGAAAGGAAAAAATAAAACTGCTCTTATTTGCAAGATTAGCTATGTGGAAAACCATGAGGATTCTACAAAATTAAAAAGAGAATTCTAGAACCAATGTGAGCTCAGTAAGGTCTCAGTATACAAGGTCAACACACAACAATCAATCTCATTTATTGTATTAACAATAATTATGTGAAAAAAATAAAACCACAATACTGTTTGCAATCAAACTAATGACAATGAAATCATTAAATAAAACTTCAGAAAATATGTATAGGATCTGTCTTGAAAAAAAGAGAATGCTGATGAAAGAAATCAGAGAAGACCTAAATAAATATACTGGATCCAGGAAGGACCCAGTATATCAACAATGATAGATGTCATTTCTTTCCAAATTGATGTACAATTTCAACATAACTACTATAAAAATTCTAACAAAGATTTCATAATGTAGACAAGATCATTCTAAACAATATGTAGAAATGCAAAAGAAGTGAATATCCAAAATCACTTTGAGAAAGAATACTGTTTGATAAGGAACATCATTGGAAGACTCAATTTTATTATAAGTACATGTCAAATGCTATTATATTGGCAGGGAGACAACTTCATGGATCAGTGGAACAAAATGGATAATTCAGAATAGATGACACTAATAGATCCAACTTATATTTGACAGAAATGCACAAGCAATTCAATTGAAAGAGGATAACTTGAGCAATTGGACCTCCATAGGCAAAAAAATGAACCTCAACCTCAGCCTCACCCTTTATCCAAAAACTAACTTAAAATGGATAAAGATTTAAGTGTACAACATAAAACTAATTAAAAAAAAAAGCTCTAGAAAAAAATTATAGGAGAAAATCCTCAGAATCTCTGGCTTGGTAAAGATTCTTAGACTTGACACCAAAAATTCGATTTATGAAAGGAAGAGTAGGTAAATTATAGCATTCAAATTAAATTAAAAGGGACTCTCAAGAGTCTTCTCCAACACCACAGATCATCAATATTTCAATGCTCAGCTTTCTATATAGCCCAAATCTCAAAACCATACATGAATACTGAAAAAACCATACCTTTAACTCCATGGACTTTGTTGGCAAAGTAGTGTCTCTGCTTTTTAATATGTGTCTAGTGATTATAGCTTTTGAGCATTATTTTTTCACTGAAGAGGATATAGATACATGAAGAGATGTTCAAAATCATTAACCACTAGGGAGATCCAAATTAAAACCATAATGAGATATCACTACAAACATTAAAGTTCAAAAATAAAAATGTAACCAAAAATATCATATGACTCACCTCTGTTGAGCATTGTGTTTATCACAGAGAGATGTAGAAACATGCTCATGCAAAATTCTGGAGATAATTGCTTTATCAACTTTATTTGTAATAGATCCAAATTAAAAACAATTCAAATGTCTTTCAGTAGGTGATCATCCCCATACCATAGAATATTTTTCAGCAATATAAAACAAAGGACTGTTAATATATACTTGGAAGGATCTCAAGGGAATTATGCGGTGTGAAAAAAATCCATTCTTATAAGACTGTATACTATACAGTTTTATTTAAAAATATTTTTGAAATGACAAAATTTTAGAGATGGAGAACAGACTTGTCATACTCAGGTGTTAGGGAGAGGCAGAAAGAGGGAGCTGGCTGTGAGTATAAAAGGGTAGCAGGTTATTACAAGATAATGGGTATAATTCCTTGTTCATACATCTTTTTCTTATCTATGTTACACATAGTAGTTTCTATCTGTTAATTTCATACCCCTAATTCATCTGTCTCCCCTTCTCTCTCCTCTTTGGTAACCACAAGTTAATTTTCATATCTGTGAGTCTGTTTCTGTAGATCCCCAAACTAACACAATAACATAAATAACCCATGTAAAAGTGGAAGTTGTTCAGTCATGTCTGACTCTTTGAGACCCCATGGACTATAGAGTCCATGGAATTCTCTAGGCCAGAATACTGGAGTGGGTAGCCTACCCCTTCTCCAATGAATCTAAAAAACAATTTTAAAAACAATTTTTTATGACAAAACTGATAAAAGAGATTTATGATAAAACTCTTCTGTAGTGATGGTCACATAAATCTACACATGTGATACAAGAATCCAATTGCATAGAACTAAACAATTGCCAGAAAAAATATCAGTAACCTCAGATACACGGATGACACCACCCTTATGGCAGAAAACGAAAAAGACTGAAGAGCCTCTTAATGAAAGTGAAAGAGAAGAGTGAAAAGTTGCCTTAAAACTCAACATTCAGAAAACTAAGATCTTGGCATCCAGTCCCATTATTTCATGGCAAATAGGAAAAAATGAAACAGAGAGAGTTTATTTTTGGGGGTTCCAAAATCACTGCAGATGGTGGCTGCAGCCCATGAAATTATGACCCTTGCTCCTTGAAAGAAAAGCTATAACCAACCTAGATGCATATTAAAAAGCAGAGACATTACTTTGCCAACGAAAGTCCATCGAATTAAAGGTACGGTTTTTTCAGTAATCATGTATGGTTGTGAGAGTTGGACTATAAAGAAAGCTGAGCACCGAAAAATTGATGATTTTCATCTGTGGTGTTGGAGAAGACACTTGAGAGTCCCTTGGTCTGCAGGGAAATCCAATAGTCCATCCTAGAGGAAAACAGTCCTGAATATTCATTGGAAGGACTGATGCTGAAGCTGAAACTCCAATACTTTGGCCACCCGATGAGAAGAGCTGACTCATTTGAAAAGACCCTGATGCTGGGAAAGATTGAAGGAAGGAAGAAAAGGGGACAGCAGGGGATGAGATGGTTGGATGGCATCACCAACTCAATGGACCTGAGTTTGAGCAAGCTCCAGGAGCTAGTGTTGGACAGGGAAGCCTGGCATGCTGCAGTCCTCGGGGTCGCAAAGAGTTGGATACGACTGAAAGATTGAACTGAAACACATATTCAGGTGAATGTAAAAATAGTGATATCTGAATAAGGTTGATGAATTTATCTGTGTCAGCTTCCCAGCTGTGATACTGTACTGCAGCTATGAAAAATATTACCAGTGAGTGAAACTGAATGATATATACACAAAATGTTATATTTTATAGAAATGTATATGATCCCACAGTAAACTCAGAATAGAAAATTACCATGGCTAAAAGAATAAAATTGAAAAAAAAAAACAAGGTAAAGAAAAAAAATGACAAGACATATGGCAATGGCTCATCATTTATAACATACTCATGTTTTAAAAAGTAGAGAATCAGGCCAAGATTATGGACTCAGAGAAAGGGAAACATAAAATCCTTTTTAAAAATGAGAAAATATGCTNTGGCTAAAAGAATAAAATTGAAAAAAAAAAACAAGGTAAAGAAAAAAAATGACAAGACATATGGCAATGGCTCATCATTTATAACATACTCATGTTTTAAAAAGTAGAGAATCAGGCCAAGATTATGGACTCAGAGAAAGGGAAACATAAAATCCTTTTTAAAAATGAGAAAATATGCTCATATTTTTTATAAGACCAGCACAATTCAAACTACAATGAAATATATTTTTAGAGAGATCAAAATGGTGTGATAATAAATGGCATTGGCAGGAGGTATGAGGACAAAAGCATTTTTCTGCACTGTAGGTCAGAATACACATGGATGTAATTACTTTGAAGGCTACTTGGCAATAAGTATCAAAATTAAAAATCCACTTGCCACTTAAAAGAAATTTCCATTCCATAAATTTGTATAAGAAGTATACTAATTCATGTATAAAACACATTATAAGTATTGTATGTAATAAGGAAAGACTGGAAACTACATAAATGTCCATTAACGGTCAGTGAGTCAATGAATTATTGCAGAACAATGCAATAAAATATGCTGTTAAGAAAAATGAGGTAGGTTTGTTTATTCTAATAAGGAGTAATCTCCAAATTGGTGTGTTAAAAGAAAATCACAAGGTCATGAATAGAGTAATAACATGTACTCAACTGTGTAAAATTAAATGTACATACAAATGGTATGTATATACATAAACATATATACAACTTGGCATAAAAACACACATATACTTTCACAAGCACCAGTTTCTGGAAAGTTCATAAGATAATAGTGGCTGCCTTTAGGAAGGCAGCAGGTTTCTTTTTGAAAAGCTGTATCAATTCTCTCTTAATACCACTGTTCAGGTTGAAATAGTTGATGCATGTCTGTCTTCATTATTCATGTTTCCCCTCAGAGCCTAATATGTGCTTAGTACATTGTAGTGTGTAGTCAAAGCTGTGATTTTTCCAGTAGTCTGTGAGAGTTGGACCATAACTGAGGCTGAGCACTGAAGAACTGATGCTTTTTAATTGTGATGCTGGAGAAGACTCTTGAGAGTTCCTTGGACAGCAAGGTGATCAAACCAGTCCATCCTAACGGAAGTCAGTCCTGAATATTCATTGTAAGGACTGATGCTGACGTTGAAGCTCCAATAGTTTGGCCATCTGAAGCGAAGAGCCGACTCATTGGAAAAGACCCTGATGCTGGGAAAGATTGAGGGCAAGAAGAGAAGGGGACGGGCAGAAGATGAGATGGTCGGATGGCACCATTAACACAATGGACATGAATTTGAGCAAACTCTGGGAGACAGTGAAGGACAAGGAAGCCTGGAATGCTGCAATTAATGGGGTTGCAAAAAGTTGGACACAACTTATCGACTGAACAACAACATTGTAGTGACTCAGGAAATACTCGTTAGTATTTTTGCTATTCACCCTCAAAGAATAACTTTTAACAATGCAGTCATTAATTATTTTTATTTTCAGAAAACACAGTATTATTCACAAACATTTTTTAATCCATGGTCTTATTTGCTCCTCAAATTTTTTCAAGTTACAAAGGTATTTGTAAGTTTTGCTTAGGTGCATGTTTAAATCATATCCTACAATTCAATGATGAGTTCCTCTACAACAGTTGCACTTTTATACACTCTATATTTACATTTCTTTGCTTTTTCCTTTGTGCTTTACAGTTCTCTCTTCTATATGCCTTTCACCCTTCTGAGCAGTTTTTCTCTTTACTTTTAGGCATTAATGACTTACCACTCTCTTATTGCCATTTTTACGATTTATTGTTCTTTTTCTCTCTGCTTTCTTTTTATTTGCAAAAATATTCAATTTTTTTTAGCAACTCTACTTTAACTAGCTATCTTTGTGTCCTTCAGGTGTTCCTTTGAAATGTATTTAGAAAATATGTGTTGCAGTTTCTCCTGCCCACCCCCACCCCTACTGTTTCTTTAAAGCAACAATTCCTTCTGCAGCCCAAGAATTATTGGCTTAGGCCAGCAGTTTGTCATAAAATATTCTACATGACATCCATGCTTTGTCCTAACTCTTCTATTTCCTGCAGACTCTTAAAGATCTTTTTTAATATCCTTATTCTCAAATCCATCAATTTCCGTGTTATAAGGAGAAAAGGCCTTTGCAATTATTCTATGTAATACTTTCCTGACTTCTTTTTTAAGGATCTCATCCTGTATTCCTCTTTCTGCTTCATTTAATATGTTCTTTTGAAAAGTTAGCCTTATCTGTTTAGCTCTATTTATTAGTAGTATTTACACTTCTACTTTTATTTTCTGAGACTTTTCCCTTTCTCCTAAATTCTCTAAAAGTGGGGGTTCTCCACTCCTCAAAAATATGATCACACTGTGCTCATTTCAGGAGTGATTCATTTTTTTTTTCCCTCAGTCTTTGATCTGTTTATGGTGAGTTAACAACTTTGTACTTTTATCAATTTAATTTATTAATTGCAAAATAGTTTCCCAAGAAACAAACACATAAACAAAATCCACAACAAACCCCAAAAGCTCTTTGACAATTTGCAGCTTCTCTTTGCACCTTATCTAGATCTGTCTTTCCTTTTTATCTCTCTGGCTCAGTGCTCCAGACACCCTGACCCCTCTTGGAGGTTTCTAGAAATTCCATTGTCTTTCTAGTCTCATTTGTTCTTTGGGTTTTCAAAAGTTTGCTTACACTTTTCTCATTATTTGTTTTCTACTTCTTTAGTAATCATGACTGTTGATGAGATCTCTAAAACTTCTGTTTCAGTTGTGACCTGAGGTCTGACTGTTATATTGGCTACAATGCTATATAGCAAACCACCTTAAAATGCAATGATTTTTAAAACAAGCCTTTATTATTTTAAAGACATGTTTCCACTCTGTCATGTGCCTGTAGATCAATAGAACATTTCTACATTAAGCTGAGTGTTGGGCCAACCTTTGGCACTGATTTTGGGTTTGCTCCACATCTCATTTCTTTGAACCCATAGTTGCTGGTCAAGCCCTTCATATAGCGAGGCCTGAAAGGCTCATGCAAACAAATTCAAAGCCCCCTTCTCTCACTTTTCAATCACAGATATACCTTCTTTCCTCTATTCCACTGCACAGGAAGGAGTGTAGAACTGAGAACAAGTATGCGATCCACCAAAGTTTTGTATGGTCCTCCATCCCAGGGACGGGGGAGCCTGGTGGGCTGCCGTCTATGGGGTCACACAGAGTCAGACATGACTGAAGCAACTTAGCAGCAGCAGCAGCTCCTTCGGCTACCTTCTGTCTATGCATCCCTTCTTCTTCTTTAAAGAGAAAAAACTCTTATGTTATCCTTGAAGTTGTGGCATTCTACTCACAGTTTGATACTTGGCTCCTCATGGTTTAGTTAACTAGATACTTTTATTAATTTAAAGACATGAAAGGTCTCTCTGGTGTACAACAATCAACAGTTCTTGCTGAGCAGAAATGCTGAAGACTTCACTCACTGAATGTGCACTGAGCTCTTTAATTTGTTCATCTGGTAGCCCCAGGTTCTGTTCTTCAGGAGGAACTCCCTTCTTTCTTTTCTTTGCTGGTTCCTGACTTTGCCCTGTAGAATAGTCTTCTTTTCCTATCATCCTGTGGCCCCATCTGAAGTGGACATTGAGGGGCATATATTTGCTAAGGCTAACACCTATAGAGCAAACCACTTCTTGTTAGTATGGGTTTAGGATCCAGTGGATTATTTGGGCGTGCTAAACTTCCCTCAAAAATGTGGTATGCTTTCAGCCCAGCACAGTGGCTTTTTGGTTGTTTTAAATGTGAGTACACAGGGTCAAAGTTCTTGGATAAATGGAATTTTTAAGCTCAAAGCCTCTGGTCTTTTATTTATAGAGCTCTGTGCTTTGCCCATCCAAATAATTCTCAGCCTGCTACTGTCTGCTGCATTGAAAATATCTGAAATAATGCAATATCTTTGCCAGCAGGCTCACAACTTTTGTATGGTGGGGCACCAGTCATATTTATTGCTAAGACTTGGATTTGCAGACACTTCTTTTAACTGTTTCAGTTTGGAGTATAATCACTTGGCCTTTTCTATCCTTTTTAAATTTCCGCAGTCTCAGTCAGCTGAGATTGTAGGTTGTAGGCAAAGAATATTTCCCTCAACAAAGATGTCTCTCTTTCTAATTGAACTCGTAAGTCTGGCCCACTAGTTTCACCTTGAATTTATCATTCTTTCAGGATTTTGTTTTTCATGCCAACATTCTGCATATATTTTACCAATTCTCCTAATATCACATGTATCAATGTATGGCAGGTGATAGTAATGATNTCTCTTTCTAATTGAACTCGTAAGTCTGGCCCACTAGTTTCACCTTGAATTTATCATTCTTTCAGGATTTTGTTTTTCATGCCAACATTCTGCATATATTTTACCAATTCTCCTAATATCACATGTATCAATGTATGGCAGGTGATAGTAATGATGATGGTTCTGAAATTTTCAGTTTTCATTAGTTGAGTCATTATTTTGCACTTACTTGCACTTTGCACCTGGTTCTTCTTCCAGTCCAGTTTCTGTTTGTTGAAGCACCTCACTTCTGGGTTCTAAATCAGCTGGACTAGGGTTGGAATCAATCTAATCAGAAAAAAAAAAATAGTGGAAATGATAGTCACTTAGCCAACAGAGAAGTTAATTTCTCTCTCTTGAGAAAGATAAGTTTGAAGATAAACCAACTGAAGTTACTCTGGTACCACCAAAATGTTATCAGGATCCAGCCTGTCTTCTTCCTGTTACTTTTATTTATTTATTTTTTTAGCATGAAGCTTCCTTCTTTGAGATAACTTCATAGTTTAAAATGACTGCTGTCACTTTAGAGGTCACTTCTGTGGTAACAGGAAGAATTGGAGAGAGGTCAAACTATCTCTCCATCTTGAATGAATTAACACAATTTAAGTAAGCTTTTCAGAAGACTCTATAAAATCACAAGCTTCTATCTTACTGGCAGGACATAAACATATAATTTCACCTTGCTACAAGAGATTATGGGAAATGTAGTATCTTATTTGTGCATTGAATACAATTGAGCTTTGACTATTAAGGAAGAAGATGATCATAGGTATTGCTGCTGCTAAGTCACTTCAGTCGTGTCCAACTCTGTGTGACCCCATAGATGGCAGCCCACCAGGCTCCCCCATCCCTGGGATTATCCAGGCAAGAGTACTGAAGTGGGTTGCATTTCCATCTCCAATGCATGAAAGTGAAAAGTGAAAGTGAAGTCGCTCAGTCCTGTCTAATTCTTAACAACTTCATAGACTGCAGCCTACCAGGCTCTTCCATCCATGAGATTTTTCAGGCAAGAGTACTGGAGTGGGGTGCCATCACTTTCTCCGGATCATAGGTATTAGAGTTCTGCAATTAACAATCTACCAGAAAATTTTACATGAGACTTTCATTTTCCTTTAAAAAATATATTCTATTAAGCTTCTATATCTTGAAAGAACAGAAAACATTCTTCTCTTTTTATCATCCTTATATCATCAGTTCAGTTCAGTTCAGTTCAGTTGCTCAGTCGTGTCCAACTCTTTGCAACCCCATGTACTACAGCAGGTCAGGCCTCCTGGTCCATCACCAACTCCTGGAGTTCACTCACACTCACGTCCATCGGGTCGGTGATGCCATCCAGCCATCTCATCCTCTGTCATCCCTTTCTCCTCTTGCGCCCAATCCATCTCAGCATCAGAATCTTTTCCAATGAGTCAACTCTTCCCATGAGATGGCCAAAGTATTGGAGTTTCAGTTTTAGCCTCAGTCCTTCCAGAATGCCCAGGACTGACTTCCTTTAGAATGGACTGGTTGGACCTCCTTGCAGTCCAAGGGCCTCTCAAGAGTCTTCTCCAACACCACNTCCTCTTCACTTTCTGCTATAAGGGAGGTGTCATCTGCATATCTGATGTTATTGATATTTCTCCCAGCAATCTCGATTCCATCTTGTACTTCTTCCAGCCCAGCATTTCTCATGATGGACTCTGCATATAAGTTAAATAAGCAGGGTGACAATATACAGCCTTGACGTATAACCAGTCTGTTGTTCCATGTCCAGTTCTTAATGATTAGATGGGGATGTGTGAGTAAAACAACAATTGTGATGCTTGAATGGAAAGTGAGATAAACGTATGTCACTTTCTTCAAATGTTTGTCACTCTACAACCAGAATTTTTTCCAAAGTTTGGAAGAAAATAAAGGACAAACAAAAGGAAGAAGGGAATGATCATATGTTTTGATGGCATGCCAAATATCTGTGCTTTCATATGTTTGTTTCAGGGACTCTTCCCTACATTGCAAAGGACATAAGCACTTTCTAGACAAGAAAACTGATGCTTCATGAAATTAAGGGACCTGCACAAAATCAAATACCATAGTTAAAAGTAGTAGCAGTAGGATTGAAAACTATAGCTTCTGACACTGACTTATGAGCTCTTTTCACTGTAAGGAGATGGAATATACATGTCTTCAAGGATAGTGGGTATATTGGTTCATTTATGGAGAGTGTGAAGGAGAATGTTTGGCTTTATGTTAGATAAAGTGATTATACTAATTATGCAAAGAACTTCCAAAACACAACCAAGACTTTTCAAAGAAGTTAATAGTAATGAATACTTGATAAATATCCTTCCTGCAACTTGTTTTTAAATGGTCCTATACTCCCAAGTTGGCTCAGTGGTAAAATATCTGCGTGCAAGTAACAAACTCAGGACACACAGGACAGAGGAGCTTGGTGGGCTACAGCCCATGGGGTCACAAAGAGTCAGACACGACTAAACAACTACACTACTTCCAATTATCTTGCTGAGCTTTAAAAAAATATCTTTCTAATATTAACCACTAGAAGAAAAGGATATTATGAAGAAGTAGTGTCAATATGTAAAATCCCTGCTCTTGGGATCTGTGCCTGAAAACTAGTATATTTTTCCCAATTTAAGGAGAGTTTTCATTCTATTTCCTTCTGTGTTATCAGTTCCATTTTTGTGGATGATGGAAAATTGATCTTTAGTTATTCTCATTCTTACTCCTATCTTCCCTTCTCCATCTCAGACTTGCTCTCAAGTCTTTTAAATCTTTCTTCTTGATTTCATTCTTCTCCACTAACAAATTTGGCAGAGCAGCTTAGAAACTGGGAGCACAAAATGAACATATTTAAATTTAAATGTTTACTGCAACATGGAGATTATAGTTACATTCATGCTCAAAGATGACAGGGATGCTACATTCAAAATATCTGAAGGGAAGCTTAAGGGGATTTTAATGTATTGCCTTTCTTCACATAGGTCCAAATGGCTTAAACATATGTAATGTCCCAGGTTAACCTGCATGACGGACTAGCACTGTTAGCATATGAAACAGTCATATTTGATATTTTACAGTCTAAATGCCCATACTGTCACACATGAGGGTTTATTGAATGGTCTGATGAATAATAATTTAACCACGCATTATCTAGATCCAAGAAACAACCTTTTCCTTACTAATTCTTAAAGGAGACTTCGGTTCTCATGGGGTAAAAAATACATCATATGTCTTTGGATAAATGAAATATGAGTATTTAGCATTTTGAAGGGCAATTAAAATCTTAAAAGAAACATATATCATTCTCTTAGAGGATAAAATTAGCAATGAAAGTATTAAATTTACTAGAAATGCTTACGTGGGATATGTTTTTTATTATCTTAATGTAGTTTGAATATAAGAAGTGGTTTGGGATAGCATAAATGTAAAATTATATTGACTATGCAATCAATAATAAATCATCAACAGTCACAAAAATATTGTTGAATGCATGTCATGATGTAGACATGGTCTCTGTTTCATTTAAGGATGGAAACAAATATCGCTTAAACAGAACACAACAAACTGTAAGCCGCATGAAAGAAAGATCGATTTTTTTCATCATCTCCCTCAGTTTATAGCCTCACAGTAACTTGTATTTTTGGGTAGAGTTTAAAAGCCCCAGCTTCAAGAGCCAGATTGTCCATTTAAAAACAGGCTCTTCCAGTTAATAACAGCATGATCTTGGGGGAAGTTGCTTAACTTTCTTGTGCTTGCTGTTTTTGGTGATCCAGTAGACATTGGCTGTGAAAAGAAAAGTGAAAAGCAAAGAAGAAAAAGGTCCATCTAGTCAAGGCTATGGTTTTTCCAGTGGTCATGTATGTATGTGAGAGTTGGACTATGAAGAAAGCTGAGCGCCGAAGAATTGATGCTTTTGAACTGTGGTGGTGGAGAAGGCTCTTGAAAGTCCCTTGGACAGCAGGGAGAGCCAACCAGTCCATCCTAAAGAAAATCAGTCCTAAATATTCATTGGAAGGACTGATGCAGAAGGTGAAATTCCAACACTTTGACCACCGGATGTGAAGAACTGACTCACTGGAAAAGACCCTGATGCTGGGAAAGATTGAAGGCGGGAGGAGAAGGGGATGACAGAGGATGAGATGGTTAGATGGCATCACCGACTCAATGGAGATGAGTTTGTGTAAACTCTGGGAGTTGGTGATGGACAGGGAAGCCCGATGTGCTGTGGTCTATAGGGTTACGAAGAGTCGGACTCAACTGAGAGACTGAACTGAACTGAACTGAGTAGTACCTAGTTCCTCTGCAGATTAAGGGAGGTAATATATTGAGTGCTTACAACAATGCTCTACATATAGTAAGGCCTGAATAAATGTTCACTGATACTGTTGACGTATCTACAGTTGTCATAATCTTTAGTATTATTGACAAGTCTTTCAATTAACTGATTGCAAAAAATGATGAAAAATAGATTAATGAACTGAGCTTAAAGTCCATTGTTGTTTTTTTCTCTTCAAAAACAAACTAAAAAGAACAAAAAGAAAGAAACACTCCCAGTACAAAAGTAGTTAATAAACTATTCTTGTTCTCTTTGTCAGCAAATATTTTGGTGAGAAGAGAAATGCTTTCATCCCTTGTCTCATCTGGTTCTACTCCAGCTTGACAAGGGGAAGATGTGGCTGGCGGGCTATCAGCAACCTTGCCCTCACTGTAGTCCAAAGACTGAGGTGTGGGGACCATAATCGATCATCTAGCCACCTTGCAAAATTTGCCTTTTCTTTCTTTTCCTCCTGATATCTGTATTTCTTGAACAGTTTATCAGTTAAGTTGCCTTTTGTAGTAAATAAGACAGTGTCAAACTTAAACTGGCTAAAACTACATAGATATTTATTGGCCTTTCAACAAGAAGTCTAAAGAGTATGTTACTCAGGGTGGGCTTCTTCTGGTGATGAATCGTCTTTCCTTGCAGTTCTCTTGGCTCTGCCCTTTCCTGAATGCTGGCTTTATCTTAAGTTGGTAGACAATTTCTGACCTTGCATCTGCCCAGGGCGAGATACAGAAAAACAGTATAATCTCCTTCTGAATTTGTCATTTAGTAGTGAGAAAATATTTCCCAGATTCCCCCCAAATTTCCATTTGCATTTGACTGGCCTGAGCAATTCCTTTGGCTGAGAGGTGAGATCTTGAGGGATGACCATTATTGGTTTAGGCTAATGATGGTTTACCATATGACCTGGTCCTGTGCTGCGCTTCGTTGCTCAGTCATGTCCAACTCTGTGGGACCCCATGGACTGTAGCACCACAGGCTTCTCTGTCTATGTGTATTCTCCAGATAAGAATACTGGAGTGGGTAACCTGTCCCTTCTTCAGAGGATCTTCCCAACCCAGGAATCAAACTGGGGTCTCCTGTATTGCAGGTGGATTCTTTACCCACTGAACTACCAGGGAAGCCCCATTTGGCCTGGACTGCATGCTAAAGTAGTGCTTCCCAGGTGGCGCTAGTGGTAAGAACCTGCCTGCCGTTGCAGGAGGCTTAAGATATGTGGGTTCAATCCCTGGGCCAGGAAGTTCCCCTGGAGAAGGAAATGGCAGCCCACTCCAGAATTCCTGCTTGGAGAATCCTGTGGACAGAGGAGTTTGGTGGGCTACAGTTCACAGGGTGTCAAAGAGTTGGACACGACTTAACTTAGCATGCAAAGTACCTGAAACTGCTGGATTGTGTGTATCGGATAATAAGGGTCTAAGAGGAAACTGGAGCTAAAACTCCAATACTTTGGCCACCTGATGTGAAGAACTTACTCATTTGAAAAGATCCTGATGCTGGGAAAGATTGAAGGTGGGAGGAGAAGGGGACAACAGAGGATCAGATGGTTGGATGCCATCACCGACTCAATGGACATGAGTTTGAGCAAGCTCCGGGAGATGGTGAAGGACAAGGAAGCTTGGTGTGCTGCAGTCCATGGGGTCACAAAGAATCAGACATGTCTGACTGAGTCAACTGAACCGAACTGAACTGAAGAGGAAACTACAATTCATCCATTGCCATGTACCTTCAGAAACTTAGCAGATCTCCATTTGAGGAAGTGAGATGTTTCTCATTTGTGGTATTTCCTCAAAAGGATTACCTGAAATTCTCCCTAATTTGGATCTACCTTGAGCTAGACTGAACATATATCTTGGATTTAGCAACTGATTTTGAGCAGGATTGTTTGGCCTTATTTCGGAAGTAATGTTCAACATCTATCCTGAAACACTTAGCTAGATGTTCCATTAGATTTAAAAGACTGAACACAGTTTTTCTGGTTCCTTGGGTTTGGTTTCCTGAGGATTTCTGTATCTTCTTTATTTTCACTTTAATCCCCAGAGTTGCCCATATATTACAGTTCTTTTTCATTTTTACTTTCTCTCACAGCTACATTTTCTTATTAGTCCCAAAACTACTCTATGATTTATAACAGATATTCTAACTTATCCTGTGAACTCACACTGGTTTATCATCAATAATAGGTTTATATTATCAAGTGTAATAAGACATTAGGTGTACCTGTCTTTAATAATTTTGGAGATGGAAACTGCAAGATTTTTGTTGCCAGATAAATTGCTAGGCATTAGTTACACAATTATGAACTAAATATGTGTGATTATTGAAATGTACACACATACATAAAACTAACAACAACAATAACAGTATCCACAAGAAAAACCAGATATGGACCCTGAACCTCAAGGAGCTCACATTTTAACAGCTAGTCAGACCTTAAACAAGAAAACACATTGACTCATGTTGTATGGTAGAAACCAACACAATATTGTAAAGCAATTATTCTCCAATTAAAATATTTTAAAAATTCACAATGTAATGATAAACTCAAAAAAGAATAAGAAAACACACATACATACACATAAGCTGCAGTAAATTCTAAGAAGGAAAAGAATAGGATACTATAATAGAACCTAGAAACAGATGAGTGATAAACAAATTTAGATTGGATTGCCACAGAAGGTCCCTTTGGGAACTGACATTTACAGTGACAAGTGAAGGATGAAAAGAAGCTTGACTATGAAGAGATGAGGAAAGAACCTTGAAGTTGGAAGATACAGCATGTATGATTATTAGCAAAGGCATCTTCTGGGGCTAATGAGTGTGGTCCACAAGACAACAACAAAGAGGTTAGCAGGGCCAGACCTTTAAGGAACTTGGAAGTGAGTTAAGGAGAGTGGGTTTATAATAAGGAAATAGGAAAACTCTGAAGGGTTATGAGCCATACAGTGACCTCCTCAATGTTAAAAATTTAAGAGCCCACCATAAATGTTTTCTAGAGAACAAAATAGACAGGGTACACACAGAAGAGACAATTTGTTTGGCAAGAGACAACTCTTCTCAAATTTCAAGCCAAAGAAAACTATGTAGTGAACTAGAATGGTAAGAGTGAGAACAAAAAGAAAAAAGTGAATTAGTGATGTACATGAGAGGCAGTAATGACTCACAACTGAATGAGTCCATATAGACCTTGAATAAAAAGAAATAAAGAAGGACTCCTGCATTACTGATGTGAATAACTATGGGGAGATAGTTCCCCCAAGATGAGAAAATTAAGTGAGAGAAAGATGTGGAGACTGTTTGAGTTTAGTTTTAATCAAGTGTAATCCAAGGATAGCTGTCAAGAAAGCACTCAGACATAAAGTTGGGTGCTCACAAGAGGAGTCTTCGCTAGAATTTGAGAACTATAAGTAAATAAGTGGTACTTAAAGCTGTGAAACTGGATGAGGTGGATTAGAGATAGGAGGGAACAGAGAAGAGATGAGAAGATGAGTAAAGGGAGTGCTCTGGGAAGTCCTTTCATTTACAGGCAATGGTGCTGAGGAAAGAGAGCGGGGAGGTGTAGTCACAGGGTGGTGGGGATGGATCTAAGTGAGTATGACCTCATGGAAGATGATAATTCACGAAAAAAGTGAATTATCCTGAGTGATTTACATGACACAGCATGCACACAGAAGAAGTCCAGTAAGATGAGAATTAAAAATAATTTTGAGACTCATTATGTTGCAAGTCATTTGTGGTTCAGCCCAAAGAATTTTATTGGGCAGTAAGGAAGACGCCAATTGAATTGTTGAAAGGTGATAGGTAAGAAAAAATTGGAGACATTGATTGTAGATAACATTTGTGTTTATGGAAATCACTTTTCCTTATTTTAGGGGAATAAAGGTTAATAGTAATGGGATTAAAATCATGCTGGAGAAAGCAGCATTTATTAAATCATACAATCTTATGATGAGTTCTAAATCTTTTTTCCATTAGGGACTCTGTTCTCTACTGTTGTCTCACATTCCTCCTCCAACAAAAAAGATATACATCAGAATTACCATATGGTGAAAAGAAGCAGGCAGACAGAAAGATGCTTATAAAAACAAAATAAAACCCTGGAGAGACAATATGAGTGAAAAGGAAAGAGACAGATGGATAAGCTTACAGAGAAGAATTAGCTGTTAGCCTCTGCACAATCAATAAATGTTGCTTGGTTATTGACAAGAAAGGGCACTCGGAGAGCAAAAGAAGCATATGGATGATTTGCATTCCTATGTGCTCAGTTGCTAAGTCAAGTCCGACTCTGTGCAACTCTGTGGACTGTAGCCTTCCAGGCTCCTCTATCCATAGGATTCTCCAGGCATGAATACTGGAGTGGGTTGTCATGCCCTCCTCCAGGGGATCTTCCCGACCCAGGGATCGAACCCATGTCTCTTAGGTCTCGTGCAGGTTCTTTACCACTAGTGCCACCTGTGAAGCCGACACAGATGGTGGGATAGAGGCCTTTCTTTATTATTTCTTTTACTTTTTAATATTAATTTACTTATTTTAATTGGAGGTTAATTACTTTACAATATTGTATTGATTTTGCCATACATTGACATTAATTCGCCACGGGTGTACATGTGTTCCCCATCCTGAACCCCTCTCCCTCCTCCCTCCCCATCCTATCCCTCTGGGTCATCCCAGTGCACCAACCCCAAGCATCCTGTATCATGCATCAAACCTGGACTGGTGATTCATTTCACATAAAATATTATACATGTTTCAATGTCATTCTCCCAAATCATCCCACCCTTGCCCTCTCCCACAGAGTCCAAAAGACTGTTCTATACATCTGTGTCTCTTTTGCTGTCTTGCATATGGGGTTATTGTTACCATCTTTCTAAATTCCATATATTTATGTTAATATACTGTATTGGTGTTTTTCTTTCTGGCTTACTTCACTCTGTATAATAAGCTCCAGTTTCATACACCTCATTAGAACCAATTTCAAATGTATTCTTTTTAATGGCTGAGTAATACTCCTTTGTGTATATGTACCACAGCTTTCTCATCCATTCATCTGCTGATGGATATCTAGGTTCCTTCCATGTCCTGGCTATTATAAACAGTGCTGCGATGAACATTGGGGTACACGTGTCTCTTTCAATTCTGGTTTCCTCGGTGTGTATGCCCAGCAGTGGGATTGCTGGGTCATATGGCAGTTCTATTTCCAGTTTTTTAAGGAATCTCCACACTGTTCTCCATAGTGGCTGTACTAGTTTGCATTTTATCACATCCATCACAGCCGGCCTTGGGTGGACTTGAACCACCAACCTTTTGGTTAACAGCCAAAGGCGCTAACCAATTGTGCCACAGAGCCAAAGACCAAGGCCTTTCTTTAAAACAGCTACTGCTGCCACCATCAAGCAGCTGTTCAAGTCCATAGCACAGAACTTTCTGATCTTCTTACAGCTCTCCTTGGCGATCCAAACTCACACCCAACTGTAGTCTTAGAAGAGATGTCATATGTGATTTATATTGTATTGAACAAGAAATTGTTAGTCACTGAGAAGGCCAAAAGAAAACTTTGCCTGTGCAATGTGTAAATGGAGTTTATACTCTATTCTTTCCATACCCTGGGCTTTGGTAATCCTCCAAATAGTAATATGTGGTTAGAGCTGTAGCCATTCCAGCTAAAGGAGAAAACCATATTTTAAAGACTTAAAAAGGAAATATTCTCTCATCTCCTCAGTGGGATTAGTTTTAGAATATTTAAGATTAGATTAGACTCTGGTGGTATGCTAAATTCACCCATTCACATCTATTGAAAATACTTTTCTTATATAGGCACCGTCTGAGATACTAATACTTCTATGTCCTGTTGAAGAAACCTCTATACTTCCTATTTAAACCATGTAATAAGAAGTTTTCCTCTCACCGCCAAGAAACTAAAATATTAAGCAAACTAACTTCACTTTTAAAAACAAAGATATTGGTTTATTAATCACTTAAGTGTGTCCTGGATAAGGGCAAGTATATAGAATATATATCTCTACATCTGGACTTCCTTCTGGCTCAATAGTGAAGAATCCACCTGAGATTGCAGGAGATTCAGGTTTCAGTCCTGGGTCAGGAAGATCCCCTGAAGAAGGAAATGGCAACCCACTCCAGTGTTCTTGCCTGGACAATTCCATGGACAGAGGAGGAGCCTGGCGGGCTATAGTCCAGGGGTTGACAAAAGAGTTGGACACGACTTAGCAACTAAACAACAATTTCAACATCAAGGATTTAATCAGTTTCATTAGTAACCAGACATCTTTCTTAGGAAGGATGGACTTGGTGGGCTGCTTCTTTCTGGTTGTGGAAAAGGACAGTTAGCCACTTAGCCCCACAAAAGGACATATTTCTGAAGATAGAATGTTGCCTGTCCTCTGGGTAGTGTTGTTTATTTTGATACTTGAGAGAAATGACAACATTAAATACATATCTGTCGTCAACACTAATATGACAACAGGAATAGTGCATTACTAAAATATCACCAGCAACACTAATATTTTGTAACAAGGCATCCAGAATTTATCAAATAAAAAAACACTGAAAATAAATGTGTTAGATCTCCACATAAACATTTTATAAACATTTCACCACATGAATCTGGCATTACTTGGTGGGGGAGGACGTGAGTGAGATGCAGAGGGTCAATGGCCTGCAGGAGATGAGTGCAAAAGATGCTGGATGAGGCTGAGCTGAGGATGTCAGAGTTGTGAGGGGGTGACTAGAAGGCAGAGGCGCATAAGGGTGAGAACACAGAAAACTGCTAAGCAAAGTCTGAAACAACAGTATTAAACATAAGAAAATACTACCAGTCCGATTCCTAAAAGCAACACTACGTATTGAAGGTCATTATTACATTTAATAAAGAAGTCAGGAGAAACCCTGGTGAACATTTGCCTTTTGCTTTCTTTTCTTCAGGATTCATAGAAGACCACCCAGAAAAATCCTTTTGAGTCACAGTCTTTAATTGCTATGTTTCATCTTTACTTATTGCTTCTGACAAATAAAAACATATGTTAACATGCTCTCATTTCAATGCTAGCATTCAGCACTAATGATTTAATTACCAAGGCATGCAATCTCTGTACACATTTATTCTATTCATTTCCTGCATTAAGTCACTCTTCCATGGCCCAGGCTTTTTCGGAAAGTGACAGTGAAAGGCAAGGAACTAATCCAAAACATAGAAAGTTTCATCTGGGAGAGTTGAATGAAGTAAAGAACAAAAGTTGAGAAAAATGGGATGAATTCACTCCAAGTACATTTACAGAACACTATCCTGAATATGAGGAAAATAAATATAAATAAGGGCAGTTTTTGGCATCAAGGAACTTACTGTTTCATAGGGCACACAGTAACTATTGTAAACAATTAAATCAGGTGTGACAAGTTGTAGGAAAAGAGTAAGAACAGAGAGCTATGGAAACTGGGGAGAGTTTTATTTAAGACGGGTGAGAAGACGGGAGAAGCTGTGAAAAGAGCAGAGAGAATGAATCATGAGCAGAGGCAGAAGTGTGAGAATCTTCTAGGCACTGAGCTGAGAGAGTCAATTCCTAGGTAGGTTGATAAGAAGTCTGGGATCCCCGAGAAAGAGAGAGGGGTCTGGAGTTCTCAAGGAGGAGAAAAGGACAAATGCTTTTTTTTTTTACATTGCTTTCTTTTAGCCAATATAACAATGTATTCTTATCCTGCTTGAGGACGTGTTTCTCCTTAAGAGCCTTCTGACTAAACCTGTCATCTTAAAATGTATATTGTGCAAGTGAGTCTGGTAGGACCTTTCTATTGTTAGTTCTAATCTTGTTAAGTTAAGATATATGTTGTGGGCATGGATCTGGCGAATGTACATAAGGCCTGGATAAGACTAGTGAGTGAGGGGCACTCTCTTTCCCCTTCTGATGTCTGTGTCAGAAGCTTCCTCCGTCCCTTTTTTCACTTTAATAAAACTCTGCTACGCAAAAGCTCTTGAGTGATCAAGACTGGTCTCTGGTCCCAAAGCTAAATCTTCTTTGGAGATCACGAATCCAACATCAATCACTGTAGGCTATCAGGGCCATGGACAGTTGCTTGAAGTTGAACAGAACAAGACGGGTTCAGAGAGGCAAGATTAGATGTTCACAAGACAAGATTAGGCAGGGAATCTGATTCAGGCAACAGCAGTGAGGTGGAAATGGAAAGGAAAGCAAAAGCAAGACGGTTATGAGCCTCTTTGTGGGGGAGGGAAAGGTTGGACNGCTTTTTTTTTTTACATTGCTTTCTTTTAGCCAATATAACAATGTATTCTTATCCTGCTTGAGGACGTGTTTCTCCTTAAGAGCCTTCTGACTAAACCTGTCATCTTAAAATGTATATTGTGCAAGTGAGTCTGGTAGGACCTTTCTATTGTTAGTTCTAATCTTGTTAAGTTAAGATATATGTTGTGGGCATGGATCTGGCGAATGTACATAAGGCCTGGATAAGACTAGTGAGTGAGGGGCACTCTCTTTCCCCTTCTGATGTCTGTGTCAGAAGCTTCCTCCGTCCCTTTTTTCACTTTAATAAAACTCTGCTACGCAAAAGCTCTTGAGTGATCAAGACTGGTCTCTGGTCCCAAAGCTAAATCTTCTTTGGAGATCACGAATCCAACATCAATCACTGTAGGCTATCAGGGCCATGGACAGTTGCTTGAAGTTGAACAGAACAAGACGGGTTCAGAGAGGCAAGATTAGATGTTCACAAGACAAGATTAGGCAGGGAATCTGATTCAGGCAACAGCAGTGAGGTGGAAATGGAAAGGAAAGCAAAAGCAAGACGGTTATGAGCCTCTTTGTGGGGGAGGGAAAGGTTGGACTTTAATTGAAAACCATGCAGAATCACTGGACAAAAATCAAAGGAGATTCATGTAAACATAATTGCATTCTAGAAATTGCCTCTGACTATATTAAGAAAAGGGCTTCCCTGGTGGTAAAGAATCTGACTGCAATGCAGGAGATCTAGGTTTGATCTCTGAGTTGGGAAGATCCCCTGGCGGAGGGAATGGTAACCCTCTTCAGTATTCTCATCTGAAGAATTCCATGGACAGAGGAGCCTGGTAGACTACTGTTTATGGAGTTGCAAAGAGTTGGACACTACTGAGTGATTAATACAGACACATATTAAGGAGACTAGAGCAGAGGAAGTGAGTTGAGGGGAGTTATAATGACATTGTAGTACTAGAAGAAAAAATAAAATTAAGAAGTTAGAGTTAAAACCACTCAATGTTTTGGGGACAGAAGTAAACTCAGATTTCTGGTGTGCCAGTGCTTGGAAAAGAGCTATTTCTTGAACTAAGACACAGTGATTCCTTCATTTAGTTAGAATTCACCATGTAGCTGGCACTAGTCTGAGTGCTAGGGACAGAGCAATAAGAACAAGGTCTTTAGCTCATGAATCTTCAGCACCAGCAATGAAAGTAGAATCACAGTTGGTGGCAGGGAGGAAGCTCATCAGTTTCCTCTTGACACAATGAGGGAAGTGTGTGGGAAAGCTTCCAGGTAAGGCTTAAAAGGGAGGCAAAGATGGTGGTGGGAGATGCTGACATAGAGTAAACAGCATAGAAGAGGTTCTTGAAAATATGAGAGAGAACTGGAATACTCATGGGAATGGGTGAAGCAGGACGCATGGAAGAATGTCAGAAAGTTAGTAAAACTCCCACTGCACTGTGTGTGCTAAGTCATTTTAATCCAACTCTTTGAGACCTCATGGACTCTACCCCACCAGGCTCCTCTGTCCATGGGATTCTCTAGCTAAGAATACTGGAGTGGGTTGCCATGCCATCCTCCAGGGGATCTTTTGGACCCAGGGATCAAATCCAAGTCTCTTATGTCTCCTGCATTGGCAGGCAAGATCTTTACCACCAGCACCACCTGGGAAATCCCCAAATTCTGGGCATTAAATGTAAAAATCATTCCATTTGTATTGTTTTAATGTGTATTTTCAAAGTGGTTAGCAATCAATGGCTTAGAGTTAGAAACGAAATATATAAATGACTTTTGGCTACACAATCAAAGGGATAAATATATATAGAGGGAACCAAATAAGAAAGTGAATAAAGCAGCATGATAATTATTAGAAAAAATAAAATGATTACATTAAGTGGTCAAATGAGCAGAGTCTTAAGAAAGAAGAAATGATTGATAATTTCAAATTCTGTGGAAGTCAAGAAAGATAAGGAGTTAAATAGCTGATTAAAAAGATGAGGTTACTGGTTAGGAAGCAATCGTTAGAACTGGACATGAAACAACACATTGGTTCCAATTGGGAAAGGAGTACATAAAGGCTGTATATTGTCACCATGCTTATTTAACGTATATGCAGAGTATATTATGATAAATGCTGGGCTGGAAGAAGCACAAGCTGGAATCAAGATTGCCAGGAAAATATCAATAACCTCAGATATGCAGATGACANTCCTTTGGACTGCAAGGAGATCCAACCAGTCCATTCTAAAGGAGATCAGGCCTGGGTGATCTTTGGAAGCACTGATGCTAAAGCTGAAACTCCAGTACTTTGGCCACCTCACGCGAAGAGTTGACTCATTGTAAAAGACTCTGATGCTGGGAAGGATTGGGGGCAAGAGAAGAAGGGGATGACAGAGGTTGAAATGGCTGGATGGCATTACCAACTCGATGGATGTGAGTTTGAGTGAACTCCTGGAGTTGGTAATGGACAGGGAGGCCTGACATGCTGCAGTTCATGGGGATCCCAAAGAGTTGGACATAACTGAGCAACTGAACTAAAATGAATTTATCTCTAGTGCCCATATATATATTTATTCATCTTCATTATTAAAGTTTCAAAAATTATATATATATATGATAAATTTTAAAATTGTATAACTATCTATCTCTTTTATAGGATAACTTGAAGATTCTGTGAGCTAGATGCCAGCCAATGTGAATATTACATTAAAGCTTGTTACTCAAATTTTTTGATTCCTCAGTTCATATAAAAGTTATGTTTATACTGTACTGTAATCTATTAAATGTGCAGTAGTATTTTCTTTAAACAAGAAATGTACATACTTTAATTAAAATATACTTTATTGCTAAAAATTGCTAACCATCATCTGAGCTTCCAGGGAGTCATGGTAGTAACATCAAAGATCACTGATCATAGATCACCCTTACACATATATTAATAATGAAAAGTTTGAAATATTAAAACAGTTACCAAAATATGACACAGACACACAGTGAACAAATGCTCCTGGAAAAGTGGTGCTGATAGCTTGACACAGTGTTACCACAAACTTTCAATTTGGAAAAAGTGCACTATTTGTAAAGCACATGAAACATGAACAAATGTAACACTTAGATATAAATTTTACAAGTACTGCACCAGACCTACATTAAAAATCTTTTAAAAAAATCTATAAAGAAGTATGAAAGAGAATTTGAATAACTGAAAAAAAAATTAAGCTTTCTGATAGGAAGGTAAAATCCCTTGGGTATGTCACTTCACTAAACTAATCTATATATTCAGCAAAATCCTAAACAACATACCATGAGGATTGTACTGTTTGCATGCTTCTTCTTTGGAGTTTTTATCTTGGGATTTGATTTTATATGCTTTATACAAATAAACAAAGTTATAGTAAGTCCATATTGTGAAATAATATGTAAAAATAGATAGGAAATTTTCTAAGAAAAAAGAAAATTAGAAAAATCTCATAAATGCATAACTAATTTTATAGCACCTTGTTTCATTGTGCTTTACAAAATGGGTAGCTGCTCCCTTCTCCCCACCGAGGGATTGAACCCAGGTCTCCCACATTTCAAGCAGATTCTTAATCAGCTGAGCCACCAGGGAAGCCCAAGAGTATTGGAGTGGGTGGCCTATCCCTTTTCCAGTGGATCTTCTCAACCCAGGAATTGAATTGGGGTCTCCTGCATTGTAGGTGGATTCTTTACCAGCTGAACAAGGTTTGTTAAAATTCACTGTATGCTAAACTCTTTATTAAGTTCTTTACACTAAGTCTGTATCAGTTACTATTATTTTGTCCCTTTAATATTTAATGCATCTTAGAATTCAATTAATCCATGATAGTAATATACCAATTTCCATTAACCTCAGATATTCTTTACTCCTCTTTTTCTTCTCTATTTTACCTCAAAGGAAGTGTGAAGTGAATTATTTGTTTTACGTATTTGCATCTAGTAAGAAAGAAAACTGAGGCACCAGCAATTTTGGAAGCTTCCAAAGTCATATACTGAGTTACTGCAACTCTTGGGAGTAGAATTTACCATTTCTGAGATTACAAACTGCTGTCTTGACAGAGCAAAATTTTGTACCTTTAGAAGAGAAATAAAAATAAATTTGATATTTCAAAGAATCAGCCTCCATTAAATTTTTATATCCTGTGCAAAGACATTTATAATTAGAGGAAAATGTCCAAATGTAATTTACTCCATAAGTTTTAATATTTATTTTAATCCAAGAAGATTATACGTCCTTTTGTTGTTCTTACATAATCAGATTTTATATCCTTTATATCCTTTTCATGTAAGTGCCCCACAAGAATGGAGCGATGGGTTTCATATGTGACCCAGAGAAGATATTTAAAATAATCTCTTGGAATTTCTTGCTCTATCAGAAGTTCTTTCTTTGAGATGGGATTTAGATGAGCAAAGTTTGGGACAAAAATCAAAGAATAAAAAATGGCAAATATTTGAGGAAATGAAATGAACTCAACTGATATAAAAGATTTCACTGAAAGAGTAATATCAATCACTTATCTTTAACAAACCAAGCCTAGAAACTGTCTTACAGAGAAAAATGTGATTTTGATGAAATTCCAAGAAGTGCTGTAAAATCTTTAAACATGATAAACATATTTTCCATTTGTCCTATAATTAATAAAATACAGAGTTGCCAACAAGAGGTTTCATTTTCCCCTCATTTTCTTATTTGGGATATGTTTGGCAAATACAAGTTATTTTCTCCTGGAGATGAAGCTTCCAGGCACTTCTTCGTACTGTCTACGTATTACAAAATATTTGTTTTGTAGAACTAGTATTCTAGATACACTATCTAATGTCCAGAGTAGAATAAGAGGGGAAATGAGGAGAAATTTGCCTGATCCAGGTGGACTCATATCAAGGACCTGGTTTTATGTTCATAGTATTCATAAGATTTTTTTTTTTTTTGCTTAAATTAAGTGCAGTAATTTNATTTGTTTTGTAGAACTAGTATTCTAGATACACTATCTAATGTCCAGAGTAGAATAAGAGGGGAAATGAGGAGAAATTTGCCTGATCCAGGTGGACTCATATCAAGGACCTGGTTTTATGTTCATAGTATTCATAAGATTTTTTTTTTTTTTGCTTAAATTAAGTGCAGTAATTTATAAAGCCTATTTTCAATTCCCATTATTGTTGCTTATTCACTAAGTTGTGTCCAACTCTTTTGCAATCCCATGGACTGTTGTCCACCAGGCTGGTCTGTCCATGGGATTTCCCAGACAAGAATACTGGTGGGTTGATCAAACTTAGGTCTCCTGAATCTCCTGCATTGACAGTGGGCTTCTTTACCATTGAGCCACCAGGGAAGCCCTTTTAATTCCCATGGTGAGGCTATATTAGAAATTGTTCACAATATTTCAACAAAATAAGTAGCTGCAACTGTACAGTGTAATGACTTAAGTAGAGCTTCTTGAGATACCTGTGATGAAGACAAGTTGTTATTTCTGATCCATTGTAAACCGATATTTCCCAAAATATAATAAACACAAATTACTATGAAAATGGTCATGTGCTTGGATGTTCAGCTCAGTTATTTAGTTGTGTCTGACTTTTTGTGACCCCATGGACTGCAGCACGCAGTCCCTGTCCATCACCAATTCCCAGAGTTTGCTCAGACTCATGTCCATCGAGTTGGTGATGCCATGCAACCGTCTCATTTTCTGTCATCCCCTGCTCCTCCTTGCCTTCAATCTTTCCCAGCATCAGGGTCTTTTCAGATCAGTTGGTTCTTCGCATCAGGTGGCCAAAGTATTGGAGTTTCAGCTTCAGTATCAGTCCTTCCAATAAATATTCAGGGCGGATTTCCTTTGGGATTGAGGTTTGATCTCCTTGAAGTCCAAGGGACTCTCAAGAGTCTTCTCCAACACCACAGTTCAAAAGCATCAATTCTTCAGCACTCAGTTTTCTTTATAGTCACTCTCACATCCATATATGACTACTGAAAAAAAAACATAGATTTGACTAGACAGATTTTGTCAGCAAAGTATTGTCTCTGCTTTTAATATGCTGTCTAGATTGGTCATAGCTTTTCTTCCAAGGAATAAGTGTCTTTTAATTTCATGCCTGAGGTTACCATCTGCTTGGATGTTGCAGGCATGCCAAGTCACTTCAGTCATGTCCGACTCTTTATGATCCTATATACTGTAGCCTGCCAGGCTGCTCTGTCCATGGGCTTCTCCAGACAAGAACTGGAGTGGGTTGCCATGAGCTTGTCCAGGGAATCTTCCCTAACCAGGGATTGAATCTGAGTCTCTTATATCTCAGTGTATTGGCAAAAGGATTCCTTACCACTAGTGCCACCTGGGAAGCCCACTTGGATATTGTGACAATATCAAATGGCTATAAAATTTTCAAATTCTTAAGGGTGATTTATGTACTTATCTTGTTGTGGACATGCCCCCATTGATGGACTAGTTTTTGAGTGTATAATCTTTGATATTCAGTTGCTTGGGTTCAAATTCTGTTTCTGTTATGTTTCATTTGTCTCAAGATCCTCTTTAAATTACTTAAATATAAAAATGAAAATAATTCTGTTGATAGTGAAAGTGAAAGTTGCTCAGCTATGTCCCACTCTTTGCAACCCCATGGACTATAGAATCCATGAAATTCTCCAGGCCAGAATACTGTAGTGGGTAGTCTTTGCCTTCTCCAAGGGATCTTCCCAACCCAGGGATCAGACCCCGCTCTCCCACACTGCAGGTGGATTCTTTACCAGCTGAGCGACAAGGGAAGCCCAAGAATACTGGAGTGGATAACCTATCCCTTCTCCAGTGGATCTGCCTGACCCAGGAATGGAACAGGGGTCTCCTGCATTGCAGGCAGATTCTTTACCAACTGAACTACTTTGTTCAAAGTTTGCATGAGAATTTAATGAGATACTATTAACTTAATGGTATTTAATAGATACTATTAATTTGACACTTTATTTAATAGTGATACTATTATTAATTTAGGTTGCTGCAAAAATAGTTGCAATTTTGGACCCTGAATTTTAAATCATTATAACTAGGCTCAAACATATCTTTACTAATCAATATAAGAACCATTAAAATCAATACATTTTTGCCAATGAGAAGTGTTTGTTTATTCCTATAGTGTAAAAATCTGTGCCTTGGGGTTGAATGAACTCTTAGAAAGCATTTTCTGCATCCTGCTGACTGTGGGAGTTTTTTCTCTGCAAAAAGTTGTCCAGACACTTTAAGAAGTGTTAATTACTCGGCAAGAGGTCAGATGAATATGGTAGATGAGGCAAAACTTTGTAGCCCAATTTCTTCAACTTTTCAAGTGTTGGTTGTATGACCTGTGGTCAGGCATTACTGTGGAGAAAAATTGGGCCCTCTGTGTTGACCAATGTTGGCTGCAGGCATTGCCATTTTTGGTGTATCTCATTGATTTGCTGAGCATACTTCTCAGATGTAATGGTTTCACCAGGATTTAGAAAGCTGTAGTGGATCAGACTGGCATCAGACCACCAAACAGTGACTATGACCTTGTGTGTGTGTGTGTGTGTGTGTGTGTGTGTGTGTGTGTGTGTAAGTTTGTCTTTGGGAAATGCTTTGGAGCTTCTTCTCAATCCAGCCCCTGAGTTGGTTGTTGCTGGTTGTCACATAAGAATCCATTTATTGTGGCATGTCGCAATCTAATCAAGAAATGGTTCATTGTTGTGGTGTAGAATTAGAGAAGACAACAATTCAAAATGACACTTTTTTTTTTTTTGATTTGTGATCAGCTCATGGGGTACCCATTTATTGAGCTTTTCCATCTTTCCGATTTGCTTCAAACGCTGAACAACCTTAGAATGGTTGACACTGAGTTCTTTGGCGAGTTTTCTGTGGTTGTGAGAGGATCTGCTTCAATGATACTCTCAGTTGGTCAGCGTCAGCTTCCGATGGCCGGCTGCTATGCTCCTCATCTTCAAGGCTCTGGCTTTCCTTTGCAAGACTCCTTGAATCACCACTGCACTGTATGTATTTTAACTGTTCCTGGGCCAAATGTGCTGTTGATATTGTGAGTTGTCCCCACTGCTTTAAGCCCCATTTTGACCTCGAATAAGAAAATCACTCAAATTTGTTTTTTGGCTAACATCATTTCCATAGTCTAAAATAAATATAAAATAAAAAGCAAATAATGTCATCAGCAAAAAAAGAACAAAAAACATAAAACAAGAAATGTACATTAAAATGATGTGCAACATAACTATATTTATTTAATAATATATTCCAATGAAGGGAAGTTCAGTCATGCCCATTCTTTATGACCTCATGGACTGCAGCCCACCAGGCTCCTCTGTCCATGAAATTTTCCAGGCAAGAACACTGGAGTGGGTTGCCATTTCCTTCTCCGATATCAAATGGCAAATTTCAACAATGGATGAACTACAACCTAAATATATGTGACACATTGGGAAAAATATCTAACACACACTACTGTGTCAGTAAAGGCATGTCACCATAATCACAGCACGTAGATTCACAACTTATAGTGTACTTTCCTACATATAATTTTATTTATCCTTCCCAAAATCACTGTGGGGATTATGATTATCCTTTACTGCACAATTGAGAAAAACCAAGGGTCAAGTGTTTAAGTGGTCGCTCAAGTGTTTAAAAGTTTGCACAGCTGGTAGTTAAATTTGATTCTAGTTCTCTCTTAGCCCATCTTCCCCTTGAAGGCACGTGAAAAACTACACAAAGTGGTTTTCTTCATACAAAACAAGACTGCTGGTTTCCTGAGACTATTGGACTCATTACACAGCTTGACAAAAAACAGGACCATCCTAGTAATACTGAGATCTCTTGAGTTAGTGGATGGACTGGCTTACCTTTTCAACTTGAACATGTCCAAATGATATGAAGGTTTATTTGTTTGAGGTTTTGTATATTTTATTTCTTACAACTCCAAAGAAATGTTTACTTCTTCCTGTGACTAAATGGTGTATATGAATTTTCAGAGAGTAAGATGCATGAGAAATTGATATGGGGCATGGGGTGTTAGTAATTATGATCTCTGTTTAATTCAGGGACAAAGGAAGGCACTGAACTCAAACGTGTTAAAAGAATAAAATTTCCCTGTGTCAGAAGATTAAAAAGGGAGTTAGAAAAAGAAAATACCGTAGTTGCATTTTCTTCAATAATGCCTTCAGGGAAGCTTACATTCAGCAAAGAAAACTCTTCAATTATACTGCAGCACAAAATGAGCTTAGTGTAAACAAACCTTTGTCCACTACACTAAATAGGTAATGAACATCTTATTAGCTATTTTAAAAAGCAAGCAATAAAATGAATTTAAAAACTGTGTGATATAAAGTAATGTGGATGAATGTAAACCCACTGCATTCAAACTTAGGTCTCAGAGCTTCACTGTGTACATCAGACCTTTACAAGAATGAGTCCTTTCAGAAGAAACACCCTTCTGTCAAAAGTGTCAAGTAAACGAAATAACTCAACCGCACTTGTTTGGGAGCAGCCCTGTGCTTTCAAAATTCTGGGCTGAGGTCAGGAGTACTATAGCAACCATGATGAAATGTGAGATTCCATTGTGCCCTAGACTCTTGTTTACTGAACATAAAGGACTTTGCACAGGATAAATATACAGAGTTTCAGGCATTGCACTGTTAGTGGCCAAAAACCAAATAACCTTTAGTTGGTAAGTAAAGCTGACCCAGACCTAACAGGCAGAGACTGAGAGCTAACTGCCATGAACATGGTGGAAACTACTTTACTAAAGCTAAAGGGAGATTGCTATGGTGGATACAATATTGCCTGCAATCTACTTAAATATTCTCTTTGCTATGCATTCTCAATAGGTGATCCAAAATTTTGAAGCCAGAATAAAAGCATGGGTTTATATGAGAAGTAAGAATTCTAGTTAAGAAGAAATCTATGATTAATTTGAATTCCCTCAGAAGTAGACCCTGAGGCTACGGTTTGAGAAGTAGTAGGTTATTTGGAGAGGCAGGAAGGGAAAGGCAGAAAATAAAATAGTACTTTACCACTGGGGTAAAATGGAAGCTAATCCTAGACAGGAATGCCAGGAACCTATAGGACAGATGCCTCAGCCCTGAAGCCTTGAAGCTGGAGGAGTTGTATATGAATCTATTATCTATTGGTTGGGGACTGGAGTTTACATGTTAACACAACTGATTCAATGTGTTGGAAACTACATGTAATTAGATGTTTCTGTAGAACCTTAAAATGGTGAGGCTTCAGGATATATAGTTGGTGCATCAGCTACAATTTATGAAACTAGTTTTTTTGTTGTTGTTATTGGGGGGGTGGGGGATTTTATAGCAATTAGTGCTATATCCTTAGGAATTTACACATACACTTACAGGCATACACACACATTTGACTTAGGGATTATCTTCACTTACTTTTTTTCTTGTTTGTTTTTCATTGAAGTAGAGTTGATTTACAATGTTGTGTTAATTATTGCTATAAAGTGATATGTGTATATATATATATATATATATACACACACACATTATGTTTTATATTTTTTTCCATTATGGTTTATCATAGGATATTAAATATAGTTTTCTGTGCTATACAGTAAGATCTTGTTTTTCTGCCATTCCATATTAAACATACAGGTGGGACAGCAGACTGAGGCTTGGGATAATAAAGTGGAAAAAATAAATTCTTTGGAACTAGATAGGCCAAGGTTCAGATCCTAGCCTTACCAGCCAAGTGAATTTGAGCAAGTAATTTAATGTGTTTCATCTCCATTATTGTTCAAATGGGTAAATAATTTGCATTTAGAAGAATTGTTATTAAATAGAGTTTAAGCTCCTGGCAGGATTTGAAAGTTTGGACTATAGCAGTATGTCAATGGAGACTATTTATGATGACCAATATCTTTCCAGGCCAACCATCACCACCACGATCAGTAACATCACCATCATATCACCACTGTCATTATCTTCATTGTCATTTGTCCTTGAACAAAGAACTTGGAGCTTTCTCTGCAAAAAAGTATTATCCACATTATGTGTCTTATCTGCTGGCCCGCATGGATGTCCAGCAAGTCCATAGTGAGGTCATATGGGTCCATGTGCCAGCTGCCAAAGGGTGATCTTCCGGCCCCACTTCTCAGTCCCTGTCCTGTTGGGCTCCGTCTGGTACGTGTGCCTGATGAAGCACAGCAGCTGCTTCTGGTTTATGTAGGCAGCTGCATGGATGTGCATGCCCACCTTTCTTACATTATAGAAGACTCAGTGGGGGTTACTCTTCAACTCTTTGAACTCAGACATTTCATTTAACATCTCAGGAAGGCTGAACTTAGATTCCAGAAAGTTCAGTCACTAATGACAATACATCTTCATGGGACTATCCATGATGAGAGCCAGGATGTGGCTCATGTCCACTGTGTAGGTTTCCAGGTCGGGGTAGGGTAGGCTGTGTGGTCCCAGCACCCCAACATCTTCTTCTTGTCATACACATAGTGGATGCCCTGGTACATGCAGACCAAGTAGCCCAGGTTGGAGGAAGCATCCCCCAGGCAGTAAGGGCCTTCCTCGGGCAGAGGGGGAGGGTGGCCCAGATAATTACGATGGTGTGATCACTCACNCTAACAGGCAGAGACTGAGAGCTAACTGCCATGAACATGGTGGAAACTACTTTACTAAAGCTAAAGGGAGATTGCTATGGTGGATACAATATTGCCTGCAATCTACTTAAATATTCTCTTTGCTATGCATTCTCAATAGGTGATCCAAAATTTTGAAGCCAGAATAAAAGCATGGGTTTATATGAGAAGTAAGAATTCTAGTTAAGAAGAAATCTATGATTAATTTGAATTCCCTCAGAAGTAGACCCTGAGGCTACGGTTTGAGAAGTAGTAGGTTATTTGGAGAGGCAGGAAGGGAAAGGCAGAAAATAAAATAGTACTTTACCACTGGGGTAAAATGGAAGCTAATCCTAGACAGGAATGCCAGGAACCTATAGGACAGATGCCTCAGCCCTGAAGCCTTGAAGCTGGAGGAGTTGTATATGAATCTATTATCTATTGGTTGGGGACTGGAGTTTACATGTTAACACAACTGATTCAATGTGTTGGAAACTACATGTAATTAGATGTTTCTGTAGAACCTTAAAATGGTGAGGCTTCAGGATATATAGTTGGTGCATCAGCTACAATTTATGAAACTAGTTTTTTTGTTGTTGTTATTGGGGGGGTGGGGGATTTTATAGCAATTAGTGCTATATCCTTAGGAATTTACACATACACTTACAGGCATACACACACATTTGACTTAGGGATTATCTTCACTTACTTTTTTTCTTGTTTGTTTTTCATTGAAGTAGAGTTGATTTACAATGTTGTGTTAATTATTGCTATAAAGTGATATGTGTATATATATATATATATATATACACACACACATTATGTTTTATATTTTTTTCCATTATGGTTTATCATAGGATATTAAATATAGTTTTCTGTGCTATACAGTAAGATCTTGTTTTTCTGCCATTCCATATTAAACATACAGGTGGGACAGCAGACTGAGGCTTGGGATAATAAAGTGGAAAAAATAAATTCTTTGGAACTAGATAGGCCAAGGTTCAGATCCTAGCCTTACCAGCCAAGTGAATTTGAGCAAGTAATTTAATGTGTTTCATCTCCATTATTGTTCAAATGGGTAAATAATTTGCATTTAGAAGAATTGTTATTAAATAGAGTTTAAGCTCCTGGCAGGATTTGAAAGTTTGGACTATAGCAGTATGTCAATGGAGACTATTTATGATGACCAATATCTTTCCAGGCCAACCATCACCACCACGATCAGTAACATCACCATCATATCACCACTGTCATTATCTTCATTGTCATTTGTCCTTGAACAAAGAACTTGGAGCTTTCTCTGCAAAAAAGTATTATCCACATTATGTGTCTTATCTGCTGGCCCGCATGGATGTCCAGCAAGTCCATAGTGAGGTCATATGGGTCCATGTGCCAGCTGCCAAAGGGTGATCTTCCGGCCCCACTTCTCAGTCCCTGTCCTGTTGGGCTCCGTCTGGTACGTGTGCCTGATGAAGCACAGCAGCTGCTTCTGGTTTATGTAGGCAGCTGCATGGATGTGCATGCCCACCTTTCTTACATTATAGAAGACTCAGTGGGGGTTACTCTTCAACTCTTTGAACTCAGACATTTCATTTAACATCTCAGGAAGGCTGAACTTAGATTCCAGAAAGTTCAGTCACTAATGACAATACATCTTCATGGGACTATCCATGATGAGAGCCAGGATGTGGCTCATGTCCACTGTGTAGGTTTCCAGGTCGGGGTAGGGTAGGCTGTGTGGTCCCAGCACCCCAACATCTTCTTCTTGTCATACACATAGTGGATGCCCTGGTACATGCAGACCAAGTAGCCCAGGTTGGAGGAAGCATCCCCCAGGCAGTAAGGGCCTTCCTCGGGCAGAGGGGGAGGGTGGCCCAGATAATTACGATGGTGTGATCACTCACCTAGAGCCAGACATCTTGGATTGTGAAGTCAAGTGGGCCTTAGAAAGCATCACTATGAAGAAAGCTAGTGGAGGTGATGGAATTCCAGTTGAGCTATTTCAAATCCTGAAAGATGATGCTGTGAAAGTGCTGCATTCAATATGCCAGCAAATTTGGAAAACTCATCAGGAGCCACAGGACTGGAAAAGGTCAGTTTTCATTCCAATCTCCAAGAAAGGCAAAGCCAAAGATTGCTCAAACTACCACACAATTGTACTCATCTCACATGCTAGTAAAGTAATGCTCAAAACTCTCCAAGCCAGGCTTCAACCACACGTGAACTGTGAACTTCCATATGTTCAAGCTGGATTTAGAAAAGGCAGAGGAACCAGAGATCAAATTGCCAACATCCACTGCATCATCGTAAAAGCAAGAGAGTTCCAGAAAAGCATCCATTTCTGCTTTATTGACTACGCCAAAGCCTTTGACTGTGTATTGCTGCTGCTGCTGCTGCTAAGTCACTTCAGTCGTGTCCTATACTGTGCAACCCCATAGGCAGCAGCCCACCAGATTCTCCAGTCAAGAACACTGGAGCAGATTTCCATTTCCTTCTCCAATGCATGAAAGTGAAAAGTGAAAGTGAAGTCGCTCAGTCATGTCGACTCTTGGCGACCCCATGGACTGCAGCCTACCAGGCTCCTCCGTCCATGGGATTTTCCAGGCAAGAGTACTGGAGTGGGTTGAAACTGCCTTCTCTGTTTGACTGTGTGGATCACAATAAACTATGGAAAATTCTGAAAGAGATGGGAATACCGCATCATCTGACCTGCCTTTTGAGAAATCTGCATGAAGGTCAAGAAGCAACAGTTAGAACTGGACATGGAGCAACAGACTGATTCCAAACAGGAAAAGGAGTATGTCAAGGCTGTTTATTGTCACTGTCCTTATTTAACTTATATGCAGACTACATCTTGAGAAATACTGGACTGGAAGAAACACAAGCTGGAATGAAGATTGCTGGGAGAAACATCAGTAACCTCAGATATGCAGATGACACCACCCTTAAGGCATAAAGTGAAAAGGAAATAAAGAGCCTCTTGATGAAAGTGAAAGAGGAGAGTGAAAAAGTTGGCTTAAAGCTCAACATTCAGAAAGCAAAGATCATGGCATCCAGTCCCATCACTTCATGGGAAATAGACGGAAAAGCAGTGGAAACAGTGCCTGACTTTATTTTATTTTTTATTTTTTTGGCCTCCAAAATCACTTCATAGTGACTGCAGCCATGAAAAGATGCTTACTCTTTGGAAGAAAAGTTATGATCAACCTAGACAGCATATTAAAAAGCAGAGACATTATTTTGCCAACAAAGGTCCATCTAGTCAAGGCTATGGTTTTTCCAGTAATCATGTATGGGTATGAGAGTTGGACTATAAAGAAAGTTGAGCACTGAAGAATTGATGCTCTTGAACTGTAGTGTTGGAGAAGACTCTTGAGAGTCCCTTGGATTAGGAGGAGATCCATCCAGTCCATCCTAACGGAAATCAGTCCTGAGTGTTCTTTGAAAGGATTGGTGTTGAAGCTGAAACTTCAATACTTTGGCCACCTGGTGTGAAGAGCTGACTCATTTGAAAAGACCCTGATTCTGGGAAAGATTGAGAGTGGGAGGAGAAGGGGATGACAGAGGATGAGATGGTTGAATGGCATCACCGACTCAATGGAGATGGGTTTGAGTAAACTGCGGGAGTTGATGATGGACAGGGCAGTCTGGTGTGCTGCTGTCCATGGGGTTGCAAAGAGTTGGACATGATTGAGTGTCTGAACTGATATATATATATATATATATATAGAGTTTCCCAAGTGGTGCTAGTGGTAAAAAACCTTCTGCCATTGCAGGAGATGTAACAGATATGGGTTTAACCCCTGGGTCAGGAAGATCCTCTGGAGAAGGGCATCGCAACCCACTCTAGTATTCTTGCCTGAAGAATCCGCATACCTCTTTCTATATAATGGGAGGAAAATGAGAACAATTTTCAATCTGAAAAAAATCTGTGAAAAGGACTCAAGACTCCTCTGAAATGAAATGTGTTATATTTTTATTGCACTTAGCATTGGGTGTACAGCTGCTTTTGTTAGAACACTTAGACAGGTACTAATTAACAGACACTAACAGCTTCAAGGGAAAAGAATCATGTAAATACTTATTTAGAAAATATTTAAAGTAGTCATTACAGAGATTCTCCAAATTATCACATATTTTATGGCAATCTATTTTCTAAAATGAATCAAAGGACTAAGCCATTTTGTTAAATACCATTTAGTAACGCCTCCATACAACTGGCTACACCATTATGTGGCTCCAGATACAGATTTAACACAGTAATTTCTTCTCCTCTCTTCTGAAAATTATACCATTGAAGAAAATACTAGTCACATAAATTAACTATACTGACTGACTGAGTTTACACACAGGAAGAATTCAGATAATTTAGGTTGGCAAAGCAGAGTGACCCAAATGTATTGTTGAGGAGGTCACTTTTGGTTTGATATCTCAGGAAATGCTCCACCTTAACTGAAAAATCCAGTGATCCTGATAATGCTGACTAAATTTTCTGATTTATTGATCTTATCTTGCTCCATGATTTTAAACATCATGGGTGTGCTGAAAATTTATTCCTCATTAGTCCTGACTGGACTAGTTTATCCAAATTGTGACTCAAGCATCTGAATTGTGCTCATGCGCACACAGTCATGTTTGACTCTTTGCTACCCCGTGGATTATAGCCCACCAGATTCCTCTGTCCATGGCATTTTCCAGGCAAGAACACTGGAGTGGGTTGCCATTTACAACTCCAAGGGATCTCCTGGCCCAGGGATTAAATCCACATTTCTTGTGTCTCCTGAATTGGCAGGCAAATTCTTCACCCCTGTGGCATCTGAGAAGCCTTGGTTGGTCCAAATATCTCCCTTCAGCTTTATCAGGATGACCTATATCATGTAATCTGAAACAGTGGAGTTTATTTCATCTCTTCTAATGCCAACTCACTCCTTGAAACAAATCTTGAGAAGTCATCTTTGATGATTCTCTTTTCCTCTCTTTTCATTTCCAGTTGATTAACCGCAAATTCTAAAGGCATTGGCTTTAACTTTTTTCGTGACCCATCTCAGAAACTACTTATACCACTGTAGCGGGATAGGTGACCTCTATTCATAAACAGCATTCATGTAAAATAGGGTTGATTTCCATGTCATATTGCTGTTGGATTCCAGTCACCGATGACACTGCTGCTGCTGTTTCTGCTAAGTTGCTTCAGTCGTGTCCGACTCTGTGCGACCCCATAGACGGCAGCCCACCAGGCTCCCCCGTCCCTGGGATTCTCCAGGCAAGAACACTGGAGTGGGTGGCCATTTCCTTCTCCAATGCATGAAAGTGAAAGGGAAATCGCTCAGTCGTGTCCGACTCCTAGTGACCCCATGGACTGCAGCCTGCCTCGCTCCTCTGCCCATAGGATTTTCCAGGCAAGAGTACTGGAGTGGGGTGCCATTGTCTTCTCCACCAATAATACTAGTGCTAACACCAGTGCTTACCTAATCATGTGACTTGGAAGACCCTCTCCCAGTTTGATTTCCGTGCCCATTAGATCTCTGTGAGCTAGTCAAGAATACAATGAACAGTGAGAAATCTGTTTCTACTACTGCTTCTGTCTCCATGATTTTCATAATTTGTCACTTCACTAACTCTCATCCCTATAAGAGTGGCTTATTGCTATTTTAGCAGATACAATGTGTATTCTCTTCTGTCATCTGCATTTGATGATTCATTACTTATTTTGTTATTATTGTTGCCTTAGTATTTTATGTACTCAGGATTTCAAACCCAAACTTTCCTAAAATTGTGTATTTTTACTCTTACTGGATTTAATCTCATTAGATTTTAATAGAATTGTAATGGAACTTAATAGATCTTTAGTGGAATCTGTTATATAATACATTTTTTTTCAAAAATTTCTCCCAAAGATTTCTGACCTGCTATTTAGTAACTGAATTGAATTTTCCTTTATTATCATCCTGGGGATTACTCTGACTTTCATTTTGTGATGCATTCTCAATTTATTGTGTTCTCATCTCCATTATTCTTATAATTTTTGTTGTTAAATTCCCAGGTTTTGTTCTTGTATTGCTTCTTGAAAAACAGTGCATCAGAAGTAAAATTGTAAGAGACTGGCATGAAGTTTTGTTTGAAAACTATTTTTTTTAGAAATTTGAAGCCTTGCTCCATGGTGTTCTAGGTTAAAATTAATACCATTGAAAAGCTCCATATTTTTATATAAGAAATGTTTTGTTTGTCTGACCTCTCTCTGCAAGCTAGTAGCATCTTTTATTTGCCTTCAGTGCTTTGAAATTTCATAATAATATAGGTTGTTTCATCTACATATGATTCCTTGATAGACTCTTTGAATCTAGGAGCTCATGTCTTTTATTTTTGTGAAAATTTCTTGACTTACTTTATTGATTTCTTCCTATACTTTCCTTTTACCCACTTTCTAGAATATATATTTTAATGCTGTTGTCATTTCTCATAGTTTATTGATTTGAGATTAATATCCAAAATGTCATTAAACATCATCCCCCCCCAAATTTTTTTTACTCTTACTTCAGTAGGTTTATGTGTTGCAGGGGATGAACAGAAGTTCAATGTCTATATTCCATCCATCTTCTTGATTTGGGCACACTGAATTTCTTAATTGATTTTCTGTAATCTTTATGTAAATGTCACCAGTGTTTCATTCAAAATGCTTAATATAATTTTTGATGTTGTTGAGTTTATATCTATT
The DNA here is from genome assembly GCA_006410615.1 of Neotragus moschatus. NCBI lineage: Eukaryota > Metazoa > Chordata > Mammalia > Artiodactyla > Bovidae > Neotragus > Neotragus moschatus. Next base: position 2,599,572 of record SJYA01000601.1, on the reverse strand, counting down.
GTCTTGACATTATTTTTTTCTATTTTTGTCCTCTGACCTTTTCCTCCCTTTTTTGCCTACTTTTGAATTAACTAAATAATTTTTAGTGTTTCTTTTATGGCCCAGTTTGATTTTTAGCTTGTCTTCTTTGCATTATTTTGTTAATGGAGTCTTGGAGTTGTGATGCATACTTAACAAACTTATGAGTTAATATTGTAACACTTCTTGTAAAAAGTAAAAATCCTACAACATTATAATTGCTAACACTCTCTCCTATCTTCTTGTTATAATAAATTTTACTTTAGACCTATTATAAGACAAAAAATGCTACTATTTTTGTATAAACCATAAATTAACTTCCAAAATAATTGAATAGATGAAAGAAAATATAATCTTTCACTTTTACCCACATATTTACCATTAAATTGCTTTTTTAAGGTTTATATTTCTCTCTGGTATCATTATCTTGTGTGTTGTTAGTTATTTCAATTGTGTCCTATTCTTTTTGACCCCATGGACTACAGCCCTGCCAGGTTCCTCTGTTCATGGAATTCTCCAGGCAAGAATACTGAAGTGGGTTGCATTCCCTTATCAAGGGGATCTTCCCAATCCAGGTCTCCCACATTGCAGGCAGATTCTTTACCTTAGGCTAACATGTTTTTCTCGTAGCACTTTAAGCACAGTGTTTCCTGGCCCTCTGGACTCCCATTGCTTTGCATACAAAATTGTTCTTATATTTGTTCCCTTGTAAGCAATAGGTACCCCCAACCAATTTTAATATTTAAATTTTATCTGTTGCTTTACATATTTTTTTAATTTTAATTTTTACTTTATTTTACTTTACATTACTGTATTGGTTTTGCCATACATTGACNGGAGATCCAACCAGTCCATTCTGAAGGAGATCAGTCCTGGGATTTCTTTGGAAGGAATGATGCTAAAGCTGAAACTCCAGTACTTTGGCCACCTCATGCGAAGAGTTGACTCATCGGAAAAGACTCTGATGCTGGGAGGAATTGGGGGCAGGAGGAGAAGGGGACGACACAGGATGAGGCGGTTGGATGGCATCACCGACTCGATGGATGTGAATTTGAGTGGACTCTGGGAGTTGGTGATGGACAGGGAGGCCTGACGTGCTGTGGTCCATGGGGTCGTGAAGAGTCGGATATTACTGAACAACTGAACTGAAATGAACTGATGTAGAATTAAAAATAGTTTGGTTAGTATGACTTCCAATGTTCTATAGCTCTGTTAGTGAAAGATACATATGCCATTATAACCATCTTTGTATTTTTGGAGGCGTGGTTCTAAACTTTGCTACAAGTGTATTTATGAGCTTTTATTTTTTATGGCATTACTCTTTTAAAAGCTGTGGTACTTAGCTGGTCAGTTGTTTTATCTATTCTCTCCTTCATGAATGTGTAATAGGCATTTCTCTCTGATTAAAGAGTGGCCAACTATATCTGTGTGTTCATACTACAGTTGGGTAGACGGATGTTATAGACAGAGAGACAAAAACAATTGCAAGTGTTGTGATGAGAAGGAAAGAATTTAAAAATGACTATTAAAATACATTAGATAAACTATAGGAAAAGATATGCATAATGTTTGAAGAAATGGAATATTCTGGAGAATTATGGAAAAAGTCCAAATTAAAATTCTGTAAATGAAAATTGCAACATTAGGAAAAAAACACATTTCCCCCAAGGATATTAAAAGGAGATTGAATGCTGCAGATAAAAATAAAAAAAAAAAAAATTGAAGTTGCATCAGTAGACATTCAACTGATGTGTAGAAAGGAAAATAATCAATGAATAGTCTCAATGACCTAATGCAGCCACATCCAGCCATTTAACATGTGTGCAATTGAAGTTGCAGAAGAAGAAGGAAGAGACAATGGGGAAGAAGCATACATGTATATACAGAAAAATATTGGTTGAAGATTTTCAAAAATTAAAGTTTCAAACAATATATACAAGATATCCTACAAACCCCAGACAAGATAAATACAAAGAGAATCACACTTTTGCCCATTATTGTGAAAGTGTTGAAAACCAGTAATAGTCAGCTCAAGGAAAGAATGAGAAGAAAAGAGAAGAGATTGCTTTCTCCCTTACTGTAATCTCTCAGTAGAGATTGCTTTACTGAGATTGCTTTGTCCTACTCAGATATTATTCTACCAATATTATTTAAAAAAAAAACCTGTTAGTATTGACAATAATAATATGCACTATAATATACATATGCATATATATGAACATGATCAGAATAAAGCCAAAGAGACTTAATTCACAGCTTTTGATGGAATTATTAGGGAAGCAGACTTTTTTTTTCTCTCCTGGATTTGACATTATGCAACACATTTAATTCTGTGTTGTACTTTTCTTTTTAAAAGAATCTTTAATAGTGTGGTAAAAGAGCATGAGCTGCGATATTTTCCTCCTCCGTCCATGGGATTTTCCAGGCAAGAGTACTGGAGTGGGTTGCCTTTGCCTTCTCCCGATTTTAAACTTACTCCAGTTTTAATCCCACTGGAGAGGGAAATGGCAACACACTCTAGTGTTCTTGCCTGGAGAGTTCAATGGACAGAAGAGCTGGTGGGCTACAGTCCATGGGGTCACAAAGAGTCAGATACGACTGAGTGACTAATACTTTCACTTTCAGTTTTAATCCCAGTTCTGTGATTTTAAGTGGGTAACCTTGGACATGTTTTGTACCCTCTCTAAGCTCAGTTCCCTCAGCTGCAAATGGGAAAACAGTGCCAATTTATAAGTTTGGTGTGAAGAGGGAAACTAGGTTCTTTATTCAAAAATGTTAGATATGGTTGTTCAAGAACTCTTATACTTTTCCCTCCCCCAAGACATAGCACATTATGTACTTTTGACTACTCATCTACTCACGGTGGCATATTGAGACCACATAACCTGGCTCTACTGTGTTTGTAAATTTATGTGGCATCATTCCTCTCACTATTTAGCTAGTGTTTTAGCTTTGTTCTACTACAGACTTCCGTCAATCATTTCTGATGATGACTTTGCAGATGCTATTGGTTTTACTAGGAATATCCAAATCACTAATTACGCTCTAAGTTCAGAAGAGCAGAGATTGAGTTTTTCATGTCTCTGATTCTTAAAGATTCCTATGACTTTGACACATACCTTGCATCCAAGAAATATTTCTCTGAACGTGTGAATAAATGAATGAATGAATACTACCAGTGAGGCACAAGACATGTGAAAGGACCAGGTTTAAAGTCAGTCCAAAAGACCCAATTTAAAGCCTGAGATTTGCAAATTTCTAGCTGCATGAGGCCTTTGCTAAGTCATCGCATCATATTTCTTTGTATGTAATTTCTTGGTATTTTCTTTCTGCCTGGATTGTTAGAATTGAATGACAGTGGTGGTTGTTGGCTGTGGTGTGGTTGCTAAATGTTTGATTCTTGTGATTCCCATGGGCTCTAGCCCTCCAGGCTCCTCTGTCCTGGCAAGAATACTGGAATGGGTTGCAATTTCCTTCTCCAGGGGGTATTCCTGATCCAGGGACTGAACCTATGTCTCCTGTGTTGCATGCAGAGTCTTTACCACTGAGCCACCAGTAAAGCTCCTAAGTGACAGTGGCTATATGGAGATAGTTTATAAAATTTAAAATATTGCACATATTTTACAATTATTTCTTTAAGAACCCATAAAATAAAATTTTATTTGATTATTTAAAATGATTACCTAAAACAAGTAGTGTCGTTTAAGTAATTTAACATCTTTTGTCTTAATTCTTATAATATGCCTCATATGTGTAGCAAGTTTTACCTATGGATTCTACTTTTGAGACAGTGTTAAGTGGGTTAGGAATAGACTTGGAAGGAGGATAATTTTTGATATTGCCATGAAATACTTTTAATGAAATGAATAAAGGTTTGGAAGGGGGGGGGAAGAAGAATGTTCATAGATGAGAAAACTTTTTTGCTTTCCTGAAAGAGACTTTAAGTGAACACTTGTTTACAAATGCATCTCCCTCTCTTCTCTCTCTCTCACACATATACTGTACATGTATTGCTTTATTTTACTCTTAGATAAAAAACCCTTGGGCTATATATATCTACTTCCATTTTCCTAAGTCTTAAAGCCTCATTTCTCTCATCCTTTAAGAGAAACAGCATCAATGTCAAGGCATATTTGTGTGTATTAAATTAAAAAATATACAAAAGTGCTCAGCTCTCAGTTCAGTCGCTCAGTCGTGTCCAACTCTTTGCGACCCCATGAATGGCAGCACGCCAGGCCTCCCTGTCTATCACCAACTCCCAGCATTCACTCAGACTCATGTCCATCGAGTTGGTGATGCCATCCAGCCATCTCATCCTCTGTCATCCTCTTCTCCTCCTGCCCCAGTCCCTTCCAGCATCAGAGTCTTTTCCAGTGAGTCAACTCTTCACATAAGGTGGCCAAAGTGCTGGAGTTTCAGCTTTAGCATCATTCCTTCCAAAGAATACCCAGGACTGATCTCCTTCAGAATGGACTGGTTGGATCTCCTCGCAGTCCAAGGGACTCTCAAGAGTCTTCTCCAACACCACAGTTCAAAAGCATCAATTCTTCAGTGCTCAGCCTTCTTTATAGTGCAACTCTCATATCCATACATGACCACTGGAAAAACAATAGCCTTGACTAGACAGATGTTTGTTGGCAAAGTAATGTCTCTGCTTTTGACTATGCTATCTATGTTGGTCGTAACTTTCCTTCCAAGGAGTAAGCGTCTTTTAATTTCATGGCTTCAGTCACCATCTCCAGTGATTTTGGAGCCCCTCAAGACAAAGTCTGACACTGTTTCCACTGTTTCCCCATCTATTTCCCATGAAGTGATGGGACCAGGTGCCATAAGTGCTAGCACAAGATTAAAACTGGTAGCAATTTTTTTTTTATTTCAGAACAAACTAAATATTTTAAAGTTGTCAATATACTCATTAAGTGGGGTATTCTTCTTCATCAAGACTAAATGCAATCTTTCATTCTTAGTTGTCTTTGTTTTTCTCAATGGGAGCAAGAAAGAAAACTTAAGGCAAAATTATTCCAAAGTCCCCTGTATGTATGAAAGCCAGACTTCAAAATTACCTCATGGGATTACAAAGATTTGAAATAAAAGTGGAGATAAACAGAAGAAGCTTTAAAAGAGTGAGAAATAGAAAGCAATGGGAAAACAACAGTAGTGTCAGACCATGGAAATTGGAGGGAAAAAAAGACAGAATTTATGATTGAAGCACACTGAATAATTTCAGTTTTGTTTTTTGTCCTGAGGCTGCAGACAGTTTTTCCTAAAGGAATAATGTGTACCTTTTGTTGTTCAAATAGTTAAGAACCATTTGGGTGACAGAAGCATAGATGATTAGTTGAAGTAGAGACTTCATACTTTCCCAAGTGGGCTTTAGGTGTGAAAAGATTTAATTAGAAGTAATCTGGTTATGGAAATGATTCAATAGGACTTTTTCTTTTTTTGCATTAAAACAGCCCATTGAAAGAAAATGTCATGGGTTTTAAAAAAATTTTTGCTTATTTACTTATTTATTTTTTTAAGGCAAAAGCAATCACAAATATGTATAATGGGAAAAAAATAGCATATAACAGAAGCTTTCACTTTCCTAGCTAACAAGAAATACCAACTAAGATGACATTTAACGCTCTTTCACATATTACAATGACAAAATTTTAACAAATGATAATACCTAATATTGGTGAAGAACAGGGGAAAATAAGCATTCTGAAACACTGCTACTGAAAGCATACAGGGGGTCCATTGGAATAAGGGTCCATAAGACTCCAGATGGAGTGAGGTGGAATATCTATCTAGACATATTTTATTTGTCCTCAAGGAATTTATCTTAAGGAAATAAGTAGCATTATAACCAGATAATAGAACAATAAGAATGCATAAAATAATACTGCATAGGAATATCTGATGATGGAGAAATGTTTATAATACAGTCCCATGTTTAAAACATGGCACAGGAACTCATTATATGTGGTATGTATTCTTTGTCATGCATTATTTGTCAATATCACTATGAACGTAGTCAGAGATGAACCGAATTATGAGGGCCTATACTGAATGCTCAGAGAAGGCAATGGCAATCCACTCCAGTACTCTCGCCTGGAAAATCCCATGGATGGAGGAGCCTGGCAAGCTGCAGTCCATGGGGTCGCTAAGGGTCGGACACGACTGAGCGACTTCACTTTCACTTTTCACTTTTATGCATTGGAGAAAGAAATTGCAACCCACTCCAGTATTCTTGCCTGGAGAATCCCAGGGACAAGGGAGCCTGGTGGGCTGCCACTTATGGGGTTGCACAGAGTCAGATGCAACTGAAGCAACTTAGCAGCAGCAGCAGCATATTGAATGCTGGGATTTACCCATGATTTTTTCTTCATTTTGTTTACTCCCTTCCCCTGCTAAATCCTCCACTGTGAAAATGAGTAGCATCCATAATCATAAAAAATGTTGTAATTTTAATAATGAGAGTATTATTTTTTCTTTTTAACCTAGTTTTTACAGCCTATTCTTAAATTGACTTTTACTATTTTTGTTTTAACATGTTTTATGTAGCTCATTTCTGCAGGATTGGAATAACTATTTTACATGTGGAAACAAAAAGGCTGTTGGTGACTTGGATGGACTGAGAGCATCTTAAATAAGTTTTTTTTCCCCCCATAAATGAAAAACCAAAGTCTGTTTTTTAGTCATTCAAGTAAGAAAGTAATTGTTCACCGGAAGAAATAATACTATCAATTCCTGCAGAAGTTGTTGGGTCTTGGAGCCTTTCATCAGGACCATGGAAAGAAGCACAACAAGTGGAACAAGAGCCTGCAGTGTGTCAATGAAATGCCAAGGGATGCAAAATGACAACATAATGGAATGTGACATGTCTCTGCAGTGACATGTCAAGCCTGCACAACTCAAAGTCTGGTTTGCCTAAAACCTTGGCAAGAGCCTGGTTCCAGTTAGCTTACATGTAAGGGACCTACAACAATGAAAAAAATGCTTATTAACAAAATGCTTTCACTATGGAAAAATCTTCCAAGGACATATATTACTAGTGTAAAAGAACGGTTTGAATTGTAATTCTGTAAATGAAGCAGATTTCCCTGAGAACTACATTCTAATAAGTATGTTTCAAAGTAAAAGAAGATTGTCATTATTTCTATCTTTTCAGTGCCTGTTCTATCAGTTTGATAACTACGTTTGTTTCCTATCTGTTTTACTTTANAAGGACATATATTACTAGTGTAAAAGAACGGTTTGAATTGTAATTCTGTAAATGAAGCAGATTTCCCTGAGAACTACATTCTAATAAGTATGTTTCAAAGTAAAAGAAGATTGTCATTATTTCTATCTTTTCAGTGCCTGTTCTATCAGTTTGATAACTACGTTTGTTTCCTATCTGTTTTACTTTAAGGGCAAGGAATCCTGGCAGCTCTGATTTTCTGATTATTTATCTTGCATCTTATTATTTATAAACCAAACACTATTATGCCAATTTCAGTATTTTCAGGTTTTTATTTGATTGCTTTTTCTTTAACATTAAAAAAACCCCAAACTGTGTGAGAGATTGATGCTATGGTTTTCTTTTCAGTTGTATATTCAAATTAGGGATTCTTTTACTCTTTATAAGAAAATGCCAAGATTCCATTGAATGATGAATCAATGCACATTTTCCCATTTTCCTTACTATATATATTCATATGAGTTTGTTTCTTTGTTTCTCAAAATATAACACTTTGTTGAAACCATCAAAGTTAGTGACTTTTTCACTCACTTAAGTTTTCTACAGATATTTCATAATATGGTCTCTGATTATTACAAGAAATACTGCACATTTTCAAAAGTCCTTATGAGAATTCTCCATGTTTAAGTTTTTGGAAACATCTTTTTCACTCCTGATTATTTTAATGTGGTCTTAAAATATATATGTAACAGACCACAAAGAACATGTTTCTTAAGTGTACCTACATTAAATACTCAGAAGTGAGCAGGTAATGCTATGCAGATGTTGTCATGGTAAATACTCATGATAACATACTTGAAAATGGCCAGAACTCAAGTTTAGATCTAGCCCAGTCAGACTTAAATTACTGGCTGTTATTTTTCAAAATGTTTTCCTTTATTTTAGTCTTAGTGAATAAATGTTTTCAGATCTGATACAATAATGTATAAATTCTGTTGAAACCACTATTTTTTTTTCTACTCCACACCCACCACAAATAGTATGAAGAGAGAGCTAAAAGCCTGTGTTTCCCCAGAGATTTGTCTTCACTATATTGACATGGCTTGTGTTATTTTCCCCACAGTTTCATATTGGTCTGCTAGGGAAATCTCATAAAAGTGGTCTGAAACTGTTTCCTTAAAGAGAAGGTCTTTTATCTTTAAATGATTTTGCATCCAATTATTTATTAGGAAAATAGGGTGGGATACTAACTGAATGCAGAGTTATGCTTAAGTTATGACAAATCTTCACTTGTTCAGAAAAATATATTAAAAAAAAATCACTAGACAAGAAAGCCACTGAGGTTCTATTATTCTGAAGATGAAGTCTCTAGACTTGTATTTGTGGTTCATGCTTCATGACAACATCAGGTGAAAGGCAATGAAAAAAATCTCATGATGTCTGTCATTTAAAAATTAATACTTTTGCTAGCTTAAAGCTCATATTTAGAGATATCAGCTAAAAGTTCCTTGAAGATCTTTAATGCAAATGATACTAATCTCAGAAGAATAAAATCAGAAGTGCTGGCATCCAAATCTAAGATATCTGCTGAATTGATGATCTCAAAACTCTTGAATTCACTTATCTTTTCATCACGCAGAAGATAGACAATTAGCCTTATTCAGACTTCATATAAACTTAGTTTCCTTGATCAAACCTCTTAATTTTCAAGTAACTCAGTGGTTTTGACTCTTAAATGGGATCATATTGCAGAAGGACAGGGACAGGCCAAGCTGACTCCATCCTGAGAAAGAAGGAAACTCCGTCTTGCTCTTTCAGTGAACTTTGGACTATGTGCCTGGTAGCCATGGGGATAATACACCTACGGCTAAACTAGCCTCCCAGGCTGATAAACACCAGATTCCATACCAAGATTTCCTGTTGCCAAAAAGAATGTAATAATCCTCTACATAGTCAATCACCTTTGTAACCTTTATGGCACCCATTGGTGTTGGCTACAGTGTATAACCAGCTAACCCTTCTGACTATGAATCATGGCTGTGACCTGATAGTTTCTCCCTTTAACACTTTGCAGGCTAGATTTAAGGAATTTGGGGATGTGGACTTGAGCACTTAAGATATATACACATATACATATATGTGGATGTCCACTTAAGGTATATAAGGTTTTCACAAAAGTAGGTCAATGTCCCTGGCTAAAGAGGAAACTCTGCCTCGGATCCGCCAGTGTAATAAACTGCACTCCACTATCCACGCTGTCCTTCTGAGTGAGTTTGTTTCCCAGAGTGTTTGGCTATAACAATATATCTTAACATATTTCAAGACATACAGAAGATTATTCATTTACTACCTTGAATTGTTCCCAGTGGACAGAAATGGTATGGACCTAACAGAAGCAGAAGATATTAAGAAGAGGTGGCAAGAATACACAGAGGAACTNCTCCAGTACTTTGGCCACCTCATGCGAAGAGTTGACTCACTGGAAAAGACTCTGATGCTGGAAGGGATTGGGGGCAGGAGGAGAAGGGGACGACAGAGGATGAGATGGCTGGATGGCATCACTGACTCGATGGGCATGAGTCTGAGTGAACTCGGGGAGTTGGTGATGGACAGGGAGGCCTGGTGTGCTGCGATTCATGGGGTCACAAAGAGTCAGACACAACTGAGCGACTGAACTGAAGTGAACTGAACTTTATATCACTTATGAAATATAATGGGATAGGATAGAATGGGATAGAATAGAATAAAATACAATAAAAATTCCTTATCAGTACCTGATACAGTGCCCAGCACAAGGCAGGTACTTAGCAAATGTTTGCTATTGTTGACAGTGTTCTATAGCTTACTCTTACCTTGATTTCAAAGAGCAGTGTTGGTACTGACACACATTAACCTGCTTTATCTAAAATGAAATGCTTTCCTTTGCCTTTAGTGATAGCATGCTGTTAACAGCATGCTCTGTTACCTAATATAATATGTGAAGTTTAATCACCAAAAGTAGCTTCTTCAGAATATACCTAGAAGAATGACCTGATTAATGGGGCTTATTCCCAAAACAGAAGCTATGCCTTCAACAAATTCTAAAATGCAGAACATGAGTTTACATGAGCAACAAGCATCAGACTACAAGTTCCTATTCTGTTTTTCATTTTGTTCAATCACCTATGAAAAGAGCCTTAATCTGTGATTGTTTATGACAAAACATATTATAGTATGTTTATGTCCTTCAACCACAGTGCATGTAGCAGTCACTTTGTCCTGAGTAATCAGTGCTTGTGAAAAACAGCTGAAATACTTCCTTTCACATGAATGCAAAAGTCCTTCCAAAGAATCCCCTCTGGGAATATGCACAATAATATCACAACATGGGCTAGCTTGAAGTCACAAATGCTGACAGTTCCTGCCTTTGGGGATAAAGAGACAGTAAAGACTTCCTGACAAATGTTTAACTTACTTCCTCCTTATCTGTTCACAAAACAAGTGTTACACATGGAATTTCAAAGTCAATGGTGATTTCCTTGGTTAAATACTCTAGGTATTAGGCTGAGTCCCAGATGGAAGAACCAATCATCTCCCAATGCTTGATAACCTGTCAGGCCCAGAGCAGCTCAGCTGGTAGTTAAAAGAAATACACAGCAAGAGCAAGAAGGCATTTTTTTTTTTTTTTTTTTAAGCACAAAATACAATTGATGTATTTAGAAAAATACAAATAGACAAGATTGTTGAATTGACCCAGGAGGAAGACATTTCTACAGATAATTCAGTTACTGATTATTTTAGAATGCATTGTAGACAGTGGCTTTGTTTGCTTTGGTTTTCTATTAAAAACAAAACAAAACAATAGCAACAGCAAAAACTAACATGGTAAAGTAGAATGCATGACTCAACAGGCCCCTCTCATTAACCAGCCTGGTAGCACAGACATCCAAGGTAGCCAAATTCTTTTTCCTGGTCCATTGCTGGTAAAAATGCATGTTTGACTTCAGAAACACTCCTAAAGATGTGAAAGTCTGTAGTGACAGAAATCCAGCAAATAATATCATGTTTTCTTTCCAATGGCCTGCAGTTTCACATGTTTCTAAGCATTGCAGGGATAAAGATTTCTTTTTAATAAAACTCATTCATTCTGTAAAATTTATGTTGTACAAATTTCCCTGAGAAAAATTAGATGGAAGTATGGTGACTTACACTTCTTCCCCAAGTGTATTTGGAAATGCATCAGATTTAGAAAGCAAGGAAATACTTACCATATGTTGGTGGGGGAGGGGGGGGATAAAATGAAATTGGATGTTTTTCATATGTGAATATAGCTTTGCTTGAGTTCATGTAAAAAAATATGGAAGAGCCAGTATATTTGTACACTTCATTTAAAATATCTTTTTGTTTTACATAAACCTGCCCTGAAACTTGTAGTGAGCAGTTGCATAAATTTTCACTTTTTATAATACAAAACCAACGTGCATAAAAAGTCTTTTATGGCAATGAATACCTTAGAAAGAGTGCAGTTGGTTCTGGTCTTCCAATACACATTACTCATTAGAAACAAACAAATAATAATTTCAGAATTTTTCTTTTTTTGAGACAGGTGCAGTGGAAAACCAAAAGCACTCTAGGCAAGAGATTGTTAAAGTCACAATATTGCTACATTTCTTTGATTTCTGCTCATGTGGGGTCTCCTGCAGAGGTGAAGGTCTTGATGATATGAAAGCCCTCATAGCTAATTTACAGAACCCTGGAGTGGAACTCCCCAATTCAAGAACCCTAAGGAAACGCTGGCTTCCCTGGTGAAAAAGCCATAAAATGACTGTTTATTTAAATGAGTTAATCTCCAGCTCTTTAAAAGTATCTATGGGATTCTCATTGTGAAGCTTATGCCTTCTTCAAAGTATTAGCTCTTTCACAAAACAAAAATCCTCTCATTTTGAATAGGTGCCTAATAGTTCCAGAGCATTACACTTTTAATTACCTTTATTTAAATAACAAGCAATTTTATTAAATAGTTAAAGACTCAGCTTCTCAAATGATTTCCCATTTCTAAACCTTTGTTATTCAAAGGAATTGGCTTGAGACATGTAACTTGGATGAAAATATTTCAGTCTGTAAACTCCTTACTAATGTTTAAGCACACTGCCCATTTGATGCCTAGCCTGACACTCAGATAAGACATTATCTGACTTCATTACCACTAAGCTCACCTATTTTATCAGATGAGTTGAGCTTCAGTAATTCAGACAATGATTAGATGAAAAGCAAAATAGCCCCCAGCAATTAAGAAGCATATTTAAAAGCACTTTAGACCAAATGTACTTCTTGTAAGATTTTTTTTTCTTCATTCTCTTTGGAGCATTTTCCAGACTAGGTCTTATAATTGAAAGAAAATTTAATCCTGCATTAACCATATAATCATTTTGCAAACTAGGTTCTGGAACTCCTCTTTATTGAAGTGAGTTAGTCAAGAATTTGTGGATTAATGATTTTAGACCCTATTTAAAGTCTTGCAGACTCAGCGTACCTTACAAAGTCTCTATTTTCATATTTATTAGATAGTAATCCTTGGCAATACTAAATAATATACTAATAGATCTTAGGTACTAATTAGATAGTAAGATACTCATTCTTGGCATTTGTCACCTTTCTTCTAAAAGCTCAAAATGTTATAAGAACTCTAGCAAAGGAGAGTGAAAACACTATTATAAAATGAGAGAATTTAGTCCTACTTCCTATTCAGCAATCATATATTATGCATACAAATCCAGAGACATTCAGCAGGCTTCTTGGAATGGCTACCCACTCCAGTATTCTGGCCTGGAGAATTCCCTGGACAGAAGAGCCTGACAGGTTACAGTCCATGGGGTTGCAAAGAGTCAGACACGACTGAGCAACTTTCATTTGACCATGAAATAAGTTAAGTATTGGACTTCCCTGGTGGCTCAGATGGTAAAGCATCTGTCTACAATGTAGAAGACCTGGGTTCAATCCCTGAGTCGGGAAGATTCCCTGGAGAAGGAAATAGCAACCCAATCCAGTACTCTTGCCTAGAAAATCCCATGGATGGAGGAGCTTGGTGCAGGCTACAGTCCATGGGGTTGCAAAGAGTTGGACACAACTGAGCGACTTCACTTTCACTTTCAAGTTGTCCTACAGCACCAGGGATAAAGGTACAAACATTAGATGCTTTATCTAAGATAGTGTCTATTTAATGAATAATGGCAATGCAGTATTTTGTTCTTAAAATATTTTCTATATTTTATTAGAAAAATTAATAAAAATAATAGATTTGGTAAGTTCTGCATAATTATTTGCTTTTTATAATCTTATTACAAATTTTTAATACATTTTTAGCATATTAGAGTTAGTTGATGTTTTTAAATATTTAGTGATAGAAATCTGAAGAAAATTACTCTTTTAAAAAATAGAATCTACTAGCCCATGAAACAACAAACAAAAATTCATATTTAAACATTTGAATGCAAGAATTCAGAACAGTATCCTCTCTCTTTCTCTTAACTCTATTCCCTTCCATGTATCTTCATTCTCAATAATACTCTCTTTAAGTGGTAGCAAAAAATGGCCAATGGCAAACTAAAGTCACAGTTTTCCACAAACTAAAGTCACATTTTTCCTTTTGCTCACAATCTCAGAAAAAATGTTTTCTTTCTGATTAGTGACAGAAAACATCCTAAGCATACATTAATTGGTCTAGCCTGCTTCAAATTTCTATTCTTGAACCAATTGCTGGTGCTAATCCTTGATTGGCCAGGCCAAGGCAAATGTCTACCTCGACAGATTCAAATCACTTCTCTCAAATCACCTGAATTAATAAGTCTACTGAGCAATAGGCAATGACAGATGTGGGACACAAGTTGGGGGGGCAGATGTGGTTTTCATAAAAAGGGTTTCAGGGCTGATATGCATACATCTGGTATTTTACAATTCCTTTTTTACAGATGAAGAACCTGAGAGGCAAAGTGATTAGGTGCCCTGACTTGTATTTTCAAACTCCTTAAAATCATATCCAATAATTTAACATTGTGAGTTACATTACTGAAAGATCACTCAAGTGCCTCATTTTACCAGTATGAAAACTTTGGCTTCCTAAGAGGTAAAGTTTGAAAACTACAGAACCAAAATAAGACCATAGGTTTCTTAGTGTCCAACTGTGTGCTTTCGCTGTCATTCCAGGTCACTAATCATATTCTCTCTTTTTTTTTTCTTTTTGAGAATTGATAATTTAAAATTATGTATGAGATGACTCCATGTTTTCCAAACTGTAGAATTAGATAGCAATATTCTCTACCATTATTGTGATATAATTCAGTGCTTTATATTGTTTACAGAACTAACCTCCAAAATACGAGATTATTTTTTCCTAAGCTGAAATTTTGAGTGTGAACTTTGTTTTTTTTCCCCCATGGGCAGTAATTGAAGGGTGATATCTTTCAGTGCTGAATTACATGTGATAATCTTCACTGTTCTTTTGAGATCTTTGATGTCTAGAATAGAGGTGAATTACAATGGAAAAAATAAACTAAAACTTTTTTTTTTTTCCCCCAGCAGAAATCATCTATTTAATATCTATCAACATTGCAAAATTTTTAGAAGTCTTTCTTCTCTGGTCCAAGTAGCAACTCTGGAATGTTGCTATTCACCAGAAACCTGTCTATATCAAGAGAGTGCTTAAACCAGGACAGCATCCTCTCCTGAGATTTAGAATATCGGTTTTCCTCTACTTATAATTCAAACATACTTCTGCTCATAAAACCATTCTCTTTTACTGCTCTTAAGTCCCAAATCATGGACTTACTCATAGGAAAGACCCTGCAGTCTGACAAGCATTTTTTCTTTGGGAAGAGATTGGACGGAACCTAAACTCCATACAGAGTTCAGAGCTTTACTGATTGAGAAAAAAGCTTCTGGTCATATTTGGGGAAATTATTTTGAAGGTGTAGAATCCTAAGCAATCTCCTTGATAGTGAAGCCATGTTCCTGACAAATTAGAAAGGAAAAAGGTAGCTTTTAAGTCTGAAAACATGTTATTTTTGCAGCTGGAAGAGGAGATCTTTTAGGAAAGGATCTGTCTTTGTGGGGAAAATTCCTTAGTATGACTTTGGGAACAGATAAATAGGAGGAGATGGAAGAAATGAAGTGTGCAGACATTTATACAGGGGAAGATTCATATTCCCTTTCTGTGATTGCCCAGGTTACTTAGAAAATCAGCATGACAGAATGCTCTGTGATGGAATGTATGTGTAAGTGTGTGTGTGTAGTATTAAATAAGGTGGATGGACTGTGATTGAAAATAACATGTACAGAATCAAGAAGGATGCAGGGAAAAATGTTGAAGAAGTAAACTAGAAAATTGCAGAAATTTCTGGCAGGGTTGAGGGCTTCTTACAAGGTGGTAGAGCTGGGATTCTTAACAGGTGTAGTCAGCTTTCTGAGGAGAGTATTGGATCCTTCCTACTTCATAATTCTCTGTCTAAAGAGTCTACTTCGTTGGCCTATACGCTTACAATTGGAGCACCTGCAACCCTCTATCCCACAAGGTACTAGCCTTATTAGAAAGAAAAGTCTGTAAATCTTCTGAATCTGTTGGAATGCCTCTCACTGTAAATAACAAAACCTAAAACAATGATGTTTAGAGAATAGGTTACTTACTAGCTCAGGTGAGTGGAAATCAGGAGGGTGAGATTTAGTGCTGGTTTGTCCAGCAGGTCAGCAACCTTCTTTCTGGGTTCATCCTCATTCTCATTTCTTCAGAGACTTAAGATGGATGCTAAAAGTAGTAGGGGTTATATACTTCCTTATTCACAGCCATGATGGAGAGAGAAGAGCTTTCTTATTCACTCTGAAGAATAGAAAAGAATTTTCCCAAAGACCTCTTAAAAACCTAACNCCTGGAGAAGGAAATAGCAACCCAATCCAGTACTCTTGCCTAGAAAATCCCATGGATGGAGGAGCTTGGTGCAGGCTACAGTCCATGGGGTTGCAAAGAGTTGGACACAACTGAGCGACTTCACTTTCACTTTCAAGTTGTCCTACAGCACCAGGGATAAAGGTACAAACATTAGATGCTTTATCTAAGATAGTGTCTATTTAATGAATAATGGCAATGCAGTATTTTGTTCTTAAAATATTTTCTATATTTTATTAGAAAAATTAATAAAAATAATAGATTTGGTAAGTTCTGCATAATTATTTGCTTTTTATAATCTTATTACAAATTTTTAATACATTTTTAGCATATTAGAGTTAGTTGATGTTTTTAAATATTTAGTGATAGAAATCTGAAGAAAATTACTCTTTTAAAAAATAGAATCTACTAGCCCATGAAACAACAAACAAAAATTCATATTTAAACATTTGAATGCAAGAATTCAGAACAGTATCCTCTCTCTTTCTCTTAACTCTATTCCCTTCCATGTATCTTCATTCTCAATAATACTCTCTTTAAGTGGTAGCAAAAAATGGCCAATGGCAAACTAAAGTCACAGTTTTCCACAAACTAAAGTCACATTTTTCCTTTTGCTCACAATCTCAGAAAAAATGTTTTCTTTCTGATTAGTGACAGAAAACATCCTAAGCATACATTAATTGGTCTAGCCTGCTTCAAATTTCTATTCTTGAACCAATTGCTGGTGCTAATCCTTGATTGGCCAGGCCAAGGCAAATGTCTACCTCGACAGATTCAAATCACTTCTCTCAAATCACCTGAATTAATAAGTCTACTGAGCAATAGGCAATGACAGATGTGGGACACAAGTTGGGGGGGCAGATGTGGTTTTCATAAAAAGGGTTTCAGGGCTGATATGCATACATCTGGTATTTTACAATTCCTTTTTTACAGATGAAGAACCTGAGAGGCAAAGTGATTAGGTGCCCTGACTTGTATTTTCAAACTCCTTAAAATCATATCCAATAATTTAACATTGTGAGTTACATTACTGAAAGATCACTCAAGTGCCTCATTTTACCAGTATGAAAACTTTGGCTTCCTAAGAGGTAAAGTTTGAAAACTACAGAACCAAAATAAGACCATAGGTTTCTTAGTGTCCAACTGTGTGCTTTCGCTGTCATTCCAGGTCACTAATCATATTCTCTCTTTTTTTTTTCTTTTTGAGAATTGATAATTTAAAATTATGTATGAGATGACTCCATGTTTTCCAAACTGTAGAATTAGATAGCAATATTCTCTACCATTATTGTGATATAATTCAGTGCTTTATATTGTTTACAGAACTAACCTCCAAAATACGAGATTATTTTTTCCTAAGCTGAAATTTTGAGTGTGAACTTTGTTTTTTTTCCCCCATGGGCAGTAATTGAAGGGTGATATCTTTCAGTGCTGAATTACATGTGATAATCTTCACTGTTCTTTTGAGATCTTTGATGTCTAGAATAGAGGTGAATTACAATGGAAAAAATAAACTAAAACTTTTTTTTTTTTCCCCCAGCAGAAATCATCTATTTAATATCTATCAACATTGCAAAATTTTTAGAAGTCTTTCTTCTCTGGTCCAAGTAGCAACTCTGGAATGTTGCTATTCACCAGAAACCTGTCTATATCAAGAGAGTGCTTAAACCAGGACAGCATCCTCTCCTGAGATTTAGAATATCGGTTTTCCTCTACTTATAATTCAAACATACTTCTGCTCATAAAACCATTCTCTTTTACTGCTCTTAAGTCCCAAATCATGGACTTACTCATAGGAAAGACCCTGCAGTCTGACAAGCATTTTTTCTTTGGGAAGAGATTGGACGGAACCTAAACTCCATACAGAGTTCAGAGCTTTACTGATTGAGAAAAAAGCTTCTGGTCATATTTGGGGAAATTATTTTGAAGGTGTAGAATCCTAAGCAATCTCCTTGATAGTGAAGCCATGTTCCTGACAAATTAGAAAGGAAAAAGGTAGCTTTTAAGTCTGAAAACATGTTATTTTTGCAGCTGGAAGAGGAGATCTTTTAGGAAAGGATCTGTCTTTGTGGGGAAAATTCCTTAGTATGACTTTGGGAACAGATAAATAGGAGGAGATGGAAGAAATGAAGTGTGCAGACATTTATACAGGGGAAGATTCATATTCCCTTTCTGTGATTGCCCAGGTTACTTAGAAAATCAGCATGACAGAATGCTCTGTGATGGAATGTATGTGTAAGTGTGTGTGTGTAGTATTAAATAAGGTGGATGGACTGTGATTGAAAATAACATGTACAGAATCAAGAAGGATGCAGGGAAAAATGTTGAAGAAGTAAACTAGAAAATTGCAGAAATTTCTGGCAGGGTTGAGGGCTTCTTACAAGGTGGTAGAGCTGGGATTCTTAACAGGTGTAGTCAGCTTTCTGAGGAGAGTATTGGATCCTTCCTACTTCATAATTCTCTGTCTAAAGAGTCTACTTCGTTGGCCTATACGCTTACAATTGGAGCACCTGCAACCCTCTATCCCACAAGGTACTAGCCTTATTAGAAAGAAAAGTCTGTAAATCTTCTGAATCTGTTGGAATGCCTCTCACTGTAAATAACAAAACCTAAAACAATGATGTTTAGAGAATAGGTTACTTACTAGCTCAGGTGAGTGGAAATCAGGAGGGTGAGATTTAGTGCTGGTTTGTCCAGCAGGTCAGCAACCTTCTTTCTGGGTTCATCCTCATTCTCATTTCTTCAGAGACTTAAGATGGATGCTAAAAGTAGTAGGGGTTATATACTTCCTTATTCACAGCCATGATGGAGAGAGAAGAGCTTTCTTATTCACTCTGAAGAATAGAAAAGAATTTTCCCAAAGACCTCTTAAAAACCTAACAACAGCATTGGTCACATAAGTTTAGTTTGGTCACTCAGTCATATCCAACTCTTTGTGATCCCATGGACTGCAGCACACCAGACTTCCCTGTCCATCAACTCCCGGAGCTTGCTCAAACTCAGGTCCATTGACTGGTGATGCCATCCAGCCATCTCATCCTCTGTGGTCCCCTTCTCCTCCCACCTTCAATATTTCCTGGCATCAGAGTCTTTTCCAATGAGTCAGTTCTTCATATCAGGTAGCCAAAGTATTGGAGCTTCAGCTTCAGCATTAGTCCTTCCAATGAATATTCAAGACTGATTTTCTTTGGATGGACTGGTTGAATCTCCTTGCAGTCCAAGGGGCTCTCAAGAGTCTTCTCTAACACCACAGTTCAAAAGCATAAATTCTTTGGCACTCAGCTTTCTTTTATAGTCCAACTCTCACATCCATACATGCCTATGGGAAAAACCATAGCTTTGACTAGACAGACATTTGTTGACAAAGTAATGTCTCTGCTTTTTAATATACTATCTAGGTTTATAACTTTCCTTCCAAGGAGCAAGCGTCTTTTAATTTCATGGCTGCAGTCACCATCTGCAGTGATTCTGGAGTCCAAGAAAATAGTCTGTCACTGTTTCCCCATCTATTCGTCATGAAGTGATGGGACTGGATGCCATGATCTTAGTTTTTTGAATGTTGAATTTTAACCCAGGTTTTCACCTCCTTTTTCACTTTCATCAAGAGACTCTTTAGTTTCTCTTAGTTTTCTAACATAAGTGTGGTGTCATCTGCATGTCTGAGGTTATTGATATTTCTCCCTGCAATCTTGATTCCAGCTTTTTATGCTTCATTCAGCTCAGCATTTCACATGATGTACTCTCCATGTAAGTTACATGTCTATTAGTAAAGCATGTCTCATATCTATTAGTAAAGCAACTTCTAGCTGGAGAACTGGTACTACACTAGGACCAATTAAACCCACCTCTGGATCTGTGGTCAATTACCCCAGCTTACATCCTGAAGAGGATATCAATCTAGCCACACTCTATTGACTACTGAATATAATGCTAAATCACAGAGAAAACTCTGACACCCATCATTTTCTACCTGAGAAATTTCCAAGTAACTGCAGGACAGAATTTCAATTGTGAAGACAAAGATGAAAACCTGACCATAAATCTGATTGGTTTTCAATTCCAAATACTCTAACAAGTCGTACTCACAGTGAGTAGGACTGAGAAAGTTATTCTGAAATATTCTTTAAAAATACCATATGAATTAACAAGTTTTGAGTCCTATGAACATAGTTTTGAGGTGTCAGATTTTTTTATTTCTTTGAACCTTGATCAAATAAAGGGCTCTTTTTGGAATTGTTCACCCATGAACATGACAGAGTTTAAACGTGATACCTTGATGTAAAAAAGAAAAATTAGGAAAGATCTTTCATGTACCTTATTTTCTGAAGAAAAATGGTCTTTAATGTAAACAGAAATCAAGATGAACATTTCCCTCACATTCTCTGAGATTGGCACTGCCTTTATAAAAGAATGCAATAGGAAGGATTATGTGAATTATTCTGAATATTTTCACAGACCAAAGAGGAAATCTACTCAACCAAAGTGCTGGGTAATGGTTGAATCTCCAACAGAGAACACTCTCTCTGTTGACCGTTGGCTGCACCCACATGTTATGAGTTTGTTTATCTTTAATTGCTCCACGGTTGTTCCAGAGTGTAAAAAGTCGTGTTCCATTGAGCTGACACTTCTAGTCTTAATTTATGCATGAGTATGTACATTGTTTTTCTCCTGCAGTTCTCAAAGAATTTTATGAGCCATTACTGAGTGACTAAAATGGGTGCAGATTTTGCAAACCTCTGCCAGAAGATGTTTATTACTGTCATCATTCTTAGGAAAATCATGTTCCAGCAGGTTCAGGCAGTGTGCAAAATGTGGCACATGTGTGAATTGGCCATTTCACATCGCTCTTACAATATTGTCAGTAATAATAAAAACGAAGGGAAAAGACCTCGGGGAAGGGAATAGGCCACACATTAATTTGGTCATGAAGCTTTGATATGTGATTTTTGTTAGACCCAAAGATGCAAAGTACAGCTTGCTTTGTAAACTTCTCACCAAGAACTGGGGCCATAGCTTTATTTTAAAAGTTTCCACTTCTAAGGGAGATTCTTATTTTACAAAGTCCACGTCTAGAATGTAATATCCTTGGAAGCTCCTAAATGATTCTGTCTCAGTACTTGTTTTGTTAATTTTGAAATGCAACTTTTCATGTGGCATCTAACGCAAGTCTTAAGGAAAGCAACACTATCAAGGTAGAATTTCAAATAACATGTCATAACTATATGAAATGTGCTACAAATTATTTAATGCTCACCTTCCCACCTGGAATTTTGATTTTTATAGAAGTATGTTTTATCTTTTGGGGGATAGCTATTTTGGGACACTGTGGACCACACTTCAACATATGAATTTGAATACAAATTCAGTTGAATTTCTCTAGAATCTATATTTCTCGATTATTATACTGTATTGTTTCTATTCTTTCTTTCATCTAATGTTTAGTGCCATTTCCTTTTCTATTTCTCAGAGTAATTCACGTGGTGCAGTCATTTTTATATATCTTCAGAAATATATCTCTCCATTTCTATATTATATACAATTTTATTATAATAACTTAAAACAAAGAATGTATATTATTCCATAAGTTTTGAGCTTTATTTCAAATAGTATAAATGTAAAACTCCAAAATTCATGTTGTTTATGTAAACATGTAGCCTATACCAATGTCTTCTTAGTGCCAGCACATATAAATGAACAGATATGATTCATGTTGAGTTTCTAAGGATGGCATATAAACAGGACTTCTTCCTTCTTAAGTTCTGTAAATCAAGGGGTGAAAAAAGAGTGGTAGATTGAGCTGGAATATAACTTTAATTAAAAAAGCTAAGTCAAAGGGAAATCTGTAGAACGAGAATCAAATGGACTTCCCCAAGCCTGAAGCTGAGCTGGAGAGCTTTATCTATCCAGTCAAGCAGTTTGGACGAAGAGAGTCCCTATCTGAAACAGTAGAACATATTCTTTGAGATATGAGAGGCAACTTCCTCCTAAAAAGGAAACAGTACAGAAATGGGCAAATTCTTGCCAAATTCAACACTCCATAAAGATCCAGATAGAGACCTGTAGGATCTACGGATATTCCATCCTCATTGAAACCAGGGGTGTTGAACTGATTTTTCTCCCTAAGACTTTTACTCAATCTTAGAGCATGCACGGTCACTGGATGGACTAATCATCTGAAAACTAAAGCCAGTCTTAATCTTATTATTATTTATTTTGTTCCTCATAAAGTTGTTGTCATCATTTTTTAAAGCTTTACATAAATTATTTAAGCATTGAAGTTAACATGAAATTTCAAGAACAGCAATTCAGAGAACATATTAGACTAATAATCATTCATCTGAAATTCAAATTTAACTGAATGTCAAGTATTTTAACTTGGTAAAATTGGCAACTCTATTTTCATGGGATTATTTTTGAAAAAACATTACAATTCATTTCTAGGTATGGTTAAAAATTTCAACATATTTTATCTTCAGGATTCATTCTTCTTTCAAGCTGTTTAAAAGTCATGAATTTAATGGTTAAGGGTAATTTCCTCCGGCCAGGCTCCAGAAGTGACTCCTAATAATCTAACCCTATTGAGATAACTCTATGCCTCTTAATGCAGTTTTTGTTTCAGGTTCCTAAAGTTTACTCCAATCAGCATACATTATTTCTTTGTCCCTAGGGAGTTTTTCTGGGATAGGAAAAAAGATCAACTTCAGTGTGTGCATGCTAAGTAGCTTCAGTCGTGCCCAACTGTTTGCAACACTATGGATTATAGCCTATCAGGCTCATCTGTCCATAGGATTCTCCAGAGTACTGGAGTGGATTGCCATGCCCTTCTCTAGGGGATCTTCCCGACCCAGGGGTCAGACCTGAGTCACCTGCATTGGCAGATGGATTCTTTACCACTAGCGCCACCTGGGAAGCACCGATCAACTTCAGATGTCAAGTTAATTCAAGATTCAAGAAGAATTATTCTCTGGGCATCTAGAAAAAATACATTTTTTTTTTTTTAGATTTCTCTGAGAGCTACTTATAGCCAACTTTTATGTCTTTCTCAAAGAGGTAGTATAAAGATAGGAAAACTGGAACTGTCAGTCATTTTGACATCATGAAGGAAATCAATGTTGGATTAACTCTAGTACTGTGAGATACAGGGAACCAAAATATAATAGTATCTTTGATGATAGAGATGAGCATTTAAATCAAGCCAGATGAACCCTGCACTTCCTTTGGAACTTCCAGTTATGTTAATCAGACATTCACCTAGATTATTTATACTTTATTCAGACTCTGCTTTTGTTGTTGTTAGTATTATTACAGACATTTTAGAGCAATTCACAACAAAATTGAGAGGAACCTAGAGATTTCCCATATGCCTCCTTCCCTGATGCATGCACAGATTCCTCCATTATCAATGTCACTCACAAGGATGGTACATTTGCTACAATTGATGAGCTTACACTGACACATTGTAATCACCCAAAGGCCATAATTTACTTTAGAATTCACTCTTGATGTTATGCATACTACGATTTCAATTATTAAAAAATAAAATTCAACTGAGTAAAATTTAAAGACCTTATTAGCTTTATTTAACAATTCATAAATGAGGCAAGCATCCATCCTATCTAGAAAATAGAAAGGAGCTCTAAACAACTGCACAAAATGAAAGATTTTATCAACAGAAGAAGTCATAACAAAGAAGCTATTTTAAGAGAGTTGGACATTGCAATTAGGTTTGGCATTAAGCTTCTTTTAGGTGACATGGGTTTAGCACATGTGACTCTATTTTGGGTCTGTTGTCTCTGTTTTAACAGAATGAATATGCAATGATATATATCCATCATTATAGTATCATACAGAGTATTTTCCTTGCCCTAAAAATCCTCTGTAGTCTGCCTATTTATCCCTTCCCTGCCCCCAGACCTTGGAAACCACTGACCTTTTTAAGGTCTCCATAGTTTTGTCTTGTCCAGAACACCATATATTTGGAATCACACAGTATGTAGCTTTTTCAGTTTGCCTTCCACCACTTAGTAATATGCACTTCTCTACATATTAACTGTATATTCTCTGCATATTAACTGTACCACAGTTTTTTATCCATTCACTTACTAAAGGACATTTTGGTTCCTTCCAAGTTTGGGCATTTATTAATAAAGCTAGTATAAACATCTGTTTGCAGGTTTTCTGGGGACAGACATTTTCAGTTCCTTTATGTAAACACTGAACATGATTGCTGAATCATATGGTAAGAGTATGTTTAGATTTCTAAGGAACTGCTAATCTATCTTCCACAGTAGCTGTATCATTTTGCATTCTCATCAGCAAAGAATGAGACATGTGTAAGAGAGAAAGTGAGAGATTTGACAATGAGGTTTGATGGAGAGTAGAAAAATATTGAAAGGAAAAAATAGCACCTTTAAAGGCAAAGAAGTAAGAGACTGTGCTATATTAACAGTTCAGAATGACTAAAGTTTAGAGTGCCTCTCAATAAATGAGAAGTTATTAAACTGGAATTAGTTAATAATGTCATGAGGTATATTGAGAACTTGAGAAGTTATTTAATTTTGGTAGAATTCATTAGGAAGTTAAAGCAACAGGATAATAAAATATGATCCAGGTCCTCTGGCCTAAATGAAAATAAGTAGGAAAGGAGCAATGCTACTGGAAAAACAAGCAAAAAAACAGTTAAGAGGCTATGATTATCTGTCATTTAAATGAAACAAATGAGATCATAAATTAAGGAGTTAAAAGTGAAAACATGAGGTTTTCTTGAAAGCTGCTAATTTTTTTTTAAGATTTTATAAGTTCTCATCACAGGCCAAAATATTTTAAATTATGTTTGGTGATGCATGTTAATTAAACTCATTGTGGTAATCATTTTACAATACATACAAATATTGAATCACCCTGTTATACACCTGAAACTAATATAATCTAATGTCACCTGAATCTCAATAAAAATAAAAGTAAAAAAATATCTGATTAAGAATAGAAGACAGTTTAAAAAGTCAACATCAGGAATGAAAGAATGACCATCACTACAGATCCTATAGACGTTAGAAGGATAATAGGAAACTATATTTAATAACTATCTTAATAAATTGTCCAATCTTGATGAGATGTACAAACGTATTGAAAGGGAAGTCACTCAGTCATGTCCGACTCTAGTGACTACATGGACTGCAGCCTACCAGGCTCCTCCATCCATGGGATTTTCCAGGCAAGAGTATTGGAGTGGGGTGCCATTGCCTTCAAGATACATTTTTTTTTTTAAACTGAGATGAAGAAGAAAACCTGAAACTCTAAATCAATACAAAGCAATCAACTTTGTAGTTAAAGTCCTTTAACTTTAAAATAAAAGAAGGAATAATCCTACTTTATTTTATGAGATAATTATATACTGATACCAAAACTGGCAATAATACNCAAGATACATTTTTTTTTTTAAACTGAGATGAAGAAGAAAACCTGAAACTCTAAATCAATACAAAGCAATCAACTTTGTAGTTAAAGTCCTTTAACTTTAAAATAAAAGAAGGAATAATCCTACTTTATTTTATGAGATAATTATATACTGATACCAAAACTGGCAATAATACGAAAACTATTGACAACTTTTCTCATGAACACAAACATAAAAATCTTTAACAATATATTAGCAAACTGAATTTAGAAATATAGAAGGAGGATAATTATGTTGACTGAGTGGTGTATAACCCAGGAATTAAACAGTTGATTTAATATTTGAAAAATAATAAAAGTAGTTAAAAATATTAGCAGAATAAAAAAACAAAATCCATATGGTCATTCCAATTTAAGTGGGAAAGCATACATTATTAAAAATCCAGCATTCATTTAAATTAAAAACTATCAGTGCACTAGACTTAGAGAAGAATATTTTCAAGCTATTAAAAGGTACGTGTGAAAAATTCATGGTGAACATCATGTATAATAGTGAAAATCTGAACACTTTCACCTAAGACTGGAAGCAAGGCAAAGTCACAGTTTCCTCCACTTCTATTCTACATCTTATTGGATGTTCTAAAGCTGTATAAGAAGGAGGGTAAAATAAATCAAAGATATAAATATTGGAAAATAATTAATAAAATTGTCCTTATGAACATCTGACATGAACATGTACAAAGGGCATTATAAAGAATCAACAACAGCAAAACTGCATAAAAATAATTTAGCAAAGTCAAAGGATACAAAGTTAAACAAAAGTCATGAGTATTTCTATGTTAGTAAAGAACAGTTAGAAAATAAAATTTCAAATGAAACATACAATTTATAATGGCATACAAAAAAGAGAAATATTCGGGGATAAATTTAACAAAATACGTTCAAGACGCTCACAGTGAGTAGTTCAAATACGGTTGGGACCATGAAAAGACCCTAGTTATGAATGATTTATCATTGTTAAAGTGTAAATTCTCTCCAAATTAGTCTATAGATTTCAATACGGTCCCAATACAATTCCATCAGGCTTTTCTTTAACACTGGAAACCTGATTCTAAAATTTGTATGACATGCAAAGAATTTTATAACAGCCAAAACCCTTTTCAAAAAGAGGATTACATTACCTGATTTCAATACTTACTAAAAAGCTACAGTAATCAAGACATTGTAGTGTTCATGCAAGGAGAAACATACAGATCAATGAAACAAAATAGAGCCCAGAAACAGACAAACTTGCTAATAAAACTATTTTAAAAACTGCAAATAGATATTGCAGCTGTTTAATGGGGAAAGGATAATGATTTCAACAAATAGATATTCCTATGTGGGGGTGCAGGGGTGGGGGGGGCGGAAATACCTATAGCCCTTACCACATAACACACAAAAATAAATTTAAAAAATTAAAAGTTTAAACTTTAAAATTTCCAGAAGAAAACATAAACATATAGAGAAACTGTTTAAACATTATTTAGGCAAATGCTTCTTATGTAGAATGCAAACAAAAAATATGACTAATAAAACTGATGCTTCTGTTCTACGAAAATCACCTTAAAAAAAAGAAAAGGTAATTCATGACCATTTGAACATATTTGTTACATATATCTGACAAAGGGCTATGTGCAGAATATAAAAATTATTCTTACAACTCAGAAATTTAGAAACCCATTTTTTAAAACAAAATAGATGAAAGGTTTGGACTCATATTTTACTAAAGAAGATACATGAATGGTCAGCAAATGCAAAAAAAAAAAAAANGTTTGTTGTGATCTACACAGTCAAACGCTTTCCCATGGTCAATAAAGCAGAAGATGTTTTTCTGGAACTCTCTTGCTTTCTTGATGATCCAACAGATGTTGGCAATTTGATCTCTGGTTCCTCTGCCTTTTCTAAAACCAACTTGAACATCTGGAAGTTCATGATTCACCTACTGTTAAAGTCTGGATTGGAGAAT
Organism: Neotragus moschatus; assembly: GCA_006410615.1. Taxonomy (NCBI): domain Eukaryota; kingdom Metazoa; phylum Chordata; class Mammalia; order Artiodactyla; family Bovidae; genus Neotragus; species Neotragus moschatus. Next base: position 2,572,068 of record SJYA01000601.1, on the reverse strand, counting down.
TTTGAGCATTACTTTACTAACATGTGAGATGAATGCAATTGTGCAGTAGCTTGAGCATTATTTGGCATTGCCTTTCTTTGGGATTGGAATGAAAGCTGACATTTTCCAGTCCTGTGGCCACGCTTTTCCAGTCCATGATCAATTTGGACAACAAATTCCAAATTTGTTTNTTTTGAGCATTACTTTACTAACATGTGAGATGAATGCAATTGTGCAGTAGCTTGAGCATTATTTGGCATTGCCTTTCTTTGGGATTGGAATGAAAGCTGACATTTTCCAGTCCTGTGGCCACGCTTTTCCAGTCCATGATCAATTTGGACAACAAATTCCAAATTTGTTTGCATATTGTATGTAGCACTTTCACAGCATCATCTTTCAGGATTTGAAATAGCTCAACTGGAATTCCATCACCTCCACTAGCTTTGTTCATAGTGATGCTTCCTAAGGCCCACTTGACTTCACATTCCAGGATGTCTGGCTCTAGGTGAGTGATCACATCTTCATGATTATCTGGGTCATGAAGATCTTTTTTGTATAGTTCTATGTGTTCTTGCCATCTCTTAATATCTTCTGCTTCTGTTAGGTACATACCATTTGTGTCCTTTATTGAGCCCATCTTTGCATGAAATGTTCCCTTGTTGTCTCTAATTTTCTTGAATTGATCTCTAGTCTTTCTCATTTTATTGTCTTCCTCTATTTCCTGCACTGATCACTGAGGAAGGCTTTTTTTTTTAAATCTCTCCCTGCTATTCTTTGGAACTTTGCATTTAAATCAGTATATCTTTTTTTTTTTTTTTTTTTCCTTTTGCCGTTCTCTTCTCTTCTTTTCTCAACTATTTGTAAGGCCTCCTCAGACAACCTTTTTGTCTTTTTGCATTTCTCTTTCTTGGGAACAGTCTTGATCGCTGCCTTCTGTACAATGTCATGAACCTCCATCCTTAGTTCTTCAGGCACTCTATCAGATCTAATCCCTTGAATCTATTTGTCACTACCACTGTATAGTCATAAGGGATTTAACTTAGGCCATACCTGAATGGTCTAGTGGTTTTCCTTACTTTCTTCAATTTAAGTCTGACATTGGCGATGAAGAGTTCATGATCTGAACCATAGTCAGCTCCCAGTCTTGTTTTTGTTGACTGTATAGAGCTTCTCCCTCTTTGGCTGTAAGGAATATAATCAGTCTGATTTCAGTGTTGACCATCTGGTGATGTCCATGTGTAAAGTCTTCTTTTGTATTGTTGGAAGAGGGTGTGAGCTCTGACCAATGCATTCCCTTGGCAAAACTCTATCAGTCGTTTCCCTGCTTCATTCTGTACTCCAAGGTCAAATTTGCCTGTTACTCTAGTTGTTTCTTGACTTCCTACTTTTGCATTCCAGTCCCCTATAATGAAAAGGATGTCTTTTTTGGGTGTTAGTTCTAGATGGTCTTGTAGAACTAACATTAATAATGCTAAAAATAGTAGGTGTTAACAAGAATATGGAGAAACTCATATGTTACTGATAGGAGTATGAAATTAAACAACCATTTGGTAATCAGTTTGGCAATTTCTTACCATACAACTAAGCAATTCTCCTTAGTATTTACCTAAGAGTTATGAAATTACTTGTACACGAAAGCTCATAGTAACTTTATTCTAAATAGGCAGAAAACTATAAATTGTTCAAGTAAATAAACACAGTGTAGTATATCAATAAAATGAAATATTTTTCAGCAATTTTTAAAAAGGACTGTAATATGTTAACTGCATGGATAAATATAAAAGAGACTATGGTGAACTAAGGAAGTTATACACTGATTTTAAAACACAAATTCCAGATCAAACAAAATTCATCTATAATGATATAAAGCATGAGAGATATACAGATAAAATAGTAGGAGATTCACTGACAGCAAAAGAACACAGGGAAGTTTTGAGGTGGAGGGAATTTTCTACATATTAATTTAATTATGTAATTAAATTATACATATTAATTAATACTATATATTAATTAATTGTGATAGTGATTACACTATCTAGGTGTAGGCAAAGCTTATCTGTTAGTCTAAATAAATTACATAAAAATTGTTACCCGCACCCAAAGTAACATAATTAAGCAAGAAACACTATTTAATTTTATACAAAAATGAAAAAAGAACTGTGTGATTTGGGGCTAATCCCTTCTCTATAGGTCCTCATTTTGTGTTAAAAAAATAAGAGTTGAAACAGAAAAAAAAATTATTTTTATGATTTTAACTGAAGGATAATTGCTTTACAGTATTGCATTGGTTTCTACCAAACATCAGCATGAAACAGAAGGTAGGTTTGCCCATGTCCCCTCTCATTTGAACTTCCCTCCCATTTCCCTCCTCATCCCACCCCTCTAGATTGTTACAGAGTCACAGTTTGAGTTCCCTGAGTCATACAGCAAATTCACATTGGCTATCTATGTTACTAGAAAATTTTAAGACTTATATTGTACATGTTTAAGAACAATCTTCAATTTCTACCATTTTCCTCAGAGGAGGAAGCTTGATACAGAAGACAGTTGATGGTCTTGGGTCAAGGCAAAGCATGATAAATATAGGGATTCTTACACTCATTAGTTAGCTGAGGAAGAATTCAACCTCCCACGATTACAATTTCTTCATCTACAAAATCAGGGGAAAATAATCTATATTTTATAGAATGATTGTGCAAAACTAAATGATTAAAAAATACATGAAGATCTTGACTCTCACTAGCAGCTGAATAGCTATAAATTTCCCTTGCCTTTCACCGGAGAAAATTTCAAGATTAAAAACTAAAAACAAAGTTAAATAGAATTATTCCAGAGATCAATATGTACTCTTATCAACTGAACCCCTCAGGAGGACATTTGAGTCTGTAAAAGTTCCTAACTTCTACTAACAGCCTTTGCAGGTGTTCTGAGCATTGGACCTATCATACTCTTGAGAGTGAGAAGACAAGCGTTAAGGAACAGCACAATGGTGGCAATAAGATAACCCCCTGGCAGAGCCTTCAGTCTGTACTGGTTTCTCATTCTGAGAATCCTTAGACAGCTGAACCACATGAATCTTGTTTGTTTGACTTGTTTTCTTTTGACTCTTTCTCTCTGACTCAACTGAAAGATTCCCAAGTGAACTATAAAAATTATTTAGTGCCCTGCTTTTTGGATATTGCAAATGTACAGTTGAATCTGGGGAGTTCAGGAAATTCACATTTTTAAAAATCCCCCTTTGATTTTGCTTTGGTTACTTTTCTTCTTTAAAAAAAAAAAAAAAATCCCCCAGGTACCTAAAACTCTGAAGCCATAGGTAGAATGATTTAGTGTCTTGAGAACCCACATTACTCAACCTTGAGGCACGCACAATATGACATTTTCTCAAACATTCAACAATATTTTCTTCATGGATAAATACTTATGGCTTTACCAGATCACAAGGGAACAAAGAGTTTAAATGCAACTTCAATGACATACCAAACCAGATCGAAAAATGTAGATACCTCTAAACTCAGCTACCACCTACAGACATAGAACATTTCACAACCTGTGTATCAACAAACCACTGCTAATGAGGTAATTTAAGCAACTCCTGTAGGGCCAATTTAAAAGAGTAAACATAAGAAAAACGTTTATTAATGCTTCCCTTCATCACAAAACCAATTTCCCACTGTCATCTGAGCTTTTTACGATGGCTCACTACTAGCGCAAGTCATTTTAGTTTACCTCTGACTGTGCACCAAGCAGAAAAGAAAACAAATCAAATAATTAAAATGGTCAAAATTTCACCATCTCAAAATGGCTTTAAAATATTTACAAGAGTTCATTTTTTTGAGGAGGACAAAGTGTGAAGGAGAAATTGAACAATGGTTTTCTTCTCTTCTCAAAAGAATTCACGGCATTCTAAATATTTTCTTTTCTCAGAACGTTAAAGGGTCTGCTCACATGGCTACTGAACCAGCTGTTTCCTATTTTTATTTTTCCAACTCTAGATCTTGCCCCTAGCAATAATCCCGTATCATAGTGCTTTTAGAACTAGAATACTTCCTGGCTGATTAAAACATGTATACTGATTGTTCATGCCAGAAGTGAAGACTATCCCCATTCAGGCATGAAAAGACTCTAGCAGATATAGGGTTAATTTTCTTTCCTCTGAACCAGTAGCTTCCACACCTGTCAGCCATCAAGGTCAGGCTTGCCAGGAACCTGGGAGTGAATGGGCATGGGCGCAGCTGTAGCAAATTAGTGTATCACAAGGAGGTCCAGAATAAAAGATGAGAACTCTTGTGTATATCTCTATGGGGTTTTGACTGATCCAAAAACAATGTTACTATAGGGAATCAAGTGTGGTAGGTGCCCCAGAGACTTCTATCATCACCTTCCCTTACCAATATAAAATACATAAAATTGTATGTCTGAATATGCTTGTGTATATATCTATGTATTCTTCATAAGGCTCTTTGGGATTATAGTGAAGCAGTAACATTTATTTATAATTTTTAAATCATAAGAAATGATTTAGAAAAGGATATAATGATGAAAATGATCTTTCAACTACATCCTTCACCAGGTATGAAAACCACATAATTATTGATGAAACAATATTTAATGATTTTCATCAATACCCTTTCTCAAGGGTACATAGATGTCACAATGCAGCAATCAGACATGTGGATGATTTAGAGAAAGTGACTGAAAATGAACAATTTGGAAAAAAATGATTCTTGACTCAATTATGATGGTATCTTGACATCTTCTGATGCCAGTTTCCTTGCTATTTTTAACAGTAAATTCTGACTTGGGTTTTTTTTTTTTTTAATTTTGGTAAGTGTGAAAAATATCCAGTGTATGTCATAATCGAGTCTCTTATATTCTTGCATAAGATGTTCTAGACCTTTGAGTCCTGCCCATTTTCAGCTCTGTATGTAACATAAAAGGAATGGAATTGTAGGTAGAGTAGAAATATTATATAGTGGAAAAAACACAAAAGGTGAAGGGAACATGGAAAAATGCTTACATAGTACTTTATATTCCTGAACCTGTTGAGTTTCTCTAATGTAATGTGCAGTCAGTATTTCAAGCAATAATAGAATAGAAATATTGCAGAATGTATGTTCTCTGTTCTGTGTAGGAACTAAGAAGAAAAGTGGGGGCAGAGATACATCTTAATGATTCCACAAAGCTAGCACATATCCTCAGTAAAGGAACAAAAAAAAGTTAATACATCTAATTGCTAGTGATAGTTAGGCCCATTGACTATGGTCTGATTACAGTCTACCACTGAATCCTACATTAGTAGAAAACAATGAAATCTTAAACTAAAATGATATCTTGGCTAAGTAAAAGTTCCAGAATCCTTCAGGGTCATCATTTAATATTTCACACTCTATAAGCATCATTAATAGGAAAAACATAATAAGATCAATTTTGAAAGATATTATCTCCCAGGGCTCTCCATTTAGATGTGAAGTGTTTGAAGGGGAAGAAGGCAACTGATGGGATAAGCATTAGATTTCCCCCAGCACCATCACTCACAGCAGATTTTTTAAATGTTTAAATTGCTGTTAGAAAATTTAGAGTTATTTGCAGACATAACTGATCTAGAGACTTATAACATGAATCTTAAGAAAAGGAGTTAGTTTAAATACAGTGGCTATTATTGAACTTCATAGGAGCTATTTCTTAAGGACCTGCAGAATCTGAAAAGTTCTAGGTTGCAAAGAAGATGGCTAACTGGTCCTAATGGACTCAGCAAGACCAAATTGACCTGCAGAATAGAGTCTACACTCTCACTTTCCATCAGTGCTGATCCATGATTTCCCCTCAACTCTGCCCTCAACTTTACTTGAAGGATGGAGGAAGTGCTTATGAACAGTAAGATACTTTGCTTGTTCACCAAAACTGCCAACATGAGTCCTAGCACATGTATACCACAGTATTTTGTGTTGTGTGCATTTGCAGTCTCCTTGAGATGTTCACCAGGGGAGCAACCTATTTTCATATATGCTTGTGGGAAGGAAATGAGTTGGAAAAAAAAACTTTTTTTCATTACTACATGTTGAGTTCAATAGAAACCGCTGACCCTGTTGTATCCACACTATGGGATCAGATGTGTTCTTTATGTACCATCTCATGGATTCTTCCGTTCTACTTATATTTTATGTAGAAGAACAAAAGTTTCAAAACTTCAAAATTTGTTTTTAACATGTAGAAAGAATTAGAGTTTGAAAACTCATTTGTCTTTTATTTAAGCCTAGATTTCAAAACCACTGGGTTTTTTTGGACACCAGAGTCTTAATTTACCACAAACATTTGACATCTTTGTCCCAGATTATATCGGAGTTTATCTGGAATCACGGAAATATTTTTGATTTACTGGATGGGAAGTCAAGAAAGATATAATTTAAAGTAAATACAAAGCACATGATTTGATCTTTTAAGTATATATATCCATTTTCTATCTCACAACTAATGGAAAATGATTTAAGGATTCTGGGATATCTCATAAAACCAAAGGAGAAACTGCCTCTGAACCTAGAACTGCCTGGTACCAAGGCTCAACATACTGTGGAAAATCCCTTCCTTATTTTCTGTGTTTCTCTCCATGTCTCTTCACGGCTTTATCTTCTCATCTCTTTTATCGGTTTTTATTTTTGTGGACCAACTTCTCTGTAGAATGAAAGATATGAGAGCCTTGTTAGCTCTCCAGTTTTTACATTCCCTTTTCAAGAATCCAGCTTTAACTGGGACTGTGATACTATTGCCTTTTTCCTATTTACTAAATTAGATACTTTAATTCATTTAGTTTGGATCATGAGCCCATTTCTCATTCAACTTTTGGCCAAGGAAACAAAATGTTATAAGCATTCTTCATGTGCATTAAGGTTGGGAGTGACTTTTTTTTTCCCCATTCCTCTTTCTCTTTTTAAGGGAAAAAGTGTAAGGTAAAAATCAGTTAATGTCTACTTGCTTTCCTAATTTTGAATGGACTTATTACTTCTATTTACTCATGAAATAAATATGATGCTTCCCTGTGTTGTTCCTCTAAAATATACGTGAAGTGTTTGTTTCAATCTAAAATTTACCTTTTTAAATATGAGGATTAAAACTTCCTTATACTCATTCTATTTCTGTAGTTTCTCAAGATAATGTCTCCAGACATTTTAACAAATTATTTATGATTAAAATAAAAACAAAGAAAGAGAACCACCTGGAACCAATAATCTTTTCCAGATTAAAAATCAGGGTCTTCAGGATTTAATTTTTATTCCTTTTTGTTATCCATGACTTTGACTTTTTTTTAATCAATGACCTACCCAGAATATTTTTCTCAATACACATTACTTTAACTAATCAGTTACCTTGCATCAGTCTGATATCACTTTGAAGTCTTATAATTTAAACTGTATCAGGACTACTACAATATTTGTTATAAAAATAAATAATTTCCCATATAAGTTGATGTGGTAATGATATTTGTTTCTAATATCAAAATATCTTTGCCTTTCAGTTATAAACTTTTTTATGGGCTATGTTTGTTTTTTAGCTACTGGTAGATTCTTCTCAATTACAGTCCAATTTTATTTTGCATTGTGCATTAAAAATGATCTTGATTTTTTTTAATGTTATCTGGTTTTGGCAGATGTTGGTATCAATGTCCTGCTGATTTCATGAAAGATACTAGAAGCATTGTTGTTCAGTCACTCAGTAATGTCTGACTCTTTGAGACCCCATGTACTGTAGCACACTCGGCTTCCCTCTCCTTTACCACCTCTCAGAGCTTGCTCAACTCATGTCCATTGAGTCAGTGATATCATACAAACATCTCGTACTCTGTCAACCCATTCTCCTCCTGTCTTAAATCTTTCCCAAGATAAGGGTCTTTACCAATGAATCAGCTCTTCATATCAGGTGGCCGAAGTATTGGAATGACAGCTTCAGCATCAGTCCTTCCAGTGAATATTCACTATTGATTTCCTTTAGGATTGACTGGTTTGAACTCTTTGCAGTTCAAGGGGTTCTCAAGCGTCTTCTCCAACACCACAGCTCAAAAGCATCACTTCTTCAGCACTCACCCTTCTTTATGGTTCAATTCTCACATCCATACATGACTACTGGAAAAAAAAAAAAAAACAAACATAGCTTAGACTCTATAGACCTTTGTTGGCAGAGTAATATCTCTGCTTTTTGACATGATGTCTAGGTTTGTCTTTTCTGCCAAAGAGCTAGTGCCTTTTAACTTCATGGCCACAATCATCATCTGCAGTGGTTTTGAAGCTCATGAAAATAAAGTCTGTCAATGTTTCCATTGTTTTCTCATCTATTTGTCATAAAGTGATGGGACTGAATGCCATGATCTTAGATTTTTGAATAATGAGTTTTAAACCAGCTTTTTTCACTCTTTTTTTCACCTTTATCAACAAGCTCTTTAGTTTCTCTTTGATTTCTGCCATAAGGGTGGTGTCATCTGTATTTCTGAGGTTATTGATATTTCTCCTAGAAATCTTGATTCTGGCTTGTGCTTCATTCAGCCTGGCATTTTGCATGATGTGCTCTGCATATAAGTTAAATAAGCAGGGTGGCAATATTCAGCTTTGACATACTCTTTTCCCAATTAGGAACCAGTTTGTTATTCCATGTCCAGTTCTAATTGTTGCTTCTTGACCTGCATATAGGTTTCTCAGGAGGCAGGTGAGATTGACTGGTATTCCCATCTCTTTAAGAATTTTCCATATTTTGTTGTGATCCATACAGTCAAAAGTTTTGGAGTAATCAATGAAACAAAAGTAGATGTTTTTCTGGAACTCTCTTGCTTTTTCTATGATCCAGCGGATGTTGGCAATTTGATCTCTGGTTCCTCTGCCTTTTTAAAATCCAGATTGAACATCTGGAAGGTCCTGATTTATGTACAGTTGAAGCATAGTTTGGAGAACTTTGAGCATTCTTTGCTAGCGTGTGAAATGAATGCAGTTGAGCAGTAGTTTGAACATTCTTTGGCACTGCCTTTCTTTGGAATTAGAATGAAAACTTACCTTTTCCAGTCCTGTGGCCACTGCTGAGTTTTCCAAATTTGCTGGCAGGTTGAGTGCAGTACTTTAATAGCATCATCTTCTAGGATTTGAAATAGCTCAACTGAGATTCCATCACCTCCACTTTCTTTGTTCATAGTGATGCTTCCTAAGGCCCACTTGACTTCGCACTCCAGGATGTCCAGTTCTAAGGTGAGTGATCACACCATCATGGTTACCTGGGTGATGAAAATCTTTTTTTTTTGTATAATTTTTCTGTGTATTCTTGCCACCTCTTCTTAGTATTTTCTGTTCCTTTTAGGTCCATACACTTTCTGTCCTTTATTGTACTCATCTTTGCATGAAATGTTCCCTTGGTATCTCTAATTTTCTTGAAGAGATATCAAGTCTCTCCTGTTCTCTTGTTTTCCTCTATTTCTTTGCACTGATCTCTAAGGTAGACTTTCTTATTTCTCCCTGCTGTTCTCTGGAACCCTGCATTCAGATAGGCATATCTTTCCTTTTCTCCTACACATTTTACTGCTCTTCTTTTCTCAGCTATTTATAAGGCCTCCTCAGACAACCATTTTGCCTTCTTGAATTTCTTTTTTGGGTGGGTGTTTTTGATCACCTGTTCTGACCAACTTAGACAGCATATTAAAAAGAAGAGACATTACTTTGCCAACAAAGGTCCATCTAGTCAAAGCTATAGTTTTTCCAGTAGTCATCTATGGATGTGAGAATTGGACTATAAAGAAAGCTGAGCACCAAAGAATTGATGCTTTTGAACTGTGGTGTTGGAGAAGACTCTTGAGAGTCCCTTGAACTGCAAGGATTTCAAACCAGTCAATCCTTAAGGAAATCAGACGTGAATGTTTATTGGAAAGACTGATGCTGAAGTTGAAGCTCCAATGCTTTGGCCACCTGATGTGAAGAACTGACTCATTGAAAAAGACTATGAAGCTGGAAAGATCAAAGACAGGAGGAGAAGGGGATGACAGAGAGTGAGATGGTTGGATGCTATCACCGACTTGATGACCATGAATTTGAGCAAGCTCAGGAGTTGGAGATGGACAGGGAAGCCTGGAAAATTGCTGTCCATGGGGTCACAAAGAGTCAGACATGACTGAGTGACTGAACTGAACTGAATTTCTGTACAATATTATGAACCTCCATGCGTAGTTATTCAGACACTCTGTATATCAAATCTAATCCCTTGAATGCATTTATCACTTCCACTGTATAATCGTAAGCAATTTGATTTAGGTCATACCTGAATGGCCTAGTGGTTTTCTCTACTTTCTTCAATTTAAGTTTGAATTTGGTAATAAGGAGTTCATGATCTGAGCCACAGTCAGCTTCTGGTCTTGTTTTTGCTGATTACGTGAAGAAATGCAAAAAGGCAAAATGGTTGTCTGAGGAGGCCTTATAAACAGCTGAGAAAAGAAGAGCTGTAAAATACATAGGAGAAAAGGAAAGATATGCCCATCTGAATGCAGGGTTCCAGAGAACAGCAAAGAGAAATAAGAAAGTCTACCTTAGTGGTCTCCATCTTTGGCTGCAAAGAATGTAATCTATCTGATTTTGGTACTGACCAACTGGTGATGTCCATGTGTAGAGTTGTCTCTTGTGTTGTTGAAAGAAGGTATTTGCTATCACCACTGTGTTCTCTTGGCAAATCTCTGTTAGCTTTTGCTCTGTGTCATTTTGTGTTCCAAAGCCAAACTTGCCTGTTACTCCAGGTATCTCTTGACATCCTACTTTTGCATTCCAGTCCTCTATGATGTAAAGGGCATCTGTTTTTGATGTTAGTTCTAGAAGGACTTGTAGGTCCTCATAAAACCACTCAACTTCAGCTCTTTTGGCATGGAGTGGTTGGGGCATAGATTTAGATTACTATTATATTGAATGGTTTGCCTTGGAAATGAAAAGAAATCATTCTGTCTTTCTTGAGATTGTACTCAAGTACTGCTTTTCAGCCTCTTTCACTGACTATGAGAGCTACTCCATTTCTTCTAAGTGATTCCTGTCCACAGTAGTAGATATAATGGTCATCTGATTAAATCTGCCCCATTCTGGTCCATATTAGTTCAATGATTCCTAAAATGTCAATGTTCACTCTTGCCGTCTCCTGTTTGACTACTTCCAATTTACCTAGATTCATAGACCTAACATTCCAGGTTCCTGTGCATTATTGTTCTTGACAACATCGGATTTTAATTTCACCACTAGACACACCCACAACTGGGCATTGTTTCCACTTTGGCTCAGCCTCTTTGCTCCTTCTGGAGCCATCTCTCCACTCTTCTCCAGTAGCATAAGGCATACCTACCAACCTCCCAGGTTCATCTTTCATCTTTCAGTGTTGTATCTTTTTGCCTTTTCATTCTGTTCATGGGGTTCTCAAGGCAAGAATGCTGAAGTGGTTTGCCATTCCCTTCTTCAGTGGACCATGTTTTGTCAGAACTCTCCACCACAACCCCTCTACCTTGGGTGGCCCTACAGGGCATGGCTCATGGTTTTGTTGAGTTAGACAATGCAATTAAATGTAATTAGAAGCATTACATTTCTTAATTCTCTGAAATACTTACATAGAATTTAGGTAGAAAATTTAAACAGAACTATCAATATTGGTTGATATCAGTTTTAAAGTATAGGCTTAAATGTTTCTTCAGCTGCATTTTTGGGAAGTTTCTATTTGTCCACTTTCCCAAATTCTTCATTAATAATTTTAATTGTTGGTTAAGTTTTGATATTTTCTTAATTTTGATGATTTTTTTTCTAGAAAATTACATATTCACTTAAGTCATTATATTTATTTATATGGAGTTGAACAACATTATTGTTTTAAAGTTTCTTTTATATTTTTTATTTTAAAATTTGGGGCTGGTGCACTGAGATGACCCAGAGGGATGGTACGGGGAGGGAGGAGAGAGGGGGAATGTGTGTATACCTGTGGTGGATTCATGTTGACGTATGGCAAAACCAATACAATATTATAAAGTAATTAAGCTCCAATTAAAATAAATAAATTTATATTAAAAAGAATAAAATAAAATTTGGTAAAAATCATTTTATTTTTTGTTTAAATTTATTTATTTTAATTGGAGGCTAATTACTTTACAATACTGTATTGGTTTGGCCATACATCAACATGAATCCGCCACAGGTATACACGTGTTCCCCATCCTGAACTCCTTCTCTCCTCCCTCTCCGTACCATCCCTCTGGGTCATCCCAGTGCACCAGCCCCAAGCATCCTATATCCTGCATAGAACCTGGACTGGTGATTCATTTCTTATATAATATTATACATGTTTCAATGCCATTCTACCAAATCATCCCACCCTCCCCCTCTCCCGCAGAGTGCAAAAGACTGTTCTATATATCTGTGTCTCTTTTGCTGTCTCACATACAGGGTTATCATTACCATCTTTCTAAATTCCATATATATGCGTTAGTATACTATATTGGTGTTTTTCTTTCTGGCTTACTTCACTCTGTATAATAGGCTCCAATTTCATCCATCTCATTGAACTGATTCAAATGTATTCTTTTTAATGGCTGAGTAATACTCCATTGTGTTTATGTACCACAGCTTTCTTATCCATTCATCTGCTGATGGACATCTAGGTTGCTTCCATGTCCTGGCTATGATAAAAATCGTTTTAAAAAGTCTAGGAAAGTAATATCTATCAATGTAAAGGTAAAACAGGCATATATTGGAGATATTGTGAGTTTAGTCCAAACCATCAAAATAAAGCAAATATCTCAATAAATGAGTGGCATAATTTTATTGGTTTTCCAGTGCATGTGCAGGTTGTGCTTATACTATAAATTAGTCTACTGTATGCAGAACTATGGAATGAGGTTCGTGACATTGTACAGGAGACAGGGATCAAGACCATCCCCATGGAAAAGAAATGCAAAAAAGCAAAATGGCTGTCTGGGCAGGCCTTATGAATAGCTGTGAAAAGAAGAGAGGCGAAAAGCAAAGGAGAAAAGGAAAAATATAATTATNAATGAGGTTCGTGACATTGTACAGGAGACAGGGATCAAGACCATCCCCATGGAAAAGAAATGCAAAAAAGCAAAATGGCTGTCTGGGCAGGCCTTATGAATAGCTGTGAAAAGAAGAGAGGCGAAAAGCAAAGGAGAAAAGGAAAAATATAATTATTTGAATGCAGAGTTCCATAGAATAGCAAGAAGAGATAAGAAAGCCTTCTTCAGCGATCAATGCAGATAAATAGAGGAAAAGAACAGAATGGGAAAGACAAGAGATCTCTTCAAGAAAATTAGAGATAGCAAGGGAACATTTCATGCAAAGATGGGCTCGATAAAGGACNCAGATTATACAGTGAAGTAAGCCAGAAAGAAAAACACCAATACAGTATATTAACACATATATACGGAATTTAGAAAGAGGGTAATGATAGCCCTGTATGCGAGACAGCAAAAGAGACACAGATGTAAAGAACAGACTGTGGGACTCTGTGGGAGAGGGAGAGGGTGGGATGATTTGGGAGAATGGCACTGAAAGATGTATACTGTCTTGTAAGAAACGAATCGCCTGTCTAGATTCAATACAGGATACAGGACGCTTGGGGCTGGCGCACAGGGATGACCCAGAGAGATGATATGGGGAGGGAGGTGGGAGGGGGGCTCAGGGCTGGGAACTCCTGTACACCCGTGGTGGATTCGTGTCAATGTAGGGCAAAACCAATACAGTATTGTAAAGCAAAAAATAAATTTTAAATTTAAAAAAAATATATATATATGGACCCTAACGTTCATAGCAGTATTGTTTACAGTAGTCATGATACGGAAGCAACCTAAGTGTCCATCAAAGGGCAAATGGATACAGAAGTGCGGTGTGTGTATATAAGATATATACTTAACTGTAAAAAAGAAGGGAATTCTGCCATTTGCAACAATATGGATGGATCTGGAGGACATTATGCTTTGTGAAATAAGTCAGAGAAAGACGCATACTCTATGTTATCACTTATATGTGGAATCTAAAAATCAAAACAAACTAAAGAATACAAGAAAACAGAAACAGACTCACAGATACAGAGAAAAGATTCGAGGTTACCAGTGGGGAGAGAGGAGGGAAGCACAAGATAGGGGATTAAGAAGTACAAACTGTTACGTATAAAGTAAATAAGCCACGAGGATATACTGTCCGACACAGGGAATATAGCCAACATTTTATAACAATTTTAAACGGAATATCAACCTTAAAAATTTTGAATCACCATGTTGTACATGTGAAAATAATATAATACTATAACAGCTATACAGCAAATAAAAAAACAGTCAGTTTCTCTTTAACTAAAAATAGTTAACGAGCAAATCACACTCACAAAGGGCTTTTGAGGGGAGCAGTTGACAATAGGGAACTGAAGTAAAGGGAAACAAAAAAGCACAATCATCTTAAATCTGTTCCAGAATAGAGCTGGGCACATACAATAAACACATCAGCTGATAAAAAGAGAGGGAGAGAAAATAAAGGGGTTAATAAACAGTTAAGAAGGAAAAGAGAGTAACATGAGAAAAGACGCTCTTTGTGAGAAAGACAACCTGTCTGCTAACGGCAGTGAAGCAAAAAAGAAAAATCTGGTGTCGATTATTATCTCTTTCTCTAATGATAAAATGAAAGACGCCAAAATAAGAAGGAAAAAAGGGAGACTTACAGAAAACTATATTTTGTTTTTCTTAATATGTAATATTATGGACAAAATGCCTGGAGCAGTTAAATCATCTTTATGCAATGTGAAATTGCTGTTTTAAATACATAAACATTTTAACCTGGTAGTTCCCAAGTGAGTTTCTCAAAGTACACAGTTTCCTCCAAGAAAATATTTTCATTTTTTAATCAGAATTATGAAATAGAGACCAAAAATTAGTCTAAAAAGATTACTGCAAAATACAATTAATTTAACTAATATTATCAAATATGGCATAGTAATCAAAGAATTGGTCAGCCTGTTCCTATTATAATATTCCACCGGAACAATTCCCAAAGTTTCTTCTCTCTTTTTATTTTAAAGGTGTCTGATGTTCTGACTAGCTTGAATTCAATCATAAAATTTTCATACTACAACTACAGTAACACTCAAGAGATAAGAAAATCAATGACGAGGATGTATGACCACAACATAATTCATGTTGTCATACATACAGTATGATAAACAAGAAGAGAGGAAAAAACAGAGTTAATGACATGAACTCGCGACTTGCCAGTCAAGTAGGGACATCAGCTTCACGGCGAATGAATATGGCTACAGAAACAAAACGCATCATGCCGACGAATGTGAAAATTACATATTCTTATATATATAGATGTCTGCTGCTGCTACTGCGGCTGCTGAGTCACGTCAGTCGTGTCCGACTCTGTGCGACCCCACAGACGGCAGCCCACCAGGCTCCCTCATCCCCGGGATTCTCCAGGCAAGAACACTGGAGTGGGTTGCCACTTCCTTCTCCAGTGCATGAAAGTGGAAAGCAAAAGTGAAGTTGCTCAGTCGTGTCCGACTCTTCACGACCCCACGGGCTGCAGCCCACCAGGCTCCTCTGTCCATGGGATTTTCCAGGCAAAAGTACTGGAGTGGGGTGCCAGGGTCTTCTCCATATAAATGTATTAATTTTTATAAAGGTATAAATTATATAATTATCGGGCAATATACTTACAAAAAGTTATACAAGAAGAAATCCATGCGAGTTAAGAGCTAGAAAGGAAGGTTTCAAAAAGAGAGGCAATCAGGTTTCTGTGGGGTCAGGGTCAGATCTGTTATACTGTGACGGAGAGAAAGAAAGGAGCAGCCACATAAGGGAGAATGCAGACAGAGCATCCATGAGGCAGGAGAGACACTGACTGACAGGATCTATCTTGGAAAGCAGAAGCTTGGAAAAGCAAGTTGGGAATAATCCGAAATCAGACTGATTGTATTCTTTGCAGCCAAAGATGCAGAAGCTCAATACAGTCAACAAAAACAAGACCGGGAGCTGACTGTGGCTCAGATCACAAGCTCCTTATTGCCAAATTCAGACTTAAATTGAAGAAAGTAGGGAAAACCACTAGACCATTCAGGTATGACCTAAATCAAATCCCTTATGATTATACAGTAGAAGTGGGAAATAGATTTAAGGAACTAGGTCTGATAGACAGAGTGCCTGATGAACCTATGGAATGGGGTTCATGACGTTGTACAGGAGACAGGGATCAAGACCATCCCCATGGAAAAGAAATGCAAAAAGGCAAAATGGCTGTCTGGGGAGGCCATATAAATAGCTGTGAAAAGAAGAGAGGCGAAAAGCAAAGGAGGAAAGGAAAGATATAAGCATCTGAATGCAGAGTTCAAAAGAAGAGCAAGAAGAGATAAGAAAGCCTTCCTCAGCGATCAATGCAAAGAAATAGAGGAAAACAACAGAATGGGAAAGACTAGAGATCTCTTCAAGAAAATCAGAGATACCAAGGGAACATTTCATGCAAAGATGGGATCGATAAAGGACAGAAATGGTATGGACCTAACAGAAGCAGAAGATATTAAGAAGAGGTGGTAAGAATACACAGAAGAACTGTACAAAAAAGATCTTCATGACCCAGATAATCACGATGGTGTGATCACTCATCTAGAGCCAGACATCCTGGAATGTGAAGTCAAGTGGGCCTTAGAAAGCATCACTACGAACAAAGCTAGTGGAGGTGATGGAGTTCCAGTTGAGCTGTTCCAAATCCTGCAAGATGATGCTGTGAAAGTGCTGCACTCAATATGCCAGCAAATTTGGANTCTAGAGCCAGACATCCTGGAATGTGAAGTCAAGTGGGCCTTGGAAAGCATCACTATGAACAAAGCTAGTGGAGGTGATGGCATTCCAGTTGAGCTATTTCAAATCCTGAAAGATGGTGCTGTGAAAGTGCTGCACTCAATATGTCAGCAAATTTGGAAAACTCACCTGTTGCCACAGGACTGTAAAAGGTCAGTTTTCATTCCAATCCCAAAGAAAGGCAATGCCATATAATGTGCAAACCACTGCACAAGCTAATCCCATCACCATAAAACTCAAGACTGCAAGCCATGTGATAGAGCTGTTCACCTGAGTTCCTTTACCCTACTGCTCTCCACCCAGGTGCCCTTTCTCAGTAAAATCTCTTGCTTTGTTAGCACATGTTTCTCCTGGGACAATTCATTTCTGAGTGTTAGACAAGAGTCCAGTTTTGGGCCCTGGAAAGGGTCCCCCTTCCTGCAACAGAAAGACACCTAGTGTTCACAGATTAGAAGACTTTATATTGGTTAGATAAACATAAAACTCAAAGTGATGGATTCCATACATTCTCCATCAATATTTAAAAAACTTTTTTGCAGAAATAGAAAAATACACCATGATATGATAAGGAATCTCATCAGACCCCAAATAACCAAAACAATACTGAAAAAAAAAAGTTGTAGGTCTCACATTTCCTGATTTCAAAATTATTGAAAAGATATATAATCAAATTAGTCTGATACTGGCATGAAAATATACAAGTAGGTCAACAGAATTTAATAGACTATAGATATAAACCAGTGTATATAGAGACAAATAATTTTTACCACTTTCTAGGGATAGGACTATATTTACAACAAATAGTGCTTGTAAAAATGGATAATCAGATGCAAAATAATAAACCTTGATCTTTACCTTATCAGTTCAGTTCAGTCACTCAGTCATGTCCGACTCTTTGCAACCCCATAGACTGCAGCAAGCCAGGCTTCCCTGTCCATCATCAACTCCTGCAGTTTACTCAAACTTATCTCCATTGAGTTGATGATGCCATTCAACTATCTCATCCTCTGTTGTCCCCTTCTCCTCCCACCTTCAATCTTTCCCAGCATCAGGGTCTTTGCCAATTAGTCAGTTCTTAGAATCAGATAGCCAAAGTACTGGAGTTTCAGCATCAGTCCTTCCAATGAATAGTCAAGACTGATTTCCTTTAGGATGGACAGGTTGGATCTCCTTGTAGTCCAAGGAACTCTCAAGAGTCTTCTACAACACTATAGTTCAAAAGCATTAATTCTTCAGCACTCAGCTTTCTTTATAGTCCAACTTTAACATCTATACATGACCACTGGAAAAACCATAGCTTTGACTAGACAGACCATTGTTGGCAAAGTAATGTTTTTGTTTTTAAATACGCTATCTAGTTTGTTCACAACCTTTCTTCCAAGGAACAAGTGTCTTTGAATTTCACAGCTGCTGTCACCATCTGCAGTGATTTTGAAGCCCCCCCCCCAAAAAAAAATAAATCTGCCACTCTTTCCACATCTGTTTGCCATGAAGTGATGGGGACCAGATGCCATGATCTTAGTTTTCTGAATGTTGAGTTTTAAGCCAAATTTTTCACTCTCCTCTTTCACCTTGTGAAGGTGCTCTTTATTTCTTTGCTTTCTGCCATACCTGTGGTGTCATCTGCATATCTGAGGCTACTGATATTTCTCCCAGAAATCTTAATCACAGCTTTTCCTTCATCCAGCCCAGCATTTCTCATGATGTACTCTGCATATAAATTAAAGAAGCAGGGAGACAATATACAGCCTTGACATACTCCTTTCCCTATTTGGAACCAGTTTGTTGTTCCATGTCCAGTACTAATTGTTTCCTCTTGACCTGCATACAAATTTTTTAGGAGGCAGGTCAAGGTGGTCTGGTATTCCCATCTCCTGAAGAATTTTCCACAGTTCGTTGTGATCCAAATAAAGGCTTTGGTGTAGTTAATAAAGCAGAAGTAGATGCTTTTTTTCTGGAACTCCTTTGCTTTTTTGATGATCCAACTGATGTTGGCAATTTGATCTCTGGTTCCTCTGCCTATACTAAATTCATCTTGAATATCTAGGAGTTCACAGTTCACATGCTGCTGAGGCCTGGCTTGGAGAATTTTGAGTATTACTTTGCTAGCATGTGAGATGAGTGCAACTGTGAGGTAGTTTTAGTATTCTTTGGCATTGCCTTTCTTTGCGATTGGAATGAAAACTGAACTTTTCCAGTCCAGTGGCCACTGCTGAGTTTTCCAAATTTGTTGGCATATTGAGTGCATCAATATGAACTTCACAGCATCATTTTTTAGGATTTGAAAAAGCTCAACTGGAATTCCATCATCCCACTAGCTTTATTTGTAATGATGCTTCTGAAGGCCCATTTGGCTTTTCATTCCAGGATGTCTGGCTCTAGGTAAGTGATCACATCATCGTGATTATCTGGGTGGCGAAGATCTTTTTGTATAGTTCTTCTGTGTATTGTTGTCACCTCTTCTTAATATCTTCTGCTTCTGGCAGGTATATATCATTTCTGTCCTTTATTGTGGCCATCTTTGCATGAAAAATTTCCTTGGTATCTCTAAATTTTCTTGAAAAGACCTCTAGTCTTTCCCATTCTATTGTTTTCCTCTATTTCTTTGCGTTCATCACTGAGGAGGGCTTTCTTATCTCTCTTTACTATTCTTTGGAACTCTACACTCAAATGGGTGCATTTTTCTTTTTCTCTTTTGTCTTCTCTTCTCTACTCTTCACAGCTATTTGTAAGGCCTTCTCAGATAACCATTTTGCCTTTTTGCATTTCTTTTTCTTGGGGATGGTCTTGATCACTGCCTCCTGTATAATGTCATGAACCTCCATCCATAGTTCTTCAGGCACTCTGTCTATCAGATCTAATCCCTGGAATCTATTTCTCATTTCCACTGTATAATCATAAGGGATTTGATTTAGGTCATACATGAATGGTCTAGTGGTTTTCCCTACTTTTTCAATTTAAGTCTGAATTTGGCAATAAATTTATACTACATACAAAAATTAACTCAAATTGATCACAAACTCAAATGTAAATGTTAAAATTATAAAACACTTAGGAGAAAACACAGTGAATATGCTTTATGAAGCTGGATATGATGATGATTTATTGAAAATGACAACCAAAGCACAGGCAACAAGATAAAAAATAAATTGACTTCATCAAAATTAAAAATATATGCCTCATAGAATACTATCAAGAGAAATGGCAGTCCAGAGAATGGTAGACAGTATCTGAAAATCATTTATCTGACAAAAGATGAGTATGTAGAATACATGAGGAACTCCAACAGCTGAAAAACAACAAAATTATCTGATTTAAAATGGACAAATAACTTGAACAGATGTTTCTTCCTAAAGATATACAAACAGCCAATAAGTATGTGAAAAGGTGCCCAACATCGTTAAATTTAGGGAATTGGAAAGTAAAATCACAATAAAATAATACTTTTAGATCAGTATTTAAAAATTTGGAAGTAAACACATTTTGAAGAGAATGTGAGGAAATCAGAATCTTTCTGCATTGTTAATAGGATTGTGAAGTAATGTAGTCTCTATGACAAATAGTGCAGCATTTCTTCAAAAAATATAACCACAGAATTACCATATTTTCTAGAAATTCAAGTTCTGAGAAAAGAACCAACAGAATTGAAAGCAAGAAACTGAACAGATATAGATACACCCATGTCCATAACATCATTATTATTGACAACAGTCAAAAGGCAGAAGTAACCCGACTGAACCACTGATCATGCATACAATTTACCATAATTATTTATTTGTCCATTTCATAAAGACAAATTTTTAAAAAGGCAGTGTGATTCCATAGTTAGGGTTAAAATATAACTGATTATCTGTTACAATTAATTCAAAATTTTATTATGCAATCCTTTGATTATAAAACATGCAAGCCAAAACAATAACAAAGAGATAAATGGAGAAACATAGAGAAAGAAGTGGAAATTAGGAACCATCAGATTGCATTGATTGACATGACCAATCAAAATGAAAGCATTATTGTTCATATATGTATTAAGAAAAACAAGAAGACACTGTAAACTCGTTTTGAATCAAAATATCTTATATTCCTCTATATAGGCTTACCTTTCTTTTATTTTACTTTTAAGACAATATTTAAACATAATTCTTCAATAGTTTCTTGCCTAGGACATTGTGCTCAAGGTTAAACCTCTGTGTTAAAACTTCTATTAACAGCAGTGATTACTTCCATCTTAGGTGATAGAATTAATATTGAGTTCAACATATTGAGTTCCATAATTAGTCTTCATAATAGTGAAATAAATGAAGTCAACTAACAGTAATCTTCTAATATTGACTTAAATAAAAGTGAGTGCATTGGTTTCCAAAAGGAAAAAAAAAAAAACTATCTCCTTTGCTGAGCAGTCATAGCTAAATTCATTTACATTGGTAAATGCTTAAAAATGAGCACTCCTGCAAAAAATTATGTATGGACCACATTGTACTATTGTTTTTACATACCATTAAACAGCACTTTGTATCTGTGGTTGTTTTAATATATTTCAAAATTCTGTAATGTTATAGGATTTTTAAATACTAAAACATTTATATTATGCTATTAATTCAGAAGGTATAGCATTCAGTTCAGTTCAGTTCAGTCGCTCAGTCGTGTCTGATTCTTTGTGACCCCATCAATCGCAGCACGCCAGGCCTCCCTGTCCATCACCAACTCCCGGAGTTCACTCAGACTCATGCCCATCGAGTCAGTGATGCCATCCAGCCAACTCATCCTCTGTCGTCCCCTTCTCCTCCTGCTCTCAATCCCTCCCAGCATAGAGTCTTTTCCAGTGAGTCATTAATTTGAATTAAAAGTTATAAGGAGAATTAATCCAAGTTTTTAAAATATTTACTTCTTTGGAATTTCAAGAAGTATTTCAATTTAGTAGAAAAAGCACAGATTGTAAATAAATTAATCAAAAGATATATACACAGGTAAATAAATATATTCTAGGAAATTAATGTTAACTATTTTAAGTAAATTTCCTAAATGTAACATCTTTTTGCATTTCTTCAAAAATACTGTTTAGCTTAAATGTTTTCTCCATATCATTTAAATTTTATTTAATTACTAATAAAAGATCTACAGCACAATAAAATTATAGCTTTGAAAACAATGATTAACTTTTTTCTGGGCAATTACTGTAATTATGGGGAGCATTAACCACTTTACATCAAAGTATTTTTAGAATAAAATTACTATATATCAATACATTTTTAAAGACAAAGCTGTATCTAAATTCTTATACTGATGCCAGTTTTTAAATAAACTGAACACTAAACTTTACATTTCACCAGTTTTTACAGCATTTTTTTTACCCCTGCTCTGAGATGCAATATAGAATATCCATTGCATTTAGTTGTCCTGTCTTAGTCCCCTCCATTCTGTGAGTTTCTTGCATTTTCCTTGTTTTTCATGATCTTGATAATTTTGACGAGTGATGATCATATATTTTGTAGTATATTCCTCAAGCTGTTTTTCTTAATGTTTTCCTCCTGACTGCAGTGCAATTAGGTGTTTTCCAAAGAATTCTACAGAGGCAAGGTGACCTTCTTATCCCATCACTGTAGGACTTATGGGATATCCATATCACATGGCTAGTGAGGTTCAGCTTGATCACTTGGTTAAAACAGTGTTTGCCAGATCTTTCCAGGTTTCCCTTATAATCATTATTTTTCCTTTATAAATTCTCGTGATTTGGAAGTGAGTCACTAAATCTCAACTACACAGTAAAAGGGGGAAATATTAAGCTCCATCTGGAGAACGAATACCTACATGTATTATTTGGAATTTACCTATGAGAACTGTTTTTTCCTTGTTGTTTGTTTATTCAGTTATTTATATCAATGCTGCTGCTGCTGCTGCTGCTAAGTCTCTTCAGTCGTGTCCGACTCTGTGAGACCCCATAGATGGCACCCCACCAGGCTTCCTCTTCCCTGGGATTCTCTAGGCAAGAACACTAGAGTGGGTTGCCATTTCCTTCTCCAATGCAAGAAAGTGAAAAGTGAAAGTGAAGTCGCTCAGTCCTGTCTGACTTTTAGCGACTTTATGGACTGCAGCCTACCAGGCTCCTCTGTCCATGGGATTTTCCAGGCAAGAGTACTGGAGTAGGATGCCATTGCCTTCTCCACTTATTTCAATATATATTCATTGTATCAGTTCAGTTCAGTTCAGTCGCTCAGTCGTGTCCGACTCTTTGCGACCACATGAATTGCAGCACACCAGGCCTCCCTGTCAATCACCAACTCCTGGAGTTTACTCAAACTCACATCCATCGAGTCAGTGATGCCATCCAGCCATCTCACCCTCTGTCATCCCCTTCTCCTCCTGCTCCCAATCTCTCCCAGCATCAGAGTCGTTTCCAATGAGTCAACTCTTTGCATGAGGTTGCCAAAGTATTGGAGTTTCAGTTTCAGCAACAGTCCTTCCAAAGAACATCCAGGACTGATGTCCTTTAGAATGGACTGGTTGGATCTCCTTGCAGGCCAAGGGACTCTCGACACCACAGTTCAAAACCATCAGTTCTACGGTGCTCAGTTTTCTTCACAGTCCAACTCTCACATCCATACCTGATTACTGGAAAAACCATATATACTTGAGATTAAAATGGAAGAACATGTTACTTAATTGTCCCAGGTTTGGGACATTGGGAGCTATTTCAGTTTGGGTCTTATGTCTTTGTTGTTATTGCTCAGTTGTTAAGTTGTGTCTCACTCTGCAATCCAATGGAATGCAGCACACCAGGCTTCCCTGTCCTTCACTATATCTTGGAATTTGCTCAAATTCGTGTCCATTGAGTCAGTAATGCCAGCCAATCATCCTCTTTTGTCCCCTTCTCTTTGTGCCTTCAGTCTTCCCCAGCATCAAGGTCTTTTGCAGTGAGTTGGCTCTTCTCATCAGGTGGCCAAAGTATTGGAGTTTCAGCTTCATCATCAGTCCTTCCAATGAATATTCAGGACTGATTTCTTTTAGGACTGATGGGTTTGATATCCTTGCAGTCCAACGAACTCTCAAGAGTCTTCTCCAATATCTCAGTTCAAATTCTTTGGTACTCATTCTTTATGGTCCAACTCTCACATCTATACTTGACTACTGCAAAGAACACAGCTTTGACTATACGGACTTTTGTTGGCAAAGTGATGTCTCTGCTTTTTAATATGCTGTCTAGGTTGGTCATGGCTTTTCTTCTAAGGAGCAAGTATCATTTAATTTTGTGGCTGCTGTCAGTGATTGCAATGATTTTGGAGTCAAAGAGCATAAAATCTTCACTGTTTCCACTGTTTCCCTATCTATTTGCCGTGAAGTGATGGGACCAGATCCCATGATCTTATTGTTTTGAATGTTGAGTTTTAAGCCAACTGTTTTTATTTTCTTATATCTTTCACATCCTCATCCTTTTGCTTTTTTGAGTAGTTCCTTATATTTTAGTACTTCAAGATGCTACAGATATATCTCATGTTTGCCCTGTCCCTGCTTTACAACCAGTCATTTCTTATAGAAGCCTTGGTTCTATCCACTGGTAAATAGTATTTAGTACCAAGGTCTGGGAGAAGCATATGCTGCCTGTTGTTAGTGAAATGTCATTAAACTTAAGCCCTTTCAACAGAGTTATGAACATATTTATGTAAAATGTGCCTTGTATACATGCAGATCTATAATTGTTTCTTCGCTTATGCACATATATTTATATTAAACTCAACATAATTCATATTGTCTTCAATTTAACCTACCAGTTTATTCTAGGCTTCCCCTTCTTGCTTATCTGCAACTTCTATGCCAATAGTGAGAAAAATAATTTCATTATAAACTATATTTTTACATATTCATTCAGCCAAGTATACATTTGAAAGCAGTTTCAGAATGCTAAAACTGTGTGCCTATAAGAAGCTAACTTACCAATTTGAGTACAGTGTTTATTATGTACAATTCATTTCATCCTTAGCTTTACAGATTCTAGTCAAAATGTTATTTTCCAATAATACTTAGGCCAGTCCCTTTTTTTTCCCCTCTTGAAGATATTCAGTGTGGTTATGTGATGGGTTTTTAATATAGTTAGATTTGTCTCCACTGTGATATAATTCCTATAACCATGCACTTTGTTGAAGAGTACAACTAGGCAATTTTAATATATTCACAAGGTTGCACAACCACTGCTACTAATGCACAACATTTTCACTATGACTTTAAAAAAAGCCCATAGTAGCATTCATTCCACAGTCTTCCCTATGGATACCCACTGGCAATCATACATTCACTTTATGTGCTTAAGGATTTGCTTATTTCAAACATTTATTATAAATGAAATAACATAATATGTAACTTTATTCCCTCTGGTCTGGCTTCTTTCACTGAAAATATTTTCAAGATATCTCCATTTTGGAACATGTATCAGTACTTTGTTGACTATTTATGACAATAAAATTTCATTGTATGGATAGATTGTATTTTGTTTATCCATTAATCACTCATAGACTTTTTTTTTCTTACTTTTAGGCTGTTTTGTATAATGATATTAAGAAGATTGATAAGCAACTTTTTTGCCTGTCAACATATGTTTCCAATGCCCTTGAGTATTTATGTAGAGCAGAATTGCTAGGAGGAAGTATAAAATAGTTCCAACTTCTCCATACCATCATGAACATTCATGGTGTTAAGTGGCTGAATCAAAGGAGCAGAGTGAAATTTTTTGGGATAATAGACCCTTCTTTATTTTGAATGTGATGGGGTTACAGAATAAATGTATGTATTTATCAATACTTATAAAATTTTACTCTAAAAAGGGTTAAAATACTTTATGTAAATTATAAACTAATAAATAATACAAACTTTTAAAAATATTAATTGAAAAGACATGATAATTCTGGAACACAGAGGTATCACTAGGACAAGATTTAATATAATTAGATATCCAAGGTTGGATAAGTTTATTCACTCTTCATGATAGATATAAATTTAAAAGCTGATGATTTTATTTAAAATTTATAGGTAACTATCAAAAGTTCTCTAAATATTTACATTTGCTTAATCTAAGTTCATCCAATGGTACATAAAACAAATTGAGTAAATATCTGTATGAGTGTAATTAACAGTGTTCATCATATTTATCATCGCATTTCCATAGATATGATATATAGCTTACTTTATCATTGTATGCATTATAAAACTAATTTTCTCTTTGGAATAAGCATAAGGCACTTCTAGATTTACAGGTATAACACCCAGAAGAAAAGGAAAGTTCTTTGGAGGTTGTGACATAAATATTATTGACTTATTTTCAGAACAATGTGAAAATTTTCTGTTGTGAATAGTATGTTAAGAATATAGAATAGGCATCAACAGGGCTGAAAATGTGCTTCCCTGTGTGCTTTCTTGCAAGTGTGTGTGTGTGTGAAAGAGATAGAGATGACATTTAAAATGCTTCTTTGAGAACAAAATTGTAGGAGTATAAAAGGCCAGTTGTTAATATTTAATGTATAATCTAAATCTAGGCACATCCATTCCTGTAGAACTGCCAGACAGGAAAAGTTTTAATACTCTTAAACTGGTCTTCTTCCTTTATTTTAAAGGTCTAGGTTAGATGGGCGGGGATGATCCAGAGGGATGATGTGGGGAGGGAGAGGGAAAGGGGGGGGTCCGGATTGGGAACTCAGGTACATTTATGGCTGATTTATGTCAATGTACGGCAAAATGAGTACAGTATTGTAAAGCAAAACAAACTAAAAAATTTAAAAATATATATATATATTGAAAGTCTTATATGACAGACTCAGCACTAGTTATAAGGTGTTATGATTAATAAATTAAGTCCTTGCTATAGGAGCATTTATAGTACATCAAAAGAGAAAAGCTTGTTATCAGATAAACTCACTAAAACTCATGAGTGCAATGAAAATGGCAAAGGTGAAACTGGAGAAGGCAAAATAATCATGNTTAAAAATATATATATATATTGAAAGTCTTATATGACAGACTCAGCACTAGTTATAAGGTGTTATGATTAATAAATTAAGTCCTTGCTATAGGAGCATTTATAGTACATCAAAAGAGAAAAGCTTGTTATCAGATAAACTCACTAAAACTCATGAGTGCAATGAAAATGGCAAAGGTGAAACTGGAGAAGGCAAAATAATCATGTTGCATCCATTCTTCCATTGAATTCTCTCTTCATTTTCCATATTCTATTCATTTTAATATTATTCATGACACTGTAAACTGGTGACTATATGAGTTTAGAGATTATTTAGCTGCATAAAAGTATTCATCAAGAAACTCGTAGTTAAGTACACTAACTTCTATTCAATTATGGATATACTATATTTACATATAAATCAACACCTGTGAGTACAATTTAACTCTTAGGGAGATATCTAGCTGGATGACGATAACCTTTTTGTTGATATGGGACTACTCTCTACAACCTTTTAAAGAAAACTAAAAAGGAAGAGTAAGAAAAACACATTAGGAACAGAGTATTATTAGCTATGTTTCTTGAATAAATAAATATATACAAATGATTCTATTTACTGATTAAATGTTTTTGCAAAAAGAAAAGAAAAAAAGATATGTGATTCATTGAATAGATATTGAAAACTACTGAATGTTAGAGGATATCCCTCCAGGTGATCTAATTTCAGTCTCCTTTTGCCTTTGATATACTTCATAACTTGTTAGAGGTAAGGTAATCGATAACCAAGTCAATGATTCCTATAGAGGTTCCAATTCTGGCATGTTCAGAGGAATATCAACTAATAAACTGCCCCTCCATTAAAGAAGAAAATATTTTGCCTTTATTTGCATAATCATTTCAACATTTTTGATCTATATATGTGATTCTTCTTCGTATTCCTTTTGAATCAGTTATATCATCAGTTACATTGCCTCAAGAGCTAATAAAATCTCTAACTCAGTTTCAATTTTAGATCAGTATGAAAGTCATGATTGTACTTATTTTTTAAAAAATACCTTTTAGCACTATTAATAACACTCTGTCTAAGTGCCTCTTTTTTCTTAAAAATCTTAAGTGAGCTGGATACTTAGGACAAATTCACTAAAAGTAGAGTCTTAGGGGTTAACATGTGCCTGAATTTGAGAGTAATCTTTTGAGAGAGCTCTTCAGGAAAAAAAAAAAAAAAGAAGAAGAAGAAGAAGCAGTATAGGAAAGGGAAAGAGAAAACCAAACAGGATTGTTTTTTATTTTAGGTTAGAGGTGGGGCTTTTAAATCCACATATTGTTAATCATGGACAGAAGGACATCCCCTGCAGCAGGGACAATGTTGTAAGTTTCCTAGTGAGGTGGCTCCCATTAGTCAATTAGGGTAATTCTCTGTAGATACCTGGCAACTCTGAACCATTTCCAGACAACCTTCACAATTGCCAGGGGGGCTGTACCTAACGGGGGTCTAGATTGGACAGTTTTACATCTACCATAGTAATTTTCATCTACTGTGAAGCATGAAAGTCATTCAGTCATGTCTCACTCTTTGCAACCCCATGGACTACTATACAGTCCATGGAATTCTCCAAGCCAGAATACTGGAGTGGGTAATCACTCCCTTCTCTAGCAGATCTTTCCAATCCAGGGATCAAACCCAGGTCTCCTGCATTGCAGATGGATTCTTTACCATCTGAGACACTAAGGAAGCCCTTATATATACAACTGTTCATAAAGATGCTTTGGGTCTAGGCCCTCATACAGCAAAACCTAGGTACTGTAAACACTTATATTAAGTAAGTTATGTTTATTTGCCAAATAATTATTTTGGCAAAGTATTTTGCTAAATCTGTATACAAAGTCAGGGACTTATGCATAAAACTACTTTAGAAGTTGAACTTTTTTGAAAACCTACCATCATTCTTCCTAAAAAACAAGAAGCAGACTGTTCAGGTCAGAGAATACATGTGTCTGACCTCAGTACACAAATGGGCAGAGGAAATTCACAAAAGAAGAAGTGCAAATCATCAATTAAAATGTCACTCACTATTTAACCTCAGCAGCAATAAAAGTATTTCACTAAGATGTGAAGTATTTTTCCCATCTAATATGCTAAAATTTTACTTTCTTGGATTAATGAAGGTGGCAGTTAAGTAAATGGGTTCACTTGAAATTGTGAAGCTTTTCAGTTCAGTTCAGTCGCTCAGTCATGTCCAACTCTTTGCGACTCTGTGAATCGCAGCACGCCAGGCCTCCCTGTCCATCACCAACTCCCGGAGTTCACTCAGACTCACGCCCNATGGGTTTTTTTGTTTTTTTTTCAGGATTGAAAAACACTTATTGAATCAAAATCAAATACTTTTTTATTATCTACAAGCCAACACTGAACTTACTTTATTCAAGAATGAACACAATGTACAAAAAAAGTATGCTTATATTATAAAAATATGTCAATTTTATCTCCTGGGAGCTGAGAAGAAGTCATTTTAAACAAAATCAAGGCAAATTTGCTTTCTGTAATAGAACTGCTATAATTTAATAACAAAAGTGAGAGCTAATATATATACTCACAAAGTATCTTTAAAGGCCCACTGATAATGCTACATCGGAAATGCTGAACCCAATCAGCACAGTTCACATTTCCACTCTATGCTCATTGGCACCGCTTCACGCCTACATCACAGGAAAACATCTCTTTTAAGAAANAGAACTGCTATAATTTAATAACAAAAGTGAGAGCTAATATATATACTCACAAAGTATCTTTAAAGGCCCACTGATAATGCTACATCGGAAATGCTGAACCCAATCAGCACAGTTCACATTTCCACTCTATGCTCATTGGCACCGCTTCACGCCTACATCACAGGAAAACATCTCTTTTAAGAAAGCATGTCATTAGTTAACAGTTGTTAGCACATGTTTCAGCAAAATATTAACAGTCAATTCTATTTAGTTAGCTTCAATTTTCAAATGAGACACATTTTTATCGGGAGCAAATGACATCCCAAGGTTTGAAAACCTACTTATCAATGGGGGAAAGTGAACTCCCTAAAAAAAAACTGTGTCCAAGGTTAGTATCTCAAAATTCTTGGTGATTTTCTTGTGTCATTATTGGCACCTTCCTTGGCAGGTGTTCCTGCGCACAGTGTGGCTACTTGTGCCTGCCAGAGGCAGCTGCAGAACAATTAGAGGCTGAAGAGTGCAGCCTTTGGCTTACTGTGGAGACACGCTCCAGTGCTCACTGGAGAATTTGGTCCTTGGAGAATCAGGAAAGCGAGCGATTGAGAAAAAGACTAAAGTCAAATCATCAAGTAGGGAAAAGGGACCAGGGCTCCCTGTACTGTTCTAGGAGTTACACAATTATAAACTCTGTACTAAAAGTCAAAATAGAAGTAGACTGACTAGCATTATCACTGACAACCCTAAAACAACCCTTCTTATTCAAAGAGCACCACACTGCAGCGTCCCTGTCAGGGCCCTGACTGCTGAACACAAGGACACTGGTAGTCAAGCAACATCCCGAATGTGGTATCAACACAATTGATGGCATTAAATGAATTCAAGTTTAGAAGTTATTAAATTGCAAAGTGCCTATTCTGATTGCTAAGCATAAATGTTTTTTCTTGACAGATTCTCTGAGATCTACACCTATGGAGATCAAAACTTCAGAAATAAAGGACTGAACAATCTAGTGCCTGCTGTATAGGGTAACTTAAAAGAACTGGGGGAAGGAATCCTGCCGTGTTTTGCCTCTACAAACCCAGTATTTATTCACTTACCTATTTAATATGAACTTGTGACTAAGAATGGGATCTATCTAGATCTGTTCTCTTCACCTATGCGGTTACCTAATTCCTTACTGTTTTCTGGACATAGGATTTTAAATTTCTAATGGAAGCCAAACCACTACCAGGCTTAGCACTACATCCTTAAAGTGAAGTCGCTCAGTCTTGTCCGACTCTTTGCGACCCCATGGACTGTAGCCTACCAGGCTCCTCTGTCCATGGGATTTTCCAGGCAATAGTACTGGAGTGGATTGCCGTTTCCTTCTCCAGGAATTGATGCTTTTGAACTGTGGTGTTGGAGAAGACTCTTGAGAGTCCCTTGGACTGCAAGGAGATCCAACCAATCCATTCTGAAAGAGATCAGTCCTGGGATTTCTTTGGAAGGAATGATGCTGAAGGTGAAACTCCAGTACTTTGACCACCTCATGCGAAGACTTGACTCATTGGAAAAGACTCTGATGCTGGGAAAGATTGGAGGCAGGAGGAGAAGGTGATGACAGAGGATGATATGGCTGGATGGCATCACTGACTCGATGAACCTGAATCTGAGTGAACTCCGGGAGTTGGTGATGGACAGGGAGGCCTGGTGTCCTGCGATTCATGGGTTCGCAAAGAGTTGGACACGACTGAGTGACTGAACTGAACTGAACTGAATGCAGTAGTATTATTTATATTAAAAAATGTACATACCTTAATTTGCAAAATACCTTCTTGACAAAAAATACTATCATCTGAATCTTTAGTGAGCCTTAATCTTTTTGCATCAGTGCTGATGGTTGCTAACTGATCAGGATGATGGTTACACAAGTTGAGAGCGTCTATGACAATTTTTAAAAAATAAGGCAGTAATGGTGTTTGCCATTTTGATTGACTTTTCTTTCATGAACAGTTCCTCTGTAGCACTCAGTGCTCTTTGATAGCATGTTATCCATAGTAGAAATTCTTTCAAAACATGAGTCAGTCTCCTCAGACACTGCTGATGTTAGTTCAACCTGGTTTATATAATATTGTAAATTTTTCATTATAATTTCAACAGTCTTTACACATCTTCACCAGGAGTACCCTCCAAAAGAAACCATTTTTCTTTACTCATCCATAGGAAACGACTCCTCATCCATCAAAATTTTATCATGAGATTATAAAAATTCATTCATATATTCAGACTCTACTACTGATTGTAATTTCTACCACATCAGAAATTACTTTCTCCCCGAAGTCTCGAACTTTTCAGTCAGTCATGAGGGTTGGGGTCAACTTCTCCCAAACTCTTATTAATATTGATACTTTGATCTCTTCCCATGTATCATGAATGCTTTAATGGCTTCTGGAATGATAAACCCTTTCTAGAAGCTTTTCAGTTTCTTTTGCCCAAGTATGTCAGAGGACTCACTGTCTGTCATAACTCTAGTCTTATAAAAAGTATTTATTAAATAATAAAGTTTGAAAGCCCGAATTACTCCCTGATATCTGGACTGCAGAGTGGGTGTTGTGTTAATAGGCATGAAAACAACATTAATTCGTTGTACATCTCCATCAGAGCTCTTGGATCACCAGGTGCCAATAAACAGTAATATTTCAAAAGAAATCTTTTTTTCTTGAACTGTAAGTCTCAACACTGGGATTGAAATGCACACTAAAGCATGTTGTGAACAGATATGCTGTCATCCATGCTTTGTTGTTCCATTTATACAGCATAGACAGAGTAGAATTAGCATATTTCTTAAGGATCTTAGGATTTTTCAAAATTGCAAATAAGCGTTGGCTTCAGCCTAAAGTCACTAGCTGCTTCAACCCCTAAAAAGAGAGTCATCCTAGTCTTTGAAGATTTGAAACCAGATTTTGACTTCTGCCCACCTATGAAGATCCAAGATGACATTTTCTTCCAATATAATGCTATTTTGTCTACACTAAAAATATGTTACTTTGTGTAGCCCCTTAATTAATGATCTTAGCTAGGTTTTCTGGATAATTTGCTACAGCTTTTATGTAACACTTGTTGCTCCATTTTGTACTTTTGTGTTATGACAATGGCTGCTTTCCTTAAACCAAATGAACCAATATTTGCAAGCTTTAAACTTTTCTTCTGCATCTTCTTCACCTCTTTCAACATTTATAGAATTGAAAAGATTTAGGGTCTTGCTATAGATTAGACTTTGGGTTAAAGGAATGTTGGGAGTGGATTGATCTTCTATACAGATTATTAAAGCTTTCATCATGTCTGCAGTAAGACTTTCACTTTCTTATCATGTGTGTCTTCACGGAGTAGCACTTCAAATTTCCTTCAAGAACTTTGCATTCACAACTTGATGAATTCTTTGGCACAAAGAAACTTAGCTTAAGATTATTTGGGCTTTTGACATTCCTCCCTCACTAAACTCAATCATTTCTAGATTTTGATTTAAAATAAGAAATGAGTGACTCTTTCATTTGCATACATAGACAACACTATAGGGTTATTAATTGGCCTAATTTCAATGTTTTTCTGTCTCAGGAACTACAGAGGACCAGAGAGGGAGAGAAAGAGACAGAGAAAGAGAAGTGGATGGGGAACAGCCAGTTTGGGAAGCAGTCAGAACACACACAACATTTATCAAATATTTGCCATCTTATCTATTAATAGGTATGGTTTGTGACATCCCTAAACAAATGCTGAACGCTGAAGAATTAATACTTTTGAACTGTGGTGTTGGAGAAGACTCTTGAGAGTCCCTTGGACTGCAAGGAGATCCAACCAGTCCATTCTGAAGGAGATCAGTCCTGAGATTTCTTTGGAAGGAATGATGCTAAAGCTGAAGCTCCAGTACTTTGGCCACCTCATGCGGAGAGTTGACTCCTTGGAAAAGACTCTGATGCTGGGAGGGATTGGGGGCAAGAGGAGAAGGGGACAACAGAGGATGAGATGGCTGAATGGCATCACTGACTTGATAGACGTGAGTCTGAGTGTACTCCGGGAGATGGTGATGGACAGGGAGGCCTGGCGTACTGGGGTTCATGGGGTTGCAAAGAGTCAGACACTACTGAGCGACTGAACTGAACTGAACTGAACTGAAACAAATGCAGCAGTAAGGTAAAGATCACTAAACAAAGATAACCATAAAAATGCAATAGCAGTGAAAAAAGTTTAACGTTGTGAAAATTACCAAAATGTGACATAGAGACAGGAAATGAGCAAAGGCTGTTGGGAAAATAGTGCTGATAGATGATAGATGCAGGGCTGCCACAAACATGTAACTCATAAAAATGCAACACATCTGAAGTGCAATAAAATAAATTATGTCTGAAATATTAAGCACATAAGAAAATGCAACTTAACAATTTATGAAATAATAATATGGCAAAGGATAAGTAATTTGGTCCAATAAAATCACATGAATTTACTGCTGAAGCTTAGTTTTTTTTATTTACTAGTTGTCAAATCTTAGGCAATTTAACTTCTCTGAGCCTCACTTTAAAAAATACTGAGGAAAGAATACCTAAGTTTAAATATTTTGTCAGGACCACTGAAATAATCAATAAAATGCCTAGTGTGGTGATAGCAGTTAATGCTAAGTAAATTTTATTTTATTCCAGATAGTTTACCACTATATAGGTATCATGCTAGAAATCCAAGAAAAATTCAATGTTTTCAGTTTAAATAAAATTAAATGAGGAAAGAGAAGTTATTACAATGATGAGTGTTTCAATATTACCTTATCCTAATAACAAAAAAATTGCATAAATGACACAGAGAACAATATTGAGTTTCTTTTTCACAATATGTCTCTATAAGGCTAGTTTAAATTATTAAACTTAGATTAAATAAGATGTTAATCAGGTTAAGTATTGATTGCATGCCTCACTAAAGAAAATTACTTAATTACATTAAAATGAATTAAAATAAAAATTTGATTGATTAAATACTTTTTTTTTTTACTTCATTCCTTTCTCTACAATTTGTTCTTGAGTCAAATCACAGGATCCTTAGGATCCTGACTCTACCAAAGGAGATTTTTTTTTTTTAACTGCTATTTCATAGAAACAAAGTCAAAAATATGTTCAGAATTTAGAGTCTTGTTATTCTATTCTGTTGCTTCTCTCATGGCTGTATGTTATGACTGCTAAAAAAGAACAAATCTAGATTTCCAATGCAAGGTCCAGTTTTGTTTTGTTTTTTTCCAACACCCCAAGTTGACCAAAGTATGACAAGAACTACCCAATTAAGACAGTGCAATGGTCTGATGCAAGATCCAGGTTGCAGTAGGATGTGTGATTGTCAAGAACCAATAGGATTTCTTTTTTGAAAGTTTTAATTGATTTTTTAATTAGAGGAAAATTGCTTTAAATGTTGTATTGGTTTCTGCCATACATGATTATATACATATATGTATATATATATATATCACCTCCCTCTTAAGCCTCCATCCCCTCCCACCATCTCATCCCTCTAGGTAATCACAGAGCCCCAGGCTGGCCTCCCTGTGTTATATAGCAAATTCTAGCCCATTATATATTTGATACATAGTAGTGTATATATGTCAGTGCTACTTTCTCGACTCACTCCAATCTTTCCTTCCCCCACTGTGTCCACAAATCCATTCTTTATATCTGCATAGAATTGCTTTCAAACAACAATTCATCATATCTCATTTAGGTGTTTTGCATTAGCTAACTGCAAAGCTAATGTAAAAGGAAGTTGGACAGTCTTGTAATTTTTATGTGACACACTTTACAACTTTCACACATAAACACGTACACACACACACATACATTCATACTCATTTTACCAAATGCACATCCATGTTTCTAAAATGACTGGGTCAGGATGGGTGCCAGCATCATACAGTAACTTGGGCGCTAGTATTGGTGCCTGATCCCCTGGCCAGGTTCTCCTCTGCCCTGTGGCAAACTGCTTGGTTAGGGGGTATGCAGGTATTTTTAACTTTGCTTACCAGATGGCCTCAATAAGTGTTATTTCACTGCATTAGACACATTTCAATAATGTTCATAGCTGAGGATAGGAATCTGGATTTCAGAAGCTTTGGTTCCAGAAGGACTTCGATTCATTAACCAGTTTTGCTCACACTTCCCCAGATAACTTTTTGTGCTGCATATCAAACATAGCCAACATATTTGTGTATGAGTAAAGAGAGAAGAGACATCACCAGACATACTGATATAAAATGCTATTATTGGCTAAGTCAAAATGACTTGTTTATCATTAAATTTCCATTCTGATGACAGCCAAAACAAATAAAATGTGCTCTAACATGACCAGATGTCCCTAATGTCTAACATTTAAATAAAATTTTTCCTCATTGATGCATATAAAAATGCATTCATTTACAGACACACATATACATATTTCTTTAAATCTTCTTATTGTACTAGAAGCTTCATGAGGACAAAGATTTGTGCATTGCTGCATTCTGACCTTTAAAACAGTGTTTGGTGTAATATGTACATGATAAATAATATAAAAAATAGTCAACATAATTCATAGATGTATTCTAGTGTAGCAGCCACATAAAATTTTGTTGGTGTATTAAGTTGCTCGCTCAGTCATGTCTGACTCTGCCATACCGTGGACTGTAGACCACCAGACTCCTCCATCCATGGGGTTCTCCAGGCAAGAATATTGGAGTGGGTTGCCATTTCCTTCTCCAGGGGATCTTCTCTTTCTTGACCCAGGGACCTAACCGAGGTCTCCCGCATTGCAGGCAGACACTTTAACCTCTGAGCCACCAGGGATATATTATCTACAATAATTTTCCCAATACAGTAGCACGTTGGAGATATTTCAACCAAGGCAGTACAGCCTGCAAAGTCCAAGAAGTCTAATATTGGGCCCTTTACTGAAAAAGTTTGCTAATCCTTTTCCTAGAGGCATAATCTTTAAATTTATATACATAAATATGCAGTAAAAGATTACTGTTATTGAATACACTTTTGTAATTTCTGGCTAGTATAATAACACTAGAAACAAAAATAAATGGTGGAAAGATGAAGAGTAAGATAAAATTATGAGACAATATTGTTATTTTTAAAGATAAAAATTAATTATAAAATTAGAAGTTTCATGATAGTGACAAAATTACATAATTCAATATATTTTTTGAGTGCATACTGTTCACCAGATGTTGTAATGATACAACATAATTTGTTTTAATAAAAACTTGAGAAGGAGATTTGCCTTTTTATTCTTTTCCCATCATTTTCTTTAGCCTAGACTACTACAACGACTCTTAATTTCCTCTAATTTTGTTCTTTCCCGAAGCATATACTCTACTATTAATCAGGTTATTTTCCTGTTTTTTGGTGGTTACTCATTTTTACTTGGCATAAAGCCTACCATAAACTGTGTATTACAAAGCCCTTCATCATATGGGTCATTCCAAGAGTCTCTTGAAGTAGGTATATAGTCAAGTGGTAAAAGCCATGAGCTCTGGAGTCACCTTGTTTGGATTCAAACTTAATTCTACCTCTAACTAACTGTATGAATTTGGCCAACTTAATTACCCCTTTTCTGCCCTTGTTCCTTCATCCATAGGTTGGGAATAGCAATTGTAACTATATAGAATGTTATTTAAAAGTAAAAATTTATATAATATACAGAGAAAAATGTTTGGGTCATAGTGAATGTGATAAACTAGGCTATGTGTACATGATAAATTCTCAGCCTTTTCAATGCATATTCTCTACCCCAGGTTTGCTTCTATAATACTAAATGAGCCAGGCCTAGGAATGTGAGGCCCTTTCTTTGCAACGCTGTCTTTGACGTTGCCAGTCCTCTTCTGATGTGGCCTGGCTATGTCCTACTTTCACTTTGGATCCCTGTGAAGAATTGTGAAGGCTCTGATGTTTCACTCTATTTGTAGTTAAGCAAGTTAGTCTGCCACAGTTTAGTGGGTATTGACTGAAAACAAAATTCTTGAGTTAGGGATAAAGAATGCTATTATTCATGGTAATAGCAGTTGCTTAATTTTGGTTGTGGTTTTGCTGGGTTCTCTAAGCCCAGTTCCAACAGGGTGAGGCAAAGAAAGTCAAGCAACACCTGTACATGCAGTGGGTTACCTTACAGAAG
This sequence comes from Neotragus moschatus, assembly GCA_006410615.1. Classification (NCBI taxonomy): domain Eukaryota; kingdom Metazoa; phylum Chordata; class Mammalia; order Artiodactyla; family Bovidae; genus Neotragus; species Neotragus moschatus. The sequence continues at coordinate 2,534,437 of SJYA01000601.1, read as the reverse complement.
GGCAACCCTGAATTTAGAGAAGCTGATTTCTATAATTGTCTCCCTTTTTTTCACCAAAGAAGACACTGTATATTCCAACACTATAGGAAAACCTGTCCTTTGTTCTGGAGTGAAACACTAGTTATGTCTTCCAAGGATATTCACAGTTCATATATCTGTGAAAAGATAGTTGAGAAAAAGGTGCTCAGTGTTTCTGCTAGCAAGTGGTTTAGAAATGCAAGAATGACATGGCACAGTGATATCCTTATAGTCTCAGCTAGAATTCTTTCATTATGTTCTTCCTCAAGACAGGGTTATTGGACCATGTAGACTATAAGCTCCTCGAGGACAGATCTCTGTACTTCTTACTTATTCCAATGTCCAGCATAGATCTTTGAATATATTAGGCACTAACATTTTTTAATAAATTAGAGGCTAGTGTAAATGGTGTTATTTTTATTCATACTGTTACTATAATAAAGAGTTGGAGAGTAAAATTTAAAAACACATCTCATTTATATGAGCAATGACTTATAAATACTTGAGCATCATGCATACTTCATGAAAAATGTGTGCAAAGTATATACAGAAATCTAGAAAATTATTTTAGTGAAGCAAAGAAAGATTTTGGTATACAAATCTAGATGCATAAAGATGGGAGTATTTGAGGCTTTCAACTGCAATGAGGAAATTAGGATTTTATTTGCATCTTTGCAGTTTAAGCTATATGCTCTCAGATAAAAAGTGGAAGGCTTTATGACTTTTTATGCATTTATTCAACAACAATTTACTGATGTCCTAGTAGGTTCCAGGTCCTTTTTCACTAGTAATTGTCTCTATTATTCAACCCCTTTTATTAAGAGTCATCATTTATAGCAAGCCTGTAATTGATAAAAATAAATCAATTGCTATTTCTAAGCTCAGTGACCATTTAGGCAGAATGTTAGTGTCTTCATAGTAATGTATTATTCATAATAATGTATATATTATATGTAATGTGATATATATGCTATATGAATCATATCATATTCATATAACTAAATATAATTCTACTCTTATAAAGAAGGAGTGATTCACAGTACAAAATTTGGTATTAATGTTCATCCTCAAAGCTAACCAAGGCAGGTGTTTATAAAACTCAAAAATCATGTAAATTTGAATTATTTTAATAAAGGCTATAGCTGGGCACAGCATTATTTCCCACTGTGGATACAGCCTCCTAAAAAAAATATGATTAATTAATTATTTTACACCACACAGCTAAATGATAATGTTCAGTATTGGTGTAATAATCGGACCCCTGGACAAGACAGTCTCATTATCACTTTCAATAAAATAGCACTTCAGTATTCTGCAAGATTGCCATTACTGTCAAGGATCGTTGGGTGGTGTTTACAAATAGTTAACCAGCCTTCTTCACAGCTGTTCAAAATTGAGGGCTCATGAACACTTATGCAAGCACAGTAAAATCCTATAAGCACAGATGAGCAGGAAGAACAGTAGTACACCAAATGCATAACAAATAAGAATTTTAATTCATCTCATCATGGAAACAATAAGAGATGAAGAAAGAGAGGACAGAGGCCTTGGGTGCCCAGAATTAGAGACTTAACTTGGATCAACAGTGCCTGTCAGACTTAATGAAAATTGTTTATAAACACAAATTTGACATATTTTAGAGCTGAATATAAGACACTGCTCAAGATTTTATTCTAGTTGTGTTGCTAATGTTCAAGGATATTCATAATTTAATCCTTGCTTTGACAATGGGATATCTAAGCCACAAGGCATTTAGATACTTGTATAATTAGTTTCTGTATATTGGAAATTGCAGAATACTGGACTACTTCAGTATAATTCCAATACTGGAATATTTCACACACCGTATTTTAGAAACTATTTAATACTCTCCTAAGATATGATTAGTCAATTTATTTTTGTGTGTGAACTATACAGACCAAAATCCTTAGGTAATCATACTTTGCTAGTAATCTCTTATAAAAAGAACTGAGTGGCAGAATAGAAATTATTATTTTGTGATTTTAGAGCTAAATTCAACCTCCTCATGTTAGATAAAAGTGAGACAAAGTTAAGTTTTACCCAAAAACCCAAACATAGAAAGTGTTGGCTGAGGTTTTCTGCACCTTAGTCTAGAGTTATATCTATCTGTCATTACTTCTTCAGAGAAAGTAAGTCATTCTGTAAGTTAGAATCCAAAACGTAAAATTTGAGGAAATTAAACATATGAATCAATATGCTATGGACGGAGAGCCTGGTGGGCTGCAGTCCATGGGGTCGCTAAGAGTTGGACACGACTGAGCGACGTCACTTTCACTTTTCACTTTCATGCATTGGAGAAGGCAATGGCAACCCACTCCAGTGTTCTTGTCTGGAGAATCCCAGGGATGGGGGAGCCTGGTGGGCTGCTGTCTCTGGGGTCACACAGAGTTGGACACGACTGAAGCGACTTAGCAGCAGCAGCAGCAGCTATAAACAACCCAGCCTGGATATACAGTTTCCAAAAAGTAAGGGATCTTAATATTTCAGAACTCTTAGTTCCTTTTCATATTCATTTGATGACTGTGGCACATTCATGTTGAGGAAGATTTAGTAGATGAAGTAGAACACTAAGATTTTGTCTGGATATCTTAGAAATAATGACAGAAAAGTCTTAATTTTGAAGAGTAATAAGCAAGCATATATTTATCCAAATATTAGCTTTATTTTGCAGATTTTTTTTTCTCAGTCACTAAACTTATTTCTTTAATTTCATGAAAGGTAAATGGTAAGAATTAGCATACTTTTGGAGAAGGCAATGGCACCCTACTCCAGTATTCTTGCCTGAAAAATCCCATGGATGGAGGAGCCTGGAGAATCCCAGGGACGGGGGAGCCTGGTGGGCTGCCATCTATGGGGTCTCACAGAGTTGGACACGACTGAAGCGACTTAGCAGAGCACACTTTCATAAGTAATTTTATTTAATTTTTTTTGGCCAGAAAAAATCAGTAGACTTTTCTCTGACCCTAAGCTAAGCCTCATTGTGCATGCAAACTAATCAATATTAATTTCTATTTTTAATAGTATATACAAATTGCAATGTTAATTCTAATGTCTTTAATTCACTGAATTTATATAGTACTATCCAACTGTATCACTCTTTGATACTTTACGTGATGTCATTAATTTAATACTTTAAGAGCCTGGGTTTGTAAAGAAAACACTATTGGCCTTCATCCTTCCCACAGAATGAAGTATAAATTTATATAAAAAAAAACCTTTCAAGTTTTTGTTCATGCATTTACCTCATATGTTATAGTTCCTGCTGTTCTCCAACACAAACATTCTGTTACATATAGGCAAAAGGATTTACTAAGTCCAAACAGTTAGGTTATTCATTTGTTCAACAAGCATGTATGGAAATGCCACAGTTGTGTATAACATAACAATTATAACAGTGGCTAGATTATGTAAAATAACTTATATATCAATTAGACAGATATGTAAATTTTCATTGTCATTAACACAGTATAATATTAAGTACAGTACTTACAATAATGCAAGTTATTTCATAGACACTGAAGGAGATATATGAACATGATATAATTACTTCCTGAAACTACATTAATATTCTACGAAAGCCTTGACCACATTAGAATCATAAATAAATACAATAAAGTATAGTTTAATTAATAGCTCAATTTTTTGTGTGTTTCTCTAGTAATACAACCTTTCCCCATCCTTCACCCTACCTTGGCTTCAGAGTTCCGAGTCTATATGACACTAATACTAGTCAGAAAGAACAACCACAACAAAAAGAAAAATCGAGGCAATTATATTTAAAATTCAGAAAATGCAAACCTCAGAACAAGGATTATTATACAACTGTATAATGAAAAATAGTTGGTTCTCCAAGAAGATATAACAATCCTAAACGTATATACACCTAACAAAAGAGCCTCAAAATACATGTTACATGGCGAAAACTGTTCTGTGGCAAAAACTGATTAGAAACTCAAGAAAATATACAGATTCACTACTGTAATTAAAGATGCTAAACGCTGGGCTGGATGAAGCACAAGTGGAATCAAGATTGCTGGAAGAAATATCAATAACTTCAGATATGCAGATGACACCACCCTTACGGCAGAAAGTGAAGAAGAACTAAAGAGCCTTCTGATAAAAGTGAAAGAGAAGAATGAAAAAGTTGGCTTAAAGCACAACATTCAGAAAACTAAGATCATGGCATCCAATCCCATCATTTCATGGTAAATAGATGGAGAAACAGTGGAAATAGTGACAGACATTTTTTTTCTTGGGCTCCAAAATCACTGCAGATGGTGACTGCAGCCATGAAATAAAAGGATGCTTGCTCCTTGGAAGAAAGGCTATGACCAACCTAGACAGCATATTAAAAAGCAGAGATATTACTTTGCCAACAAAGGCCCGTCTAGTCTTCCAGTAGTCATGTATGGATGTGAGAGTTGGACTATAAAGAAAGCTGAGCACCAAAGAATTGATGTTTGTTAGCTGTGGTGTTGGAGAAGATTCTTGAGAGTCCCTTGGGCTGCAAGGAGATCCAACCAGTCCATCCTAAAGCGGTCCTGAATGTTCATTGGAAGGACTGATGTTGAAGCTGAAACTCCAATACTTTGGCCACCTGATACAAAGAAGTGATTCAGTTGAAAAGACCCTGATGCTGTGAAAAGATTGAAGGCTGAATGAGAAGGGGATGACAGAGGATAAGATGGTTGGATGGCATCACCAACTCAACGGACATGAGTTTGAATAAACTCTGGGAGCTGGTGATGGACAGGGAGGCCTGGCATGCTGCAGTCCGTGGTGTCACAAAGAGTTGGACATGACTGAGTGACTGAACTCAACTGAACTGAATGCCTGTTTGTCATTAATTGATAAGTTGGCAGAAAATCAGTAAATGTGCAGGCAGAAAATCAACAAAGATATAGATGACCATATAGATGGCAATATCATTAAACTTGATCCAGTTGATGTTTACAGAATACTCTATCCAACAATAGCAAAATACATGCTCCCCTAAAGTCTGCATGGAACACTTGCCAACACAGAGTACACTTTGGGCTTTAAAACATAACAGTTGAAAATAATATGCATCATTCATAGTATACGTTCACAGAATAATATCAAACAAGAAATTAGTTGGAAAGTTCCCAAATATTTGTAAGCTAAATAGCACACTTCTCCATAATATATGGGCCAAAGAAAACCTTAAGAAAAAATTTTTTAAATACTTTGAAATAACTGAATATTAAAATGTGACTTATTAAAATTTGTCGGATACAGAGAAACGGTCCTGAAGGGAAATTAGCATTTTAAATGCATATATTAGAAACAGATATCTAAGCTCAATAACTGAAACTTCTATCTTGGTACAAAAGAAAAATAAGTAACTTTTAAGCCTAAATCAAGCAGAGGATAAGAAACAATAAAAATTAGATTGGAAATATATGAAATAAGGAAGAGAAAAATCATAGAGAAAATCAATGACTTCAAAAACTACTTATTTGCAAATATCAACAAAACTGATAAACCCAAAGCATGGCTAACCAACAACAACAAAAGGAAGAGAAATAAAAATTACCTACATAAGAAACGAAAAAAAAAAGTCTTCACTGCTAATCACATGGACATTAGGAGTATAATAAAGGAATCCAAGCCAATGGCACCCCACTCCAGAACTCTTGCCTGGAAAATTCCATGGACGGAGGAGCCTGGTAGGCTGCAGTTCATGGGGTAGCGAAGAGTCAGACACAACTGAGTGACTTCACTTTCGCTTTTCATTTTCATGCATTGGAGAAGGAAATGGCAACCCACTCCAGTGTTCTTGCCTGGAGAATCCCAGGGACGGGGAAGCCTGGTGGGCTGCCATCTATGTGGTTGCACAGAGTTGGACACGACTAAAGTGACTTAGCAGCAGCAGCATTAACAACTCTATGTCCACAGATTTGCTTACTTAGACAAAAGAGACAAATCCTTTGAAGGATACAACTATCAAACTCATACAAGGCAAATTAGATAATACAATAATCCCTATGTCTATTTAAAATATTCTGTCAATAATTAATAACCTTTCAAAAGAGAAAGCACTAGGCCCAGAAATTTTCACAGGTGAATTCTACTACCTATTTAATGGATAATTAATACCATATCTCCACAATTTCTTCAAGAAAATATAAGCTATAGATAGCACTTCTTAACTTATTCTATGAGTTATTCCAACATTACTCTGATAACAAAACCAAACGAAGAAATTATAAGGAAAAAAAAAGAAATCATAAGGAAAAAAAGCATAGAGTAACATCTCCCATAAACATAAACATAACTATTCTAAACAAAATATTAGCAAAAGAAGTCAATAAATAATGACATACCACACACAAGTATGATTTTATTCCAGATAGGGAATGTTGGTTTAACATTCAAAAATAAGTCAATAGAAAAAATAAAAAAATTATGTTTTCTATGGTATATGTCATGAGAAGCTGTGACTAACATCCACTCAGGGTAAAACTCTCAGCAAACCAATGAAAAAGACTTCCCACAGCTTACTTTAAAATAATCTAAAAAAACCTACATCACATGCAATATCAAAAAATTGGACTTGTCTAAGATCAAAAACATATCAAAGATGTTTTCTCTCACTCCTCCTGTTCAACATGATGTTAGAAGCTAGTGACAGCTAGTGCAATAAAACAAGAAAAGGAAGTGAAAGGGATGTAGATTTGAAAGGAAAAATAAAAAAAAAAGAACTGTTTTGATTTTCAAATAACACGACTGCATATGCAGAAAATCCCAAAGAATTTGCTAATTACTTCCTGAAACTAATAAGTAAATACCATAAGATTGTAGGATATAAGGTCAATAGACCAAGGCAATTTCTTGTATATCAGCAATGAACAATTATAATTGAATTAAAAGAAAATCAATATCAATAACATCAAAGAGAGAACTCATGTGAGCACACAGTGAGATGAAACTTACTTTGCTAGCCAAATAGTTTTTCAGTTTTGAAAATTGGGTGTGGTCTTGCTCTGCAAAATCCGTAACTTTAGTCTAATTATGAGAAATTAATTAGGCAATTATTAAGAAAAGTTTTACAAAATACCCAAACAGTACTTCTCAAAACTGTCCAAGATTTTGAAAACAAGAAAAGTCTGAGAAACTGTCTCAGTCAAAAGAACCGAAGGATACACAACAATTAAATGTTATATGCTATCTTGGATGAGATTCTAAAACAGTAAAAGGACTTTAGGTGAAAACTGTGGAGAATTGAATAAAATCTACACTTTAGTAATATTAATATTGATTCACAAATTGTGATAAACTATAATAGTCGTTGTTGTTCAGTTGCTCAGTTGTATCTGACTCAGTGACCAAATGGACTGCAGCACACCAGGCTTCCCTGTCCTTCACCATCTCCCAGAGATTGCTCAAAACTCATGTCCACTGAGTTGGTGATGCTGTCTAAACATCTCATCCTCTGTCATCCCCTTCTCCTACTGTCCTCAATCTTTCCCAGCATCAGGGTCTTTTCCAGTGAGTCAGCTCTTTTCATCAGGTGGTCAAAGTTTTGGAGCTTCATCTTCAGCATCAGTCCTTCCAATGAGTATTCAGGGTTGATTTCCTTTAGGATTGACTGTTTGATCTCCTTGTGGTCCAAGGGACTCTCAGGAGTCTTCAACACTACAGTTCAAAAGCATCAGATCTTCAACGCTTAGCCTGCTTTAAGGTCCAGCTTTCATATCCATGCATTCTACTGGAATAATCATAGCTTAGACTATACGGACCTTTGTCGACAAAGTAATGTTTTTGCTTTTTAATATGCTGTTTAGTTTTGTCATAGGTTTTACTAAAAGTAAAAAAGCTTAATTTAAAATAATTTGGTACTACAGTATATAGTATTAGATTTATCATTTAATTATGTACTCTCTCTGTGATAAGATTATATTTCTTGAACTACTGATGGTAAGCTTTGTTACATGACTTACTTTTACCAATGAAATATGAGTGCAAGTATAATATTTAAGGACCTACCGAGAAACACCCATGAGAGGACTGCCCTGACAAATTCTTCTCTTGCATGAAAACAGCCATGCCCTGAATAGAGGCTTCTCTTTCACCCTGTATCCTAGAATGAATGTTTCATAGAATTCAATCATAAGTGACTTAATCTATATTCATCAGATAATAAGAATGAGAGACAAATCTTAGTTGTAGTAAGCCACGAAGATTTTTATCATATTAGAGTCTATTTCCTGGTGGCTTACCAGTAAAGAGTCTGCTTGCAGTGTGGGAGAGCATTTGATCCCTGGCTTGGGAAGATCCCCTGGAGCAGGAAATGGCAACCCACTCCAGTATTCTTTCCTGGAGAATCCCATGGATGGAGGAGTTGGATGGCTACAGTCCATAGGGTCGTAAAAACTCAGACATGACTGAACGACTTCATTTAGCAAATATGTCTAATTAAGAAATGTGAACATATAAATAGTGTTCTGCTGAGACAGAAACACCAATATATATGCCACTGCATATGGACTGGGTAGTTGGTAGAGAAAGTATTTATTGCTAATTGGATAGAGGGCAACATGATATGCATGTACACAGGTGGAAAACTATATAAGCGCTGCCTCAGATAGTTTAGAAGATAGGTAATGTACTGAATGAGGTTTTTAGGTGAATAAATTGGAAAACAGAAAGCTACTTGTGTGCTATCGCTACATTTGATAAGATACTCTAAGAAAAATGAAGTCAAAAAAATTGGACAGTTTACTAACAGGGATGGAAAGTAATTTTTTTTTCCGTTTCCCTCACTAAAATATAAAATTGGGAAATTTTAGAGACTGTGTGTGCTTAGTCACTCAGTCATGTCTGACTCTTTGAGACCCCATGGACTGTAGCCCACCAGGCTCATCTGTCTATGAAGATTCTCCAGGCAAGAATTTTGGAGTGAATTGCTATGTCCTCCTCCAGGGGATCTTCCCAACTCAGGGATCAGACCCAGGTCTTCCTCATTGCAGGTGAGTTCTTTACAGACTGAGCCAATTAGGAAATTTTAGAGACAGAGGGCAATCAAAACTCAGTTTCATGGCAAAACTCAATTTGGAGGGAGTCAAAATTTGCTATTAAAATTAACAGTGATTAATGTGGCACCCAGTAAACCTCTCCAGCCAGGTAAAATGTCTAGTGAAAACAGTAGAGTGAGACTTTCCCATGGGATCTTGTCAAGTGTAAAATATTGACAGTCAAATCTAGAGAGAAAGGCATCTTATAAGGGAAGAATGTATCCATGGACACTGTTATAAAAGAGATAAAAGTCATTTTATGATTTTTGAGGGATTTATACCAGAACCCTAGTCAAAATAGATGTTACTAGGGTTGCCCATGGGGTTACAAAGAGTTGGACACAACTGAGCAATTTTCACGCACTAGGGTTGCCAGAGACTTCCCTGGTAGCTCAGACAGTAAAGCGTCTGCCTACAATGAGGGAGACCTGGGTTCAATCTCTGGGTAGGGAAGCTCTTCTGGAGAAGGGTTGCCAGAGTTAGTAAACAAAAACACAGGATGACTACTTAAATTTGAATTTCAAATGAAAAACAAACTTCTTTTTTTAGCAAAACTATGTCCCCTAAAGTATTGGGGACATACTTATACTAAAATATTTATGGTTTATCAAAATTAAAATCTAACAAAATTCTTATATTTTATGTGGTGATCCCATTTGGGGACTAGACTTTTGTGGGTAGAAAACAGACTGAAAAACCTTCTGAGTACCCAAGGAAGGCATATTCTTTAATATCTTCTTCAGACATAGCCAAGGAGGAAAATGAAAAAAGAATGTCCTTATAGAAGTCAAATCCGAGAGCCATCACAAATAAAGGACAGAGTAGATACTCCCAGGAAACAATACCTTTTCAACAATTATCCTGTTTCCCCCATTACCATGTGATCTGCAATAGAGGTCTTGTGAGAGGATTGCACTTTGACCTTTTTGAGGCAGCTTTGGCCATGTGATGACGTTGGCATGTCTTGTGAGGGAGAGTAACTGATAAGCAGGAACTTAAATCATCGTCACATGGTTCTGCCAATGTTCTTTTCCTCTGGCACAAGTTCAGCAATGTTCTAGCAAGGAGTTTCTCTTTCAGCTTGGCTTCCACGATAAAGATAACACATGTGGTGGACCAGCAGTTATTTGCATCTAACATGTCATATGGTGCTTCCCAAATGGTACAATAGTAAAGAATACACCTGCCAGTGTAGGAGAGGCAGAAGACATGGGTTCAGTCTCTGGGTCAGGAAGATCCACTGGAGGAGGAAATGACAACTCGGTTCGGTATTTTTGCCTCAAAAACTCCATGGACAGAGGAGCCTGGTGGGCTTCAGTCAATGGAGTCACTAAGAGTCCGACTTGATTGAGAATGCACACACAAGATGTAATATGAACAACAACAAAATCGATATTTTTTTGAGGAGTGGGTTGAGGGAGCAAGTCACTAGACTTTGATTTTATTGTTTATTAACCCAATGAATGCAGGCACTAACAAGTTCTGGGAAAACATTCACTCATTCTTTCTTTCTTATATGCATTTCAGTCACAATGGAGGTGTGACTTACCAGAGCTATCAGAGACCTTTACAAGGTAATCCAGCTTAAATGATTTGCCTGAGGTCATAGAATAAATCAAAACTTGGCTCCAGTTGTTTATTTGGCACTTAATATGGGTTTGGTGCTGTTCAAGACACTGAGAAGGATAAGAAAGTAAAACATTCCCTAACCACTGTTCTAGAAAGAGAAGTTTTATACATGTAAAACACATACACACACTCCACGTTGCTTGAGTGAAGCCCTTATAATGTGTGTGCTCAGTAGCTCAGTGGTGTCCAGCTCTTTGTGACCTCCTGGACTATAGCCTGCCAGCCCATCTGTCCCTGGAATTTTTGAGGCAAGAATACTAGAGTGTGTTATTTCCTCCCCCAGGGGATCTTCCAGGCCCAGGAACTGAACCTGTGTCTCCTGTGCCTCCTGCATTGGCAGGTCGATTCTCCACCACTGCATGACCTGGGAAGCCAAAATCCTCACGATATGTCCTATCATTCCTTAGCCCCACTTCCCTCTCCCTCTAGCTGCTGCGTCATGCTTTCACCCAGTCAAGTATGCCTTGGATGCCTCTTCTTTCACACTTAAACAACACCAGGGAATTTTCTCTTTTCCCAGAGAAACGCTATCACCTGTTTTATAGTAACATATTTGTCATTTCTAACATAAAATAATGGGATATAATTTTATAAATGCAACTTGGGACCGATATCCTAAGGAATTTGCCAAGGTGCATAAAAGTATTCAATAAAAGCAAAACAAAAAATAAACTTGTTCTAATCAAATCATTTTGCTTGTAAAGGATAAACATCCGTTGAAAATGTTCCAACAAAAAGAGGCAGGGGAAGTTTATAAAAAGGATTTGAAAGAAGTGAAATATGGACACATGGAAACTGACACATCTTAAAGCAATTACAAGAGCCTTGCATCTTTCTCATCCAGCAGGTCTCTTGTTTCTTAGCATCTGTTTCACTTTTTTTTGTCTACAGTTGAATTTTTCCTGCCCTACCATTTTGTTTATTCATAATTTCAGAGGTGACTTTAGTTTGCTCTGCCTGGTGGCTCAGATGGTAAAGAATCTGTCTGCAGTGTGAAGGTCCTGGCTTTGATCCCTGGGTTGGGAAGATCCCCTGGAAAAGGGAATGGCTACCCTCTCTAGTATTCTTGCCTAGAGAATTCCATGGACAGAGAGCCTAGAGGGCTATAATCCATGGGATCTCAGAGGTGGATATCCCTAAACAACTAACACTTTTCAGATTTTTAATTTTCTGTAATTCTGATTCTGGCCAAAATTTGTTTTGTTCCAAACTTGTTCAAGCCAGAGACCTTTGCTTTCTGATCACAGTTTTCATATCTCTTTTTTTCAGATAATTGAGGAAAATAGATTGACTATTGACTGAACCCCTTTGGATAAGATATTCATTCTGCTCTAATTACCTGTAAACGTTGAACTGGAACCACTTGATAAGTTGGATACCTCTTCTAAGAGCTGGGAAAGAAAAAAAAAATGTTAGAAAGAATTGGGTATGGCTTCCTAGGTGGTACTGGTGGTAAAAAACGTGCCTGCCAAAGCAGGATGTATAAGAGACTCACATTCCATCCCTAGGTCGAGACGATCGCCTGGAGGAGGGTACTGGCAACCCTTTCCAGTATTCTTGCCAGTTGAGTCTCATGGACAGAGAAGCCTGGAGGGCTATGATGTATAGTGTCAAAAAGAGTCAGACAGGACTTAAGCGATAGCACCGCACATAACACAGACATTTTAAATTAACAAGTTGTACACAAAGCATGGTCTCTAAAAGCAACACACACTTGAGTTTCTCTGCATATATAAATAATCCAGGGGACCTTCCCAACTCAGGGATCAAACCCAGGTCTTCAGGATTGCAGGCAGATTCTTTACTGTCTGAGCCACCAGGGAATTAAGAATTTGAAAGGATTAAAATTTTGTCCAAGAGAGCCAACTGATACAAATATACTATATTTTGGCATTTTTCTGCTTCATATATAATATATTAATTTTGTATTAATTTAAATAACATATGATGTTGAGTTATTGAAACTTAAGAGTTAGTTGATGCAATTAAAGGCATTTTACTTATTACTTTTGGTTTGATCTACATTGCTGGTGATTTGAAAATATTAATTTCTGAGTAAATTATAAAGATAGTTTTATTGCCTGAGTTTATCTATTTTTGTATAATTAGGACATAGTGATTTAGTTTATATCTTTTCTCTGTAACTGAGTTAACAATGTATACTGAAAATACAGTCCTATTAGCTGATTTGAAGAGATGTCTACAATTAACTTTCTTATTAGGATTGATTGAATAAGAGTGACTTTCATCATACATCTTTTGTCTTCTGAATTTCAATATGAAATATTACCAATGAATAAGAAAATCCCTTGAAAAAGAATTAGCATTCACTTAAAAAACCTCTGGTACAGTGAATCAGTTCAGTTCAGTTCAGTCACTTAGTTGTGTCTGACTCTTTGCAACCCCATGACTGCAGCACGCCAGGCTTTCCCATCCATCACCAATTCCAAGAGCCTATTCAAACTCATGTCCATCACGTTGGTGATGCCATCCAACCATCTCATCCTCTGTCGTCCCCTTCTCCTCCCTCCTTCAGTCTTACCCAGCATCAGGGTCTTTTCCAATGAGTCAGTTCTTCACACAGGTGGCCAAAGTATTGGAGTTTCAACTTCAGCATCAGTCCTTCCAATGATTATTCAGGAGTGATTTCCTTTAGGATGGTCTGGTTGGATCTCTTTGCAGTCCAAGGGACTCTCAAGAGTCTTCTCCAACACCACAGTTCAAAAACATCAGTTCTTCGGCGCTCAGCTTTCTTTATAGTCCAACTCTCACATCCATACATAACTACTGGAAAAACCATAGCCTTGACTAGGTGGACCTTTGTTGGCAAAGTAATATCTCTGCTTTTTAATATGCTGTCTAGGTTGGTCATAGCTTTTCTTCCAAAGAGTAAGCATCTTTTTATTTCATGGCTGCAATCACCTTCAGCAGTGATTTTGGAGCCCCACAAAATAAAATCTGACACTGTTTGCACTGTTTCCCCATTTATTTCTCATGAAGTGATGGGACCAGATGCCATGATCTTCATTTTCTGAATGTTGAGCTTTAGGTCAACTTTTTCACTCTCCTCTTTCACTTTCATCAAGAGGCTTTTTAGTTCCTCTTCACTTTCTGCCATAAAGGTGGTGTCATCTGCATATCTGAGGTTATTGATATTTCTCCCGGCAATCTTGATTCCAATTTGTGTTTCATCAAGCCCGGCAATTTGCGTGATGTACTGTGCATATAAGTTAAATAAGTAGAGTGACAATGTGTAATCTTGACTTACTCCTTTCCCCATTTGGAATCAGTCTGTTATTCCATGTCCAGTTGTAACTGTTGCTTCTTGACCTGTGTACAGATTTATCAAGAGGCAGTTCTGGTGGTCTGGTCTTCCCATTTCTTTAAGAATTTTCCACGATTTGTTGTGATCCACACAGTAAAAAGCTTTGGCATAGTCAATAAAGCAAAAGTAGATGTTTTTCTGGAACTCTCTTGCTTTTTCAATGATATATTGGATGTTGGCAATTTGATCTCTGGTTCCTCTGCCTTTTTAAAATCCAGCTTGAACATCTGGAAGTTCCTGGTCAACAGAATGTTGAAGCCTGGCTTGGAGAATTTTGAGCATTACTTTGCTAGACTTCCCTGGTGGCTCAGATGGTAAAACGTCTGCCTACAATGTGGTAGACCCGGGTTCTATCCCTGGGTCAGGAAGATCTCCTGGAGAAGGAAATGGCAACCAATCCAGTATTCTTGCCTGGAAAATCCCAAGGACACAGTCCTCAGGGTCCCAAAGAGTTGGACATGACTGAGCGACTTCATTTTGCTAGTGTGTGAGATGAATGCAATTGTGTGGTATTTGAACATTCTTTGGCGTTGCCTTTCTTTGGGATTGGAATGTAAACTGACATTTTCCAGTCCTGTGGCCACTGCTGAGTTTTCCAAATTTGCTGGCATATTGAGTGCAGCACTTTCACAGCATCATCTTTCAGGATTTGAAATAACTCAACTGGAATTCCGTCACTTCCATTAACCTTGTTTGTAGTGCTGCTTCCTAATGTCCACTTGACTTCACATTTCAGGATGTCTGGCTCAAGTTGAATGATCACACCATCGTGGTTATCTGAGTAATGAAGATATTTTTTGTATAGTTCTTCTGTGTATTCTTGCCACCTCTTCTTAGTATCTTCCACTTCTGTTGGGTCCGTACCATTTCTGTCCTTTATTGTGCTCATCTTTGCATGAAGTGTTCCCTCAGTATCTCTACTTTTCTTGACAAAATCTCTAGTATTTCCCTTCCTTTTGTTTTCTCTATTTCTTTACATTGATCCCTGAGGATAGAGTTCATGATCCAAGCCATAGTCAGCTCCCAGTCATGTTTTTGCTGACTGTATAGAGCTTCTTCATCTTTGGCTACAAAGAATATAAACTATCTGATTTCAGTATTGACCATCTGATGATGTCCATGTGTAGAGTCTTCTCATGAATTGTTGGAAGAGAGTGTTTCCTATGACCAGTGCGTTCTCTTGGCAAAACTCTATTAACCTTTGCCCTGCTTCATTCTGTACTCCAAGGCCAAATTTGCCTGTTACTCAGGTAGCTCTTGACGTCCCACTTTTTCACTCCAGTTCCCTATAATGAAGAGGACATCTTTTTGGTTTGTTAGTTCTAGAAGGCCTGTAGTTCTTCATGGAACCATTCAACTTCAGATTCTTCAGCGTTACTGGTTGAGGCATAGACTTGGATTACTGTGATACTGAGTGGTTTGCCTTGGAAATGAACAGAGATCATTCTGTTGTTTTTGAGATTGCATCCAAGTCCTGCATTTTGGACTCTTTTGTTGACTCTATTGGCTACTCCATTTCTTCTAAGGGGTTCTTGTGCAGTGAATACACATAAATTAATGGCAAGCTTAGAGAAATGAAATTTAAGTCCATAACACTTAGGAAATATTTTGTATGTGAATAATGTGCATTAAAGAATAAGGTATTCATAAGTATTTTTACCTGGATATTCACTTCAGAAAATGTTGTTTTAAACATATGAAATAAATACTTTTACATTGCCCTTATCAGTTGAACATATTCCATATTACCTACATGAATGTAGTGAGAAAATGTAAGTAATGTGCTAAACATAGTGCCTGGTAAATAATAACTCAACAATATCTTTTGTTATCTTGATCATCCTAATTATCTTCATTTCCATCATCATTTTGCTCTCTGAATATGCAGCAGCATAACAAGGTAATTCAAGATAATATATGTTTTGCATTATTTCAATGTTGATTATAAAACTATTGATTTTTTTGAAAAATCTAATTTCTAAAGAATTCTATGAACTATTTTACAGATGAATGCAATTTTGAACCTGTATTTATATTGCATATAACATCCACCCAATTTCAAAATTTTTCCTTAGGTATGACAAAGTAGGTTCACCTAAGCTCTTTATTTTCTTTTATGCCTCGAAATAATCTTGGAAAATCTTAAAATTTTAGATATTTAGTAATAGATACAAAGATTAAAACTGTCAGTCCCTTGCCATCTAAAGATTTATTTCTACACAACCATATGTATGTTAATCACTTTCTGATTCTACATGATTCAAAAAGATTTTCTATTTTCTATTTGTGACTGAATTTTATAGAAAGAGTTATGAAATTCCTGTAGGTAGTATAATGGCATTCAAGTTATCTTCATTTGTTTCCAGTAGTCTAGCATTTTCCATCACACATGCACACATAAAGACTCTCTCCCACACAATTCCAGTTTATTCACATACACAACCTGGAAGAAGGATCATTTGAGAATACAGATCTAATTGAAATGCAATGACATATAAACAAAATGTCCACATTGGGAGAATGTCCACATAAGGGAGAAAAAGTTAGAAAAACTCACTTTTCAAAGTCATAAAATACTCAGAATTTTGATAATCACCAAAAATGTTCATCTCTAATTTCATTTTAAAATGTCAAAGCTCTAACCCCTATAAATACAAACTTTAAAAGTATATCCTTCCATAATCAAATGAAACTAAAATAATAGCAAGCTTATAATGGAAATTTCAGGCAAGGTATATAATGTGTACAGTGTATGCTATGTTGCTTCAGTCAGTTTTGCTTCTTTGCAGCCCTATGGACTGTAGTCCACAATGCTCCTCGGTCCATGGGATTCTTCAGGCAAGAATCCTGCAGTGGGTTGCCACATCCTCCTCCAGGGTATCTTCTTGACCCAGGGATCAAACCTACATCTCTTAGGTCTACAGCACTGGCAGCAAGATTCTTTACCACCAGCACTGCTATAGAATATCTGCAATTAAAATTCAGTCAAAGAATTAGGCTTGTATAAGATTAGAATGCCAGAAGATGATGTTCAAAGCAAATGAAATGATAATCAGCAGAGGAGGAAGTCAGATTGTATATTGCTTATCAAGAGTAAACATGTAAATATATATACAGTGATAGAGGGCACAGTTTCCACATATGAATCAATAATTTGAAAATTGAAATTAATGCCAGATATTTGAGAACATTATATTTAATTTTAATTTCCACAGAAATGGATTTAAAGTTATTCAAACAAACAGAATATCTTTCAGAGATAAGAGAAGCACGATCTATACAAAAGCCTGAAATGCTGTCAAGCAAATCCAGTCAGGAAGCAAAATTTAAAATCACTGTATATTGAGTAACTCCCACATTTGTTTAAGTCCTCAGCTCTTTCATTATTTTAACACTTATTTCAGAAAGAATTCTCAATTACTGTGAAATTACCAGCATATAAAAATGCTAGAGATAGGACACACAAGTTTATGAGAAACAAAAATAATGATGCTTTTCTGAAGAAAAACTTTTTGAGGATTTTGTTTTTCATTTTCTTTTTCATGAATCTCTAAGGTTTCCATTGAAATTTATATCATGTCAAAAATGAAAATCAAAATAGTATAACTATTTTTTCCACCTCATAACTTTCACAAGTAAAACATTCATCTTCCTTGGTAAAGAAAGAGAAGAAAACAGACACTGCCTTTCAAGTAATTCTTTTAATTTTTTCTTCATGACCCTTTGCATCAGAGAAGACAGTAGATAGGCTGTAATAGGGAAGATAAGGTAGGGGCTTCAGATATTTTGATAGTCTTTGAGAATAATCAATTATTCAAGTTTTATCACCCAACTCTTTGTAAACACAAAGTATTTTCAAGCATGGCTCCAATGAACATTTTAGTTGAAAAGAGCCTGCTTTGCTTTGTTAAGCTTTCAATCTTGTTCCAAATAAATAAAAACCATACAAAGCTCTTATAATGTTCTCTTTTTTGACCATAGATTTGAAGATTATACTAGGAAATATTTGGGACTGGATGTCGATATGTGGTAGCAGAGCGCTGTAAATAAGCATGTAAATAACACTATTTAAATGGAAAAGATACTCTATGAGCCAATTGGTTTGAGTCATTTAAATACATTACACTGTGCCTGCCTCTTGATAATTATACCAATTAGACAGGAGAATCATTTATCATGGTGCCAATTAAGTGAATTCTACACTTTCTGGGACTTAAAAAAAAAAAAAGTCTAAATTAGAGAGACCAAACAACTCCTGTGTTTATGGGCACTTTAGCTAAATCTTGATCATGTAACATGGCAATCATTTAACTACATTCTTACCCCATGTACTAGAGATATAGTTCGCTAGGAGTATATTTTATTCATTGTCTATTTTGCTGTTTAAATTTCAATGTAAAAATTTTAAGAACAAAATCAGCCTGAAATCTTAATTTTAACTTTGTTTAAAAACTGATTTCAAAGAACATTTTCCTTTTAGCTGATACTTGAATTTAGAGGTTAATTAATTGAATGATTCTTGGGTTGGTAGACATGTAATTATGATTGATTGGGAATGTGTGATTTTTAGTGACACATTTTTTTCTCAGAAGACACAGAAGTCTGAGTTGAATTAATTAACATTCAATAGTAATGCAAAGGAACTTTTTAAATGCTTATAATAAAAGTATTGCTGAAATCCTTTCAGCTAAAGACATCTTTGTAGCTATTTTTTAAATTATGAAAATGAAAGAACTCTTCTAAAGTGGCTTTGTAACGTGATAAAGAAAGGAGATGTTACTTAAGTAACTATTTTACTAGTTTATTTTTATTTAAATATTTTTCTTTATATATAGTTTTTTTAAATTGTTTTAATCACTGTCTAAAGAAAAAGGTAAGAAATTCTACCTAATTATTTTATGAGTGACTCTATATGGTTAATCATTCAATGTAGGACAGGGTACAGCAAAGATATGGAAGAGTGTCTGGCCTTTCACAACCCATCCTTTATTTATTTTTATTTAACTGGCCTTACAACAGTATAATTATATAATGATAAAAACTATTTTGAGACAGAACAGTTTTGCTGAAATATCTCCAAGACGCTCTTCTGTGACTAGTATCTTTATGCAGAAATGTTTCATTAATCACATGAAATGAATCCTTCAAACTGTTTTAAGAATGTGCTTTGATCCTAAGTAGTCAATTAAGTGATTATTTCATACTCTAACTAGTTCTTTTTCTCACATTCCACTGTATAGTCATAAGAGATTTGAATTAGGTCATACCTGAATGGTGTAGTGGTTTTCTCTACTTTCTCCAATTTCAGTCTGAATTTGGCAATAAGGAGCTCATGATCTGAGCCACAGTCAGCTCCTGGTCTTGTTTTTGCTGAATGTATAGAGCTTCTCCATCTTTGGCTGCAAAGAATATAATCAATCTGATTTTGGTGTTGTCCATCTTGTGATGTCCATGTGTAGAGTCGTCTCTTGTGTTGTTGGAAGAGTGTGTTTGCTATGACCAGTGCATTCTCCTGGCAGAACTCTATTAGCCTTTGCCCTGCTTCATTCTGCCTTCCAAGGCCAAATTTGCCTGTTACTCCAGGTGTTTCTTGAGTTCCTTCTTTTGCTTTCCAGTCCCCTATAATGAAAAGGATGTCTTTTTTGGGTGTTAGTTCTAGAAGTTCTTGTAGGTCTTCATACAACTGTTCAACTTCAGCTTCTTCAGAGTTACTGGTTGGGGCATAGACGTGGATTACCATGATGTTGAATGCTTTGCCTTGAAAATGAACAGAGATCATTCTGTCATTTTTGGGAATGCATCCAAGTACTGCATTTCAGACTCTTTTGTTGATCATGATGGCTACTCCATTTCTTCTAAGGGATTTCTGCCCACAGTAGTAGAAATAATGGTCATCTGAGTTAAATTCACCCATTCTAGTCCATCTTAGTTTGCTGACTCCTACAATGTCAGCATTCACTAGACCATTCAGGTATGACCTAAATCAAATCCTTTATGGCTATACAGTGGAAGTGAGAAACAGATTTAAGGGACTAGATCTGACAGACAGAGTACCTGATGAACTATGGATGGAGGTTCATGACACTATACAGGAGAGAGGAATCAAGACCATCTCCAAGAAAAAGAAATGCAAAAAAGCAAAATGGCTGTCTGGGGAGGCCTTACAAATAGCTGTGAAAAGAAGAGAAGCAAAAAGCAAACGAGAAAAGGAAAGATATAAGCATCTGAATGCAGAGTCCCAAAGAATAGCAAGAAGAGATAAGAAAGCCTTCTTCAGCAATCAATGCAAAGAAATAGAGGAAAACAATAGGAATGGGAAAGACTAGTGATCTCTTCAAGAAAATTAGAGATACCAAGGGAACATTTCATGCAAAGATGGGCTCAATAAAGGACAGAAATGTCAGGGACCTAGAAGCAGAAGATTTTAAGAAGAGGTGGCAAGAATACACAGAAGAACTGTACAAAAAAAATCTTCACTACCCAGATAATCATGATAGCATGATCACTCACCTAGAGCCAGACATCTTGGAATATGAAGTCAAGTGGGCCTCAGGAAGCATCACTATGAANGGACAGAAATGTCAGGGACCTAGAAGCAGAAGATTTTAAGAAGAGGTGGCAAGAATACACAGAAGAACTGTACAAAAAAAATCTTCACTACCCAGATAATCATGATAGCATGATCACTCACCTAGAGCCAGACATCTTGGAATATGAAGTCAAGTGGGCCTCAGGAAGCATCACTATGAACAAAGCTAGTGAGGCGATGGAATTCAAGCTGTGCTATTTCAAATCCTGAAAGATAATGCTGTGAAAGTGCTACACTCAATATCTCAGTCAATTTGGAAAACTCAGCAGTGGCCACAGGAGTGGAAAAGTCAGTTTTCATTCCAATCCCAAACAAAGGCAATGCCAAAGAATGCTCAAACTATTGCACAATTGTACTCATCTCACATGCTGGTAAAGTAATGCTCANACTAAGATCATGGCATCTGTTTCCATCACTTCATGGCAAATAGATGGGAAACAGTGCAAACAGTGGCTGACTTTGTTTTTCTGGGTTCCAAAATCACTGCAGATGGTGACTGCAGCCATGAAATTAAAAGACACTTACTCCTTGGAAGGAAAGTTACGACCAACCTAGAGAGCAAATTAAAAAGCAGAGATATTACTTTGCCAACAACGATCTGTCTAGTCAAAGCTATCGTTTTTACAGTGGTCATGAATGGATGTGAGAATTGGACTATAAAGAAAGCTGAGTACCAAAGAACTGATGCTTTTGAACTGTGGTGTTCGGGGAGACTCTTGAGAGTCCCTTGGACTGCAAGGAGATCCAAATATTCTATCTTAAAGGAGATCAGTCCTGGGTGTTCATTGGAAGGACTGATGTTGGAGCTGAAACTCCAATACTTTGACTACCTGATGTGAAGAGCTGACTCATTTGAAAAGAGCCTGATGCTGGGAAAGATTGAGGGCAGGAGAAGAAGGGGGTGACAGAGATGAGATGGTTGGATGGCATCAGTGGACAATGCACATGAGTTTGGGTGGACTCTTGGAGGTGGTGATGGACAGGGAGGCCTGGCATTCTGCAGTTCTTGGGGTTGCAAAGAGTCAGACATGACTGAGTGACTGAACTGAACTGAACTGTACTAGCTCTTTTTGATACCTTGAAAATTAACACTGTTAGTGTAGTGATTTTACTGAGAATATTATACTGTCAAATATATTCTGATGGTATAGAAGAGTTCTTATAGATTTTCACAATGTAATAAATTAGTATTCACAGGCTGGGGAGAGATAAGGAGAATTAGCAACCTGAATGAATTTGAAGAGATACATATGATGAGCAGAGCTTCCCCAGTGTCTCAGCATTAAAGAATCTGCCTGCCATGCACGAGACCCAGGTTTGATCCCTGGGTCGGGAAGATCCCCTGGAGAAGGAAATGCTAGACCATTCCAGTATTATTGCTTGGAGAATCCCATGGACAGAGGAACCTGGCGGGCTGCAGTCCACAGCGTCAGAAAGAGTCAAACATGACTGAAGCCACTGAGCACAGCACAGCACACATATAATAAACAGATATAAGAATATATTTTTTAATAAATTAAGTTAGAAGACCTTACTATGCATCATACTAACTGATGAAATATCTGAAGAAATATTATTGCCTGAGTCAAAATAATCAAATAAATAGCTTTTGTCAATAAAATCAATTCTAAAGTTATATACAGACAAATTAGTTTATCTGCAAAAGTGAGAGAGAACTATGGCTAAGTAGGTGTGCTCAGTAATGTCTGACTATGCAACCTCATGGACTGTAGCCCACCAGGTTCCTCTGTCCATGGATTTTTTCAGGCAAGGATAAAGGAGTGGGTTGCCATTATCTAGTCCAGGGAATCTTCCTGATCCAGGGCTCAAACCCTACCTGTTGCATCTCTTGCACTGGCGGGCTGATTGTTTACCACTCGTGCAACATAGGTGCCAAGTATGAAAGACTTATAGTAGCTTTTAATCAGCATAATACAGTGTAACATGTATTTGAGGATCTATTATGTGCAAAATGTTGTCTTGAGGATTTAAGGGAGTATAACATGAACTTGAGATATCTCCTACCCATAGCAGTTTAAAACCTTAGAACTGGGATAGAAAAAGTCCATGTAGGGACATATTAAATTATAGAAGACGATGAGTGCCAAAGTACAAAATGGTGCATGAGTGTTTCTCAGAAGAAACAATCATCTTAGGTTGTTAGGAGAGGTGAAGAAAAATATCCAAAAGTGAGTAGATTTCTGCTTAAAAATCCGTTGATTCATAGCCAAGAATAGAAAACGTTTGGAACATGATGAGGGAACAGCATGTGGTTCACACTTGTTGAAATGTAATGTGAATGGACGAGAGAAGCAGGGAAGAGGCAGGGATGATAGACTGGGCTTCTTAAGTAGGAGAGTCTGCAGCCCCAGGTTGAGAAGCACTAGCCAGAGAAAGTGCTGCTGCCTCTTCCGTCATGAAATCTGGTACAGTAGAAAGTTCTATGAGATATTCATGTTGAGGGACGGTATGGAGAACCTGATGTGATCTTTAAGGAAGTCATTTATTCACCAGTCATTCATTGAGCCCTGTTATGTGCCAGAATTATTGTAATTGTGAAGTGTGTGTCATGCCTGCTGTTTACAGGTATGAAAAGTAAAGTATTAATCCTCAGGTAGTTTGAAAACAAATGAGATAGGCATACACGTGAGGAGGCAGATAAAGTGCAGTGTAAACACTGCTACAATATGATTGGAAGTGAAATGGTTATCTACTGTTGTGTAGATAACCTGGAGTTGATGTTATTGAATGAATGCTGCCCTCCAATTTATATGTTGAATTATTACCCACTCCCCCCCCCCAAAAAAAAAAAAACTTAGAATTTGACTAGGTTTGAAATAAAGCCTCTTAAGGAGCAATTAAGGTAAAATAAGGTCATACTTGTAGACCCTTATCCAATAAAATAAGAGTTTTTATATGATGAAAAGTTTAGGACCTGGACATATGGAAAGACCATGTGAAGATGTAGAGAAGCCAGGGAGAGAAGGCTGAGAAGACATCAAGCCTGCCAACAGCTTAATCTCAGGCTTCTATTTTCTCACAGAATTGTGAGAAAATAAATTTATGTTGTTTAAGCCACCTTGTCTATGCTGTCTGGTTATGGAAGGCCCAGAAAATAAGGACAAGTGGCTGAAAGCAGTAACACTCAGTTTGCTCTTGAAGCTAGGCATTGACAAGATCAATGACCAAGTTCTCACTTGTAGCTTCTCATATAGTTGTACCATGTGGGCTGTCTCCCTCTCTCCCTTCCTCCCTCCCTGTCTCCTTGTGCCACTCCACTCTCAGAGCAGCCAGGACTCTTACATGGTAGCTGAAGGTCCCCCTAGCAAATGTCCCATGGGAAATCAAAGTCCCACGGTCTTTTCTAACCTAATCTTAGAAGTCACACAGATTCACTTCCCCTGAGATGTATTTGCAAAGGCAAACACAAAATCTCTCACAGATTTAAGGAAAATCTCTCCTGTGATGATGAACATATTGTCAAAGTATGTGCAAATGTGCTTTAAGACCACTACTATCTGGATAAAAATTGTTTACATTCTTCCCACATGCTTAACACACCCTTTCCCAGGATCTCACTAAAGTCTCATCTCTTATGGCATCAAGTTCAAACTTGAGGTCCAGGGCCTCATCATTTAAATCAGGTTTGGGTGTGAATGAGGTCTGTGATACAGTTGGATATATAGCTCCTTGAAACACTTTCTACTAAACCCAAAGCCCTATGGCATAAAGATATGACTTATTTGCATTTCCCACTATAAATCCAAAATACCATAGTGGCAAAACAAGTGAAGGATAATTGAAAAAAAAAAAAAAAGTGAAAGTGTGAGTCACATCTGACACTTTGCAACCTCATGGACTGTAGCCCACCAGATGCCTCTGTCCTTGGGATTTCCCAGGCAAGAATACTGGAGTGGGTAGCCATTCCCTTCTTCAGGGGATCTTCCTGACCCAAGGATTGAACTAGGCTCTCTCACGTTGCAGGTATATTCTTTATTTTCTGACTCCCCATGGCTCTTTGATCTGTCTTCTGATATCTCAGTTCTGCAAATTGACCTATCCTTCTTCCGTAACATGTAGCCTATGCTTCCATAATATGTAGCTGAGTTGTTTTCTCAGCCTTCTTGCTTGAATAAGTGTGGGGGTGCAAAAATTCCTTTTTATTGTGTAGTGTTTCTGCTCTTACAGTCCCAGCTGACAGTGTACAATATAAATCTTAAAAATATTGGGCTTTCACCATTATACAAAACCCATATGCATATAATACCGGAGGGGTGACTCATCTGAAGGCTGGAGGATCTGCTCCCAAGAAGGCTCACTGTCAGTTCCAAAGCTCAGCCATGACTGAAGTTTGGGAGCTTCAGTGCCTCTCACCATGGACCAGTCCACACGGCCTGAGCTTCCTTGGCTCGATTTCAAGCTTGACCATTTCACTAGAGAGACAGAGACCCTTTAACACCTAGCCTCAGAAGTCACATTGCTTTGTCTCTGCCATTATTTTTGATGGATGAAGGCCTGAGCCTTAGAAATACTATTTAATTTGTTATTTAATTACTGAAGTTGACTCTATGATGGTAATTCTTAGAGTATGTTCAAATGCTGATGGAATTAAATCTATATAGATATCAGAGAAGGCAATGGCAATCCACTCCAGTACTCTTGTCTGGAAAATCCCATGGACGGAGGAGCCTGGTGGGCTGCAGTCCATGGGGTCGCTAAGAGTTGGACACGACTGAGCTACTTTCCTTTCACTTTTCACTTTCATGCATTGGAGAAAGAAATGGCAACACACTCCAGTATTCTTGCCTGGAGAATCTCAGGGATGGGGGAGCCCAGTGGGCTGCTGTCTATGGGGTCGCAGAGAGTCGGACACGACTGAAGCGACTTAGCAGCAGCAGCAGCAGATATGGATATATATGTGTTCTAAGAAACATGGATAACTCCAACAATAAAGTTCTTGCATTGGTGAAAGGGGGTATGATCCAGTATATTATTGGAGAATTTAGACATATTAACAGAGTAAGTTTGTTAGTTGTAACAGGTGAAGAGATGAAATTTATGGGTATAGATGGAGATAATTCAGTAGATTTGATATTGATAAGCTGAAGTTTCTATACTATGATTGCTTCCATTTTCTCAGTGAAATAAAGGCTATGCCATCAGCTGAGGCATGGTTTGTAAAGTTTGACCATTTATGATATAGTCAGGTTTGAGAGTGGAGACTTGGACAGTAAGAGATGATTTGGCAGGACTTGAGATCCACTTGAGGTTTGTGGTTAGGAATTTATCTGAGAGTAGCCAGTAGAGTTGGAGATTTTTCTCCAGCCACAAACCATTGCTGGATTTACATGCAAAGTAGAAAAACAGTTTAGGTTTAATTAGGGTTGGAATTTTCCAGACAATTATGGAAAAAGGAAGGAAGGGAAGGAGAGTGGAGGTATGTATAAATGAATAATCTTAGTGATTAGTCTCAATCTAAGTGAAAGTAAAATGGGAAATGACATATGAAACATGATGGAGGGCGGAGGTCCCAGTGTAGTGAAAAAATGTTTGGAATAAATTAAAATAAACTTCATAGTTATATATCTAACCAAAGAGGTCAGTGAAAGTGAAGTCGCTTAGTTGTGTCTGACTCTTTGCTACCCCATGGACTGTAGCCTACCAGGCTCCTCATTCCATGGAATTTTCCAGGCAGGAGTCCTGGAGTGGGTTGCCATTTCCTTCTCCAGGGTATCTTTCTAACCCAGGGATCGAACCCGGGTCTCCCGCACTGCAGGCAGATGCTTTACCGTCTGAGGATCAATGAGTGTCTGTAATGTGAGTGCCTGATATTTATGTTATTATTTCTTAATTAAAGCATGCAGTTTTGAGGGGGAGCTCTTTTTCTCCCTCTACATGCAGGAAGTATGGGAGAACACCCTCATGAGCAGACTTCAACCAAAGACTAATGGTGGGTGGCATTTAAATACTCTAACTTCCTTTCCCCTTTGGTGAGACAAATCTGAAACAGGTTCTACATCATTTCTGAGATCTCCCCAGCTGGATTCAGCTTCAGTTACTTAGGTGGCAACCTGCTTGATGGTACACGTTAAACTGACTCTATCCCTTCCCTGTTCTTACTTCCTCACTCTCTTACTGGTGTTTCCTGAGATCATCCTGCAAATAAACTAGTCATACTCAAACACTCATCTCAAAGTCTGCTTCTGGGGGTACCCAACTAAGAAAACCTTAGATCTCTAGAAAGCTTTTACTAAGCACTTCCTTTGAGCTTCTATCCTAGCACTTATCAAGATATACTTTTGTTATCTTGCCTGTCTTTCTCCCCTTTAGCCAGTGTTACCCAAGGGAAGAAAAAAAGAAAAAACAAACAAGTTTCCACCTTTGTAGTACCTTCTCTTATCCCAGTTCCTGTTACATAGTAGGGTCAAATTACATATTTATTAAATTTAGTTAGAAGTTCAATTAAAAAAAAAATCAATGATTTTACTGACCAAGGATTTGAAATACCTTTTAAATCAGAGAGACAGAGTTTAGTTGAGTTTGATATATCATGAATGCTAATAGAACCATGGTTTTGGCATTTTAATTCTTTGAAAATTGATGATCCACAGTAGTGAGAGTGTTGAATATAAAATTTTGGTTAGCCAACCACAATCTACCATTACTTCTAAACTGTTACATTTGAGGGAGTTGAACAATATGATACTGTCTCTTAAGACATATGTTTAACAAAGTTAGGGAGTTTTGAAGTTAGACATTTATCATGTCTTCCTGAGGTCTTTATGAATTGTTTTAGTTTCAGCAATGAAGAAATAACTGAAAAATTTTCTTTTTCTATTTTTACATCATAAGTACCTTATATCATATATATTTATATATATACATTATATACATCAGATATATTTATATATCTATATTATATTTATATCATATGTATAAGTTCAAGGTGCTGAATAACTATTCATAGAATAAATATTTTTGAGACAAGAAATTATCACTTTAAAGTGGTTTATTGCTGAGACTAGATTAAACTGATTTTTAAACTGAAAACCAAAAGCACAGTAATAAAGCTGGTTACATTTTTAACACTGTGATTTGACTATCACCTAAGTAACTGCTATTTATACTTGCTTGCTACTACTAATTACTTTATAAAGTCCAATTACTGTAATGGCTAAATATCACAATCAGTGTGTAACTCAGCCACAAGTCATAGTAGCTGTGACATGGATATATGTGTAAGGAAGTTGATTTACATTTTCAAATCTCAACAACTGCTCAAGTGTCTGCTTTCTAGCAATTAGGCAGCTGCTACTCAAAATCATAGAGGCAAATTCTGGTTTGGTTTGGAAACTAAGTGTTGTCTGGTGTGGCTTTTTGATACTTTGCAGTGTATTAATGAAGCCACTTTGCTTCATGCTGTTATATCACTGATTCTTGGCATCCTTTCCCCCTCAGCTGGCTATTGCATTACTTCATGTATTTTCTTTTCATCCTTTGTCTTATTCACAGGCTTTGGTTTTGAATGGTTTCAAAATTCCCTTTTCAAGAATTAGTTCACAGCCTTTAAAACCGACAGCTATGGAGCCTGACCTGAAATACATTGGATAATTTATTACCAAAATCTATGTGTGAAATATGTAAGAGTTCTATTTGAATTTCCTAAACAGTTGGGGAATAAGTTTCATGGAGGGCACAAGGTTACTCAGGTGACAACATGCTTGATAATACATGTTAAATGGACTGTCTTTCTCTTGCTTTTTCAATGATCCAACGGATGTTGGCAATTTGATCTCTGGTTCCTCTGCCTTTTCTAAATCCAGCTTGAACATCTGGGAGTTCTCAGTTCACGTACTGTTGAAGTCTTGTTTGGAGAATTTCGAGCATTACTTTGCTAGCATGTGAGATGAGTGCAATTGTGTGGTAGTCTGAACATTTTTTGGCATTGCCTTTCTTTGGGATTGAAATGAAAACTGACCTTTTCCAGTTCTGTGCCACTGCTGAGTTTTCCCAGTTTGCTGGCGTATTGAGTGCAGCACTTTCACAGCATCATCTTTCAGGATTTGAGATAGCTCCGCTGGAATTCCATCACCTCCACTAGCTCTGCTTCCTAAGTGCACTTGACTCTTCATTCTGGGATATCTGGCTCTAGGTTAGTGATTACACCATCATCATTATCTGGGTTATGAATATCTTTTTTTGCATAGTTCTTCTGTGTGTATTCTTGCCAGTTTATTAAGTACTATAAATATGTGAAGTACTGTTCTGGGTTCTGAGTATTCAAAGCTGAATAAGATTTGGCTCCTTCCCTTACTGTTGAGCTCCCTTTCAGTTATGGAAGAGAGGAGAAATGAGTAACTTAATTAACTGGTAGTAGGTTGATAGGTGCTGTGGTAGGAAATTTACAGAGTGCCACTTCAGTAAAAGAGAATTTCAAAACATTAGAGATTCTGTGGAGATATTGACTGGGGAAGATTTACCAAACAATATGATAGCTTGATTTGAATGTTAAAATTTGAATAAGATTTAACAGATGAATATGGTAAGTTTTTACATTTCAATTAGAATACTAGTATGTGGAAATGTATGAAGCTTAAAACAAAAGAGCATGTTTTGTTCTTTGGCTAAAGAAAAGGGGAACAGATGTTACAAAGCAGCAGAGACAGGAATAAGTCAGTTAATGAAAGATATTCATTTCTAAGCTTAGGTGTTTAACTTTTATCTTCAAAAAATATAAAGTCAGGATACTTTGTTTGGAAATGAGATCATAACTTTAGTTTTATTTTAAAAATTACCCTGTAGTGATAGAATGAAAATTAGTTTTAAAATATTAACTCATACAAATGTAGTATATAACAAAAAATTTAAAATAATCACTTATAAGATTAATATAAAATAAATAATTCTCAAGTCATTACAGAAAAAAGCAGAAAAGAAAGTTCCAGCAATAATCTAAAAGCAGTGAAGTTGGGGTAAAGGAATAGTGTGAAATATTAAAAGCATGAAAAATAAAGTATAATAATAGAAGCAAATCCAACTGAAGATAAATGTGCTAAACCTTACTACTTAAAATCATTTAGACTACAAGTGACAAAAATATATAAAGACCTAAAATTAAATAACACAAACAAAATAAAAATAATGTGATATGAGAATAATTAAAAAGCCATATCAATTTTATACAAATTATCATGGTCATGATCAACATCAGTATAGCCATCTATGAATTCTATGGTCCTGACAAGAGTTTGCTGAACTCTAGTGTGCTCTTGAACCCCTGCATTGAACTTTCTAGTTCAGTTGTTTTATTCTTCAGCTCTGCGATTTCTGATTTGTATTTTCTTATATATTCTGTCTCTTTGTTGAAATTATCACATTTTTCATAGATTTTTCTTCTGACCTCTGTGAGCATCTTTAGGACCATTAATTTGAACTCTTTACCAGGTAAGCCTCTTATCTTCTTTTCATTTATGTCTGTTTCTGGAGTTCTAGCTTGACTCTCTGCATTGGTTTATATTCTTTAGATAAAATGGTCACCTTTCCCAGTCTTGAAGAGTGGTCTTGTGTTGAAGATAAAACAGATTGCTCAGCCTGGCTCTAGCTCTTGAAGATTTCTAGAAAAATACAATCTACTGACACTGCCTCATGGAAATATAGAAAATCCTAACAGACCAATTACTACTAAGGAGATTAAATTATTAATCTAAAAACTCCCAAGAAAGGAAAATGTAGGAAGAGATGGCTTCATTGGTGAATTTTACCAAAATTTAAAGACAATAAATATCAATCCTTCTCAAACACTTCCAAAACAACAAAAGAGGAGGGAATTCTTCCAAACACATTTCACAAGGCTATAATTATCCTGATACCAAAACCAGACAAGGATGCATAACAAAATAAAATTACAAACTGATATTATTGATGAACATAGGTGGAAAATTTTCAATGAAATATTAGCAAACAAAATTAATTCAATAATACATCAAAAAGGATCATAAGCCATAATCAAGTAGGATTTACTCTAGTGATGTAAGTATGGTTTGTCATCTGCAAATCAGTGTACTATACCACAATAGTAAAATGAAGAACAAAAAATCATAGGTTCATTTCAATCAATAATACAGAAAAAAAAAACATTTCACAAGAATTCAACATCCATTTATAATTTAAAAAAATCTCCACAAATGTTTATAGAGGTTACATCCCTCAATAGAACCTACTTGCCAATGCAGGAGATGTAACTGACATGGACTAATCCTTGGGTCAGGAAGATCCCCTGGAAGGAGGTGTGGCAACCCACTTTAGTATTCTTCCTGCCATGGACAGAGGAGCCTGGTAGGCTATAGTCCATAGGGTCACACAGATTCAGACATGACTGAAACAACTTAGCATACACGCACTTAGCTCAACATAGTAAATATTATATACGACAAACCTACGGCTACATCATATTCAATGGTCAAAGCCAGTAATGCTCATTCTTACCACTTTTACTCAATATAGTGCTGAAAGTTTTAGCCAGAACGATTCAGCAAAAAAATAAATAAAAAACATCCAATTTTGAAAGAAGAATTAAAATTGTCTCCACTTGCTAATAACATGATATTATGTAGAAACCCCCAATAACTCCACCAAAAAGCTGTTAGATTAATAAATGAGTTCAAGAAAGTTGCAGGACACAAAGCCTATATACATTAATCACTTGAACTTCTAAACACTAACAACGAAATCTCAGAAAGACAAATTAAGAACACAATCCCGTTGACAATTATACCAAAAAGAACAAAATACTTAGGGATAAATTTATCCAAGGAAGTGAAAGATGTATACACCCAAATCTATAAGACAATCATGATAGGAATTGAAAATACACAAATAAATTTAAAAATATTCCACACTCATGGACTGGAAGAATTAATATTATTGACATGTTTCTTCTACCTAAAGTGGTTTACAGATCAATGTAATCATTATCAAAATTCTAAAGTCATTTTTCACAGAAATAGAAAAAAAAATCCTAAAATGTGTATGGAAACTAAAGCGCCTTGAATTCCCAAACTAATCTTGAAAAAGAGAAAAGCAAAGATACCACACATTTGATTTTGAACTATTTTAGAAATCTGTAGCAATCCAAACAATACCGTATGGGCCTAAAAATAGATACTTAATCAGTAGAACAGACAGTGAGCCAAGAAATAACCACATGCATTCATAGTCTGTTATTTAAGACACATAAGCCAAGAGTATGAAATATACGAAAAGATAGTCTCTTCAATAGGTGGTATTAGGAAAACTGGACAGCCACATGCAAAATAACTTAAAGTGTATCCCTATCTTACACGATGTGCAAAAACCAACTCAAAATATATTAAATACTTCAGTCTAAGACCACAAATCATAAAGCTCCTAGATGAAAAATTTAGGTTATGCTCCTTGACATCAGTCTTGCCAATACATTTTTTTAAATTTAACAACAAAAGCACAAATAACAAAAACAAAAATAAGCAAATAAAACTATATCCAACTAAAGACTTCTGCATAGTAAAAAAACAAACAAAAAAAACAGAAAAAGCTACCAGCAAAATGAAAAGGCAACCTATGAAATGGTGAAAAATATGTATAAGTTTTATATTTGGTAAGTCATTAATGTCCAAGTATATAAAGAATTCATATAACTCATTATAAAAAAGAAAAAAATGATTAAAAATGGGCAGAGGAATTGAAGAGATATTTTTCCAAAGACATACATATGGCAAATAGGTATATTAAAATGCATTCAGCATCACTAATGATAAGGAAAATATAAATCAAAACCACAATGATATGTCAACTCACACCTGTTATAATGATTTTTATCAGATAAAAGGGGAGAAAATGAAGAAAAGGAAACCTTTATGCACTGTTGATTGGAAGATAACATGATGCAGCCACTGTGTGGTCCATCAACTGCACTTCTGAGTATATGTTTAAAGAAAACAAAAATCACTCTCTCAGATATTTACACTCTTATGTTCATTGCAACATTATTTATATAACCAAGAGATGAAAACAGCCTGTGTTCTTTACCAGATGATTGGATAAAGAAGAAACACTATGTGTTTTTAGTGGATTATTTTTAAGCCACATAAAAAGGAAATTCTGCCTTCTGACAACATAGATGGAACTTGAGGGCATTATGCTAAGAGAAATAAGTTTGACAGAGGAAAACAAATACTGTATGATCTCACTAATTTGTGGAATTAAAAATAAAAACCCTCTGATAAATAGAGAACAAGTTGGTGGTTGCCAGAAGAACAGGGATGAGGGTAGGGAGAATGATTAAAAGATACAGACTTCCACTTATAAGACAGATAAGGTCTAGGAGGTAGTGTACAGCACGATGACTGACATTAAAGAAAAATAAAACAAATAATATGTCACTCAACTATAATAATCTTGCTCAAAATAAAATAAAAAGGTAAATGGAAGAAGATAATTATTTTAAAAATGTTCTTTATTATGAGCAAATAATTAAAAGACAAAGAAACTGAGAAATTGGACAATATAATAAATATTGAAGCTCCTAGGCAGAAAGTATATACAATTTTAAAACATTCACAAGGTATTTATAAATATTAATCAATCGTGAGTCTTAAAAAATTCCCAAAATAAAAAGTATAAATCATAACAATTCTTTTTACTCTTACTCCAGTGAAATAAAAATTAACTTTATACAGAAGCATCACTTAAGGAAGCACATAGAAACCAAAAAGAGTAACTAGCTAATTCTTGGGTCATAGAGGGTATCAGGGGGTTTCCCTGGTAGCTTAGCTGGTAAAGAATCTGCCTGCAATGCAGGAGACCCCGGTTTGATTCCTAGGTCAGGAAGATCCCCTGGAGAAGAGATAGGCTACCCATTCTAGTATTCTTGGGTTTCCCTGGTGGCTCAATCAGTAAAGAACCTAGCTGTAATACAGGAGACCTGGGTTTGATCCCTGGGTTGGCAAGATCCCCTGGAGGAAGGCATGGCAACCCACTCCTGTATTCTTGCCTAGAGAATCCCCATGGACAGAGGAGCCTGGCGGGCTACATTCCATGGGGCCACACAGTCCAGCAAGACTGAGCAACTAAGCACAGCACAGTGTGGAGCATATCAACTTCTCAAATCAGAATATATAAAGAAATAGAGAACATGGACAAATATGTACGCTGGAAAAATGTATCTGCACAATGGAAAAAATAATAAATGAATTAAATAGTCTACTAACAGATTTACTGGGCAAAATTCTACATGACCCTTTGGTAGATACATGCCTTTTCTCAGTTATTTAGTCAAATACCAGTTTGGTACTACTATGAAGGATTTTACAAATGTAATTGAGGTCACAAACCAGTTGATCTTAGGGTAGGAAAATATCCTGCTAAGATGGAATACCATGTTGCAAAGAATGAAGGTGGTCTATAGAAACTGAAGCAGATAATAGTCAAAAAGGAGAGAGGGACCTCAGCTCTCCGATAGCGAAAAACTGAATTCTGCACATAATGAGAATAAACTTTTAAGATTTTTTTTCAGGTCCTCAGAAGAAGATTTACCTGACCAGTCTGGTGATTTTGACCTTATAATACCCCAAGCAGAGATCCCGGCAATGTCAGGTTGAACTCCTGACTTGCAGTGAGGTAATAAATGAGTATTATCTTAAGCTGAAGTGTTTGTTGTCATTTGCTTTGTAGTAATAAGTACTAATACAGAAATACTAAAACTATATTAAAATGATTCCTAAGAATCAGTAGAAAAGCTATGAAAATAACAAAATAACGTAATAAAGTTAGAAATGATTATATATATATATATATAAAGCATGTTATTTGAAAACTATAATTAAATATATAAACCTTTAAAGATACTCTTGGACAAGTGTGTGAGAATAATAACTGACAACATTAGGCATATGAAAATAGATGCAATTTTAGCATATAATAATTATTTTCAGATTATATACATGAAATCATGTTCATGAAAATTAAACATTCAGTGAAATAGTAAAATTTTTGTTATAAAATTAAATAGTTACATTGACCAAAAAAACTCCTTAGATCAATTTCATGATCTGAATGGTTTAATAAATGAATTTCTACAAATGTTAGAAAGACACAATTTATTTTCTTTTCAATCTCTTCCATGGTACACAGAAATAAGATAATTTTCCTAATTCATTTAGTGAAATTAATATATGCTGCTACCAATTCCTCACAAATATTAAATAAAGAGAGAAAAAACAAAAATGACATAGCAGTATACAAAAAATTTCACTTTATGGGTAAAGATAAAAGATAAAAAATAGTAAATCAAATGTAACAGAAACTTAAATTTATAAAGTACCATTATTAAGAGAAGTTATCTTGTGAGAACTCAAAGGCTTTTCATTACTAGCAATAGATTACCAAAAGCGATCATTTTATAGGGGTGGGCCAAAAGGGAGAACTTTGATGATTTTTTTTTTTTTACAAAAGCTAAAAGAATTCACCAATTGCATTCAATTTCTAACAGAAAAGAAATATTTCCTAATTAAATAACATCATGGTTTTTATTTTTCTTCAACAAGGTAGAGAGAAAACATTTAAGCCGATGCTGGTTGGAGTTGCAATGTGAATTTTTAGATTTCTCATTTTAAAAACATTAAGAAAGTAAGAATAATAAATGAAGTATTGGAGTAAATGGAGTTTAAAAGTCTATGATTTAAACAGTAGTGGGAAAGTGGTAAAATAATAATTTATTTCAGACTGTAGAATATATGATGAGTTCTATAATCTCTAGGGTAGTCACTAGAAATAGTTATAAAACATATAACTAAAGACAATCTAAGAAAGAATAATAATGTTTTACTAAATCAAAAGTCAGAAAGAAAATAGTAAAAAAAAAACTGTAGGATGGTGGGCATAAATACAGCTGTATTAGTTACTATATTAAATGCAAATATATTAAATTTATCAAGTAAAAGACTAAATGGTCTAGGTTAAAAAAGAAACTGTATATTGCTTATAAGAGATACAATTTATGTGTAAGAACACAGAGTAATTGAAAGAGAAATGTTGAAAAATGACAGCCTGCAACACTGACCAAGAGAAAGTTGGTGTTGTTATATTAATACAAGGCAAAACAAATCTCAGAGTCAGAGCGCTAGTGGAGATAAGAGAGCCATACTGAAATATTTTAAAAGTCAATTCAATAAGAAGATGTTACAGTATCAAATACAATGTGTGTGTGCATAAGAGCTCAGCCATGTCCAACTCTTTGCTACCCCATAGACTGTAGCTCACCAGGCTCCTCTGTCCATGGAATTTTTCAGGCAAGACTACTGGAGTGGATATCCATTTCCTCCTCCAGGGGATTTTCTCCATCCAGGGATCAAACTTAACGTCTTCTCCATATACTGCATCTCTTGCATTACAGGTGGATTCTTTACCTGCTGAGCCATCAAGAAAGACATCAAATAGCATAAATTGATATCACAGAATAAAAAGATAAAAGAGGAAATTCACAATCATTTAACATGCTTATTCTGACAACTTACAGAAGATAGCAAAAAAAAAAATTAGAAGGTACAGATAATTACATTTAAAAAACAATCTAATTGAAATTTAGATAACATTTCACCACCAACAGAATATATAAAATACAAATGTAGAAAATTTACCCATATGCTAAACTCAAAAGAAAGCCTCAACATAATCCAAACATTGAAATGATCCAACTGTATTTTTTGATGAGTGAAATTTATCTAGAAATCAGTAATGAAGAAAGAATCAGAAAAATCCAGCTACCTGATATTAAATAATACATATTTTTAATAATTCAAGGTGCAATAGAAAATGAAAGCAGAAAAATATTTTTGAGTAGTTAATAGTATATATATATATATACATAATACCACAAGGATATGTGGTGTAGTGCTTTTCATTTCTAGCCAAGGAGGTACAGCAGAACCAAATCTACACTCTTCAACAACACTGGAAATAGGAAAAAGTATAAAACAAACATTTTCAGATATTGGACAACAGTAAAGAAATGTGAACCATATGACAAGGATAACAAAGTGACCTATACATTTATAGCAGCTAAATACTAGAAGCATGTTCTAGCCTGCAGTGCCAGGGAGAGAACCCAATTTAAGGGCTTGCAGAATTGAGGAGTCAAAGAAAGTAGGGGAGGCCATAGCAGTAAAAGTTTGTAGAGAAGTTATATTCTCTTACTACATTTTAACTGCTAATGATCTGTGATAAGAACAAAAATGGACATCAAAATCCTAAAATGTATTCATGCAGTTTACATTAGATAAATTATGAAGAAGCAGGCTCATTTGTCGGAGAAGGCAATGGCACCCCACTCCAGTACTCTTGCCTGGAAAATCCCATGGACAGAGGAGCCTGGTAGGCTCCGCAGTCCATGGGGTCGCTAAGGGTCGGACACGACTGAGCGACTTCACTTTCACTTTTCACTTTCATGCATTGGAGAAGGAAATGGCAACCCACTCCAGTGTACTTGCCTGGAGAATCCCAGGATTGGCGGAGCCTGGTGGGCTGCCATCTATGAGGTCGCAGAGTCGGACACGACTGAAGCGACTTAGCAGCAGCAGCAGCAGGTTCATTTGTTACACTAAAAAGTTTAAATACTGATTTGTATGAGGTTGATGCAAAATATGCACTTAAGACTATTTTTGCATATAACATTTTGTTTAGTTACAATTGAGGAAAAGATTATGAATATAATAGTGGTTGTCTATGTTAATCACCCATACACATACTTTAAGTAACCAATTTATGGATATTTTGTAGTCATTTTTCTATGCAATATTTCTTGTGGTTATATTTATTGAAATTTGATTTTATGTTCATTAAATCTAAACATCTTTAGTTTTGCTAGCATTTTGGATGTCTTTGCTTTTTCACTTTATTTTTGTTGTTAATTCATTTTTTAAATATTGGTACCTGAATTATTGGGTATAAAAAAATAACCAAAACCTGGTTCTTTACTACAGTTATTTTGAACTATATTATTCTGAACAGGAAATATACTTCTTTTGTCCAAATTTTTCTTGGTATTACTTTATATCTAAAAATAATTCATTACTGTACAATACTAAATACATATTTCTGGTTGAGGGATTATGATAAACTTATGAAATTAATTTAAAAATGTCAAGTACTAATGATGCTCTCAGCATAAAATCATTTAAACTAAAATTGTATAATAAAAATTGTAATTAAAGTATTTTTTTTTTAAAAATTCTCTCCCATTTGACTGATAAAATCAATAGTTTGTTTTTGAATTGTGAACAGAGCCACTATTATGAGGCAAATTTTTTGGATTTCATTTTCCCGGTGTTCAACTCAATTATTCTCCTCCCTTATTAGTGAACATAAATGATGTATATTGAGAAGGATAATCACATAAAACTGTGAAAATACTGATAGCATTTGCATACTTAGTTCAATTACCCCAGACTAGAGAGTGAGGCTACACTTCACTTTGCCTTCCACTTAGCTAGGCTAGTTTAGCCAATAATTGTCTTGTCTTTGTTGTAGCTGATCTGAGATACATCTCTGATACATAGAAAAAATCTTGGGAAATACAATAGACAAGTTTTCTCACTCAGACATATAGAGCTGATTTTTTCCTGTTCACATTTTTGTGTATTCAAATTGCATGATATTAGGGTCAAAAAGGGCCAAGTGTTGAAAGGAATTTATAACATAAGTCTGGAGTTCATTAGTAAGTCAAGTTGTATTTCATCTATCGCTTCACAAAAAATCACCAAAAGCAAAATCACCAGAATGGAATCAGGATTTATGCAGCTTCTCCAAATAGTCTCAGTAATGCTTTATGTCTGAGTTTCAAAAATATCCTTGGAACTTTTCTGCTCATATGGATGGTTATAAGTGTTTATGGATTGAAGGAATGCATGGTTAATATCTATTCTGAACACTTTTATGATATTAAGCTTATCTGTTCCTCAGGTAAGCTATAGATTCCTCATTGGTCTTATTGATTGGAATCAGGCAATTCTGACAGTTTGACAAAAAGGCATTTGTTTTGATTTTAGATTTTATGATTTCATTGGTTGCTGTCTAATTAGATAATTCTTCATTCATTATCTCCCTTAATATCATTGTTTTTGTGCTGTGTTGAAATAGTCATGCCTTTTCCCCAGAAAGTTCAGGGTATAGTGATATTAATGTGCAAAAAAAAATTACAAAATACTGTGATAATTTTTCTAAAAGAGGTAGTATAGCTCCCAGTTTTAAAGTCTAGTTCTTGAGAATGGCACTGAAACATGTATACTATCATGTAAGAAATGAATCACCAGTCTATGTTCGATACAGGATACAGGATGCTTGGGGCTGGTGCACGTGGATGATCCAGAGAGATGATATGGGGTGGGAGGTGGGAGAGGGGTTCAGGATTGGGAACTCATGAACACCCGTGGCGGATTCATGTCAAGGTATGGCAAAACCAATACAGTATTGTAAAGTAAAATAAAGTAAAAAAAAAAAAAAAAGGAAAAAAAATAAAAGTCTAGTTCTGGAGCCAGACCACCTACGGTTGATTTCTGACTCTGCCACTGGCTNGAGGGGTTCAGGATTGGGAACTCATGAACACCCGTGGCGGATTCATGTCAAGGTATGGCAAAACCAATACAGTATTGTAAAGTAAAATAAAGTAAAAAAAAAAAAAAAAGGAAAAAAAATAAAAGTCTAGTTCTGGAGCCAGACCACCTACGGTTGATTTCTGACTCTGCCACTGGCTTTTTGGGCACATCAGGTTATAAAGAAGAAGAAGAAGGAAAAGGGAGGAGGGGAAGGAGGAGAAGTGGGAGAAGAAAGAGTTACTGCAATGGAGCAGTTATGAGTTTATACAAAACATTGTAGGTAAGTCTCAGATATTGCCTGGCACCCAGTAACTACTCAATAAATGTTAACTTTTATGCCAGGTTGGGATAAAGAGAGGAATGATCATGTCTGTTTAACTGATGTATTCTGAGGGCAGGAGTTGTTGGAAAAGATTTCATGAAATTAAAGATTCTTGATTTATTGCTTGTTTTCATTCAGGACCTATAAACTGAGAACATAATATGTACCACAAGTGCTTTTATGCACTGAGGATGAAGCAGCAGGTAGATTAATAAAGTTGTTGCACTCTGAACATATATTTCAGCCCAGGAGATAGACTCTAAAAAGTGAAAAAAAAAAAAAAAACCTAAATAATGAAATTTCAATACATAACGATTGCTATGAAGAAAATAAAGCAGGCTAAAGGAATAGACAATAATAAGAGTTTTTAGTCTTTTAGACAGAATCTCAAGGAAGACCTCCTGGAGGAAATGGCATTTAGCGGAAATGTAAATGATTCAATTAAGACTTGTCAAATTTTAGTGAGAGATTATTATACGAAAGAAGATTTGAAGTTTGGCAGATTTGAGGAATAGTAAGAAGGTGAATTTAGAGGGAAAGTGAAGAGCCAGATTACAATCCGCTGAGTGCTAGTAACATAAAGACTTAGAATGGGTTTCATTCTAATTGTTAGAAGAAGTTCTGGGGCAGGGAGAGGTTAAATGTGTGTAACATTATTAAAAGATCCTTGTCATTACTTTGTGAAAAAGATGGCTAGAGAGCAAGAACAGAAGCAAGAAATCTCTGAGGTGATATTGCAATAGTCCAGGACAGAGGAGATGATGGTTTGCACTCAAATTTGCAGATAGGGAGAATTTGCTCAGATGATGGATCCTCAAGGTGAGAAGAAAAAAAAAATCTTTCAGAATGGAGACAAGGACAAATCCATGGGGCTTAGAAATCATGTCATTTTAGAAAATTATAAATTAAAATCATGCACGGTTTAAATAATTCTCTTTTACATACCTCACTATAGAGTCCCTAAAAGAAAATGATGTTTATTGATGTTTTTAAAGTATGAAGACATGGTTAGATTTTTTTCTTACAGTGTTCCTGTGTCCAGGAGGACAGAAGGGGGAAGGAGGAGGAGAAGTGGAAGAAGGAATTACTGCAAAGGAGAAATTGTGAGTTTAACACTATATTCTTAGTCTCTTAATAGAAACAGTAAGCCAGTTGTGAGATCTTTGAGGATGTTCTAATAGTGCTCAACTAACTACAAGGAATAAAATTGGAGAGAGTCTTTACTTGCTTTGGGGAGTATAGGCTATCCCCAGGAAGGTTCTTTTCTTTGCCTTACATAATATTTGTGTAAAAATAAATCATCTCCCTAAAAATGTTATCCAGTAATTTCTAGGAATGAGAATATTGGAAATAGAAGTAGCCAGAAATAAGGTTTTACTTATCAAAAAGATCCCTGATTATAGCACAAAAGCACATGATTTGTAGGACTGAATGTTGTACATAGATGATCAATGTTTTATAATTTTAATTTTCTATGCTTCTGAAGTTCTGTTTTAAAATAAAACATAGCATTCTTCAATGTAGGCAAAACTAGCAATATTTTACACTATTCTTCATGCAAATAAATTTAATACTTCCCCCTGATAGAAAATATGGAAATATTTTCCGAATGTGAAGAAAATATTAATCATTTTAAAAATATGTCACAATATATGACCTTCTGATTATTAGCAGGACTTAATGTAGTAAGATCTCTTTCTACATTCATAAGCATGCTATCAACTTGCATTAAATAATTTACATTTTATGTTAAATTTTTCCAAATAAGAAAAATTCATGTCTTTTCACTGAATATATATATATGAATATATGTATATATATATATATACACATATACACACTTTCCAATTTGAAATACTTCCTTAATAAAATATTCCTTCTTAAGAGAGCTACTTTTTGTGATGCTCTTTTTTGAAAATAACAGGAAATATGTTTTTTTCAAATATAATATTGTACATCATTTATCTCAATAATAAAAAAGACTTTACATATAAGAAGCATTCTGCATGAAAAGAGGTAAGTAAAGATAATCAGAGATAGCTATGCTATAATTTTCCAATGTAAAGCTAACTTAGTATACTTCAGTATCAGGTAATTATAACTGGAATAAGAATTCTGCAACCAGAAACTCCCTTATAATCTGCACATAGGTTATGAAATAATCAAATAGATAATATTATACATTTATTCTCACTTGCCAATATAATTCACTGTCTTCTGATAATAAATTAATATTGACTTTTACACTTAATGAGTTCATTACAGTTGTCATTAATGTAATACTGACATTCATACTGAAATATAAGTGGATTTAAATCAGATATCTAAATTGTACAATTATCTATTTATTGCTTCAGAAAGTACACTCATACAAAGAGTGTCTATTGTCATTTATTCTGTTCCAATAAATAGTTCACATCTCTACTTAAATTTTAAAAAAGTGCACATGATTTCAATGCTTAATCTATTTCTGCTACAAACTTCTTGTTGGTTTAGAAAAAGAGGAGGAACAAGAGATCAAATTGCCAACATCCATTGAATCATGGAAAAAGCAATGAAATTCCAAAAAAACACCTACTTTTGCTTCATTGCCTACACTAAAGCCATTGATTGTGTAGATTGCCACAAAGTGTGGAAAATTCTTAAAGAGATGGGATAGCAGATCACCTTACCTGTCTCTGGATAAACCTGTATATGGGTAAAGAAGCAACAATTAGAACTGGACAGGGAACAACTGACTGGTTCAAAATTGGGAAAGGAGAATGACAAGGCTGTATATTGTCACCCTGTTTATTTAACTTATATCCCAGCGTATATCATGCAAAATGCCAGACTGGAGATTCACAAGCTGAGATCAAGATTGCTGGGAGAAATATCAACAACCTTAGATGTGCAAATGATATCGCTATAGAGGCAAAAAGTGAAAAGGAACTAAAGAGCCTCTTGATGAAGATGAAAGAGGAGGTGAAAAAGTTGCTTAAAAGTCAACATTCAAAAAAGTAAGATTTTGGCACTTCCTGGCAAATAGAAGCGGGAAAAGTGGAAGGAGTGACAGGTTTTATTTTCTTGGACTCCAAAATCACTGTGGATGGTGACTGAAGTCATGAAGGCCAAAAACACTTGCTTCTTGGAAGGAAAGCTCAGACAAACCTAAGACAGCATATTAAAAAGCACAGATATCAATTTGCCAACAAAGGTCCATATAGTCAAAGTTATGGTTTTCCCAGTAGTCATGTATAGATGTTAGAGTTGGACCATAAGGAAGGCTGAGCACTGAAGCATTGATGCTTTCTAATTGCAGTGCTGGAGAGGACTCTTGAGAGTCCCTTGGACAGCACAGAGATCAAACCAGTCAATCCTAAAGGGATAAATCCTGAATATTCATTAGAAGAACTGATGCTGAAGCTGAAGCTCTAATACTTTGGCCACCTGATGTCACGAGTGGATGCACTGGAAAGGACCTTGATGCTGGGAGTAATTGAAGGCAAAAGAAGAAGGGAATGGCAGAGGAAGAGATGGTTAGATAGCATCACCAACTCGATGAACATGAATTTGAGCAATCTCCTGGAGATACTGGAAGACAGAGGAGCCTGGCGTGCTACAGTCCATGGGATTACAAAGAGTCGGACATGACTTGGTGACTGAACAATAACAACTTAAATAAAAAGTACATATTATTTAAAAGTTCAGTCTATTTCTGGTACAAACTTCTTGTGTCTTAGTATTGTAAACTTATTTTTTAAATTATCTATATCTTCTTTATCCACAAGTACTTTTTGTATGTATGTTCAGTTGCTAAGTCTTGTCCGAGTCTTTACAACCCCATGGACTGTAGGACTGCCAGGCTCCTCTCTCCACTGGATTTTCCAGCAAGAATACTGGAGCAGGTTGCCATTTCCTCCTTCAGAGTATCTTCCCTACCCAAGGATCAAACCTGCCTCTCCTGTACTGGCAGGTGGATTCTGTATCATCAAGACACCTGGGAAGCCTCTTCACTCTCTTATTTATAGAGAATTTACTTTTATATCATCATGTGGTTTTCAATAGTAATTGTGCCTTTTATCATGTTTTTCACCATACTTAGGATGCTACTATATTTAACAGAATTTATTTGCTTTATGCTTTTGTAGATGCTACACTGTTGACCTTAGGCTGTAAACTCCTAGAGGAAAGGGAGCACAAAACATGGAAGGTTTTTTCTCTGTGTAAAAAATTAAAAGCTTATAAAATTATTTTTAAGATGGTAAGCTAATATGTCTAATCTCAAAAATACTATTGCCTATGTTTTCACTAGAAGCATAAAACTGTCATCATTTATTACACATCTCAATTTTATTATTTTCTTCTTTATTTATCATGTCTGTTCAGCCCTAGATAAAAGGTTAACTTCTTCTCTTTTAATAGACTATTATCACATTTGTGATAGAAAACTTTATAGCCTGTGTCAGCTGATATAGTTTAAATTATGTTTCAGCAACAAATAACTCCCAAATCTTGGTTCTATTTCATGATTAATGTAGTAAAGTCAGAAGTCTTTGGCTCAAATAACCAGATTAATGAATATTCTAAAATTATTTGATTAGTTCATCTCAATGCCAGTCAGAGATTTGCCATGAGAGAGGAAGAGAACTGGAGAATTAAGCATAAGCAATTAAATAATTTAAGAGAGAATTCCATTCACCTTTTATCCTCTGAAACTAACACACATCTTACTTAATTTCAAGGGGGCAAACAAAGCAAAGTTCTCTATATACTGAGTGATGGAATAATTAGTTGACAATAGTAGCATTACTCTATCATTTAGTATAGTCTGATGACACCATCCTTATAGCAGAAAGTGAAGAGGAACTAAAAAGCCTCTTGATGAAAGTAAAAGAGGAGNTGCGAAGAATATCAATCAATTCGGTATTGACCATCTGGTGATGTCCATGTGTAGAGCCTTCTCCTGTGGTGTTGGAAGAGGGTATTTGCAATGACCAGAGTGTTGTCTTGTCAGAACTCTGTTAGCCTTTGCCCTACTTCACTTTGTACTCCAAGGCCAAACTTGCCTGTTATTCCTGGTATCTCTTGATGTCCTTTTTTGCATTCCAGTCCCTATGATGAAAAGGACATCTTTTCTGGTGTTAGTTCTAGAAGGTCATAGGAAATAGATGAGGAAACAGTGG
This sequence comes from Neotragus moschatus, assembly GCA_006410615.1. Classification (NCBI taxonomy): domain Eukaryota; kingdom Metazoa; phylum Chordata; class Mammalia; order Artiodactyla; family Bovidae; genus Neotragus; species Neotragus moschatus. The sequence continues at coordinate 2,489,704 of SJYA01000601.1, read as the reverse complement.
AAACAGTGTCAGACTTTGTTTATTGGGGCTCCAAAATCACGCAGATGTGCAGCCATGAAATTAAAAGACGCTTACTCCTTGGAAGGAAAGTTATGACCAACCTAGATAGCATACTAAAAAGCAGAGACATTACTTTGCCAACAAAGATCCATCTAGTCAAGGATATGGTTTTTCCAGTGGTCATGTATGGATGTGAGAGTTGGACTGTGAAGAAAGCTGAGCACCGAAGAATTGATGCTTTTGAACTGTGGTGTTGGAGAAGACTCTTGAGAGTCCCCTGGACTGCAGGGAGATCCAACCAGTCCATTCTAAAGAAGATCAGTCCTGGGATTTCTTTGGAAGAAATGATGCTAAAGCTGAAACTGCAGTACTTTGGCCACCTCATGCAAAGAGTTGACTCATTGGAAAAGACTGATGCTGGGAGGGATTGGGGGCAAGAGGAGAAGGGGACGAAAGAGGATGAGATGGCTGGATGGCATCACTGACTCGATGAACATGAGTTTGGCTGAACTCTGGGAGTTGGTGATGGACAGGGAGGTCTGACGTGCTGCAATTCATGGGGTTGCANGATGCTGGGAGGGATTGGGGGCAAGAGGAGAAGGGGACGAAAGAGGATGAGATGGCTGGATGGCATCACTGACTCGATGAACATGAGTTTGGCTGAACTCTGGGAGTTGGTGATGGACAGGGAGGCCTGACGTGCTGCAATTCATGGGGTTGCAAAGAGCCGGACATGACTGAGTGACTGAACTGAACTGAACTAGAAGGTCTTGTAGGTCGTCATAGAACCATTCAACTTCAGCTTCTTTGGTATTAGTGTTGGTTTGCCTTAGAAACAAACAGAGATTATTCTGTTGTTCACAAGACTGCACCCAAGTACTGCATTTTGGACTCTTTGGTTGACTATGAGGGCTACTCCATTTCTTCTAAGGGATNCTGGCGTGCTGCGATTCATGGGGTCGCAAAGAGTCGGACACGACTGAGCGACTGAACTGAACTGACCTGATTGGCCTACGATTACATAGTGTGATAGATAGGGCGTTGTCATATTTAATAATGAATAATAATTGAGTCCTGAATGTTCACTGGAAGGACTGAGGCTGAGGCTGAAGCTCCAACACTTTCGTCACTTGACGGGAAGAGCTGACTCCCTGGAAAAGACCCTGATGCTGGGAAAGATTGAAGGTGGGAGGAGAAGGGGATGACAGGGGACGAGATGGTNGTCATATTTAATAATGAATAATAATTGAGTCCTGAATGTTCACTGGAAGGACTGAGGCTGAGGCTGAAGCTCCAACACTTTCGTCACTTGACGGGAAGAGCTGACTCCCTGGAAAAGACCCTGATGCTGGGAAAGATTGAAGGTGGGAGGAGAAGGGGATGACAGGGGACGAGATGGTTGGATGGCATCACCGACTCGATGGACGTGGGTTTGAGTCAACTCTGGGAGTTGGCGACAGACAGGGAGGCCTGGTGTACTGCAGTCCATGGGGTTGCAAAGAGTCAGACATGACTGAGCAACTGAACAACTACAAGAATATTTGCCAAAAATAATAATTGCCACACTACAATGGCAATTATTAATATATTGCAATATATAAATATATCAACGTAGCAGGCTGTACACCTTACATGGATACAATGTTGCCTGTCAGATTTAGTCAATTAAAAAAAATGTAGCTGAAAGCGAGATCAGCTTTCATTGGCACCTTTTAATTTTGGTTCAGTGAAAATGGTAGTACCTGAGATTCCATAAAAAGAAACAACATCAAATACACAAGTAGTCTGAGAATTTACCTGAGTTTCTCATCGACCCATTCTTTCAGGAAAAAAAGAAATGTCTGTGTGGTTCACGAGGCTGAAAGGAACATTGTAAAGGCAAGACGGTCAATCTTCTATGTCATACATAGAGGGTGGGACTGTAAATTACAGAATCCAGCCTCCAACAAGCCGTAGGGTCTTGGAGAAACCTCTAAGCCTACTCGAGGCCTCGCATCTCCACCTATAGAGTTAGGGGTTGGGGTGACCGGGGTTCTCTGACGTTGGTCGTGCCTGTCACTGCTTTTGCCATTTCCTTACGCGATCTGCACTGCTGCTTTCCTAGTATTTTTATTTAATCAGCTTGCTTTTTGCTTAACTACTCGGCGTTTTCCTAAGTGATAGTATCTGTGAAACCGCAGCTTCAACATTCTCGAATGTTTTTCCTAATGCACACTGATATACCAATGTGACTGCAACCGATGTGTGGGTGCGTCCCGAAACTGTCTCATGTAGGACCTGTGGCTAGCGTGTTATGGATGAGGCGGTCTCTGTGGGTCCCACAGCACTGCTGGTGTGAGAGCTGCCATCGCAGCCCCCTCAGTGCTCACCATGAACATCTCAGGACCGATTCACGTCGCAGTAGCACTTGTCGAACAAGAAGGTGAGTGGGACTGACGGACCACCTACCCACACTGTTGGCCAAGTCCTTCACGGCGGACGAACGTGGTTTGAGACTTCTATTCTGAAATGCATTTGCCCCCGTACCGATATAACGTCCTCATTCCATCAGGCAGCAGAAAGCTCTGATCAAAAATTTAAATGAGTGCATTTTGCATATAATATTTTGTCTCTCACTATTAAGCTCGGTAAATAGGTTGAAATCTGCATATAAATCACTTATATTTGCCTAGATGTCTCCATGGGGGTTGCAGAGATGGTGCTTTAAATATCATGTGAAATTTTTAAGAGATTGCTGGGTATGGAAAAGACTATGGAATTACTTTTATAAAAAATTAGAAATTAGAAAGCAGGACTTTCTTTAGCGTTGATGTGGCTTAAATAATTTCGACCAGATGAACAGTTGTCAACAATTTGCATTTAAAATATAATTAATTATGTTCGTCTGTCTGCTATTATACTAGGAAATTAAGATACCATACATGTTTATGATAGGAAATTTCTCAATTGTCTTTTTTAATCTACTATGAAGCTGCACATTTATTTCCACAGGAGGAAAGAAAAACATAATATGCTGCTAAGTAATACCAGTCTTTCTCGGATTAGAAATCAGTGAATGGTTTGTGGGATTAGTGATTTCTGTTCTCAAATGAAAACCAGATGAGCAAAAGCGACAGCTTAAACAGTTAAGGGAAAAAACTGGCAGAACAAGTCACATTCGATGAAACGAGTCACATTCAATAAAACAAGTCACGTTCGATGATCATACTTGTTGTTAGGCCTTCTCTTCTTTTTTGAGACAGTCAGAAACTTGGTTCGAAAGATAATATAACTCCCGAGTTGCTTTTTAACCAAATAAAAGTTCAGACTACTTTGGGAACAATTACGCAACAACGTGAGAATCAGGCAGTTTTTTTTATTAGAAACGGAGAATTCTCGTCCACAAAAACCTTTCAGTAAATGTTTAGCCCGTTGTTATTTAAATGTATAATAATATTTTGTGTATTTATTTATACATAAAAAAATAAGATAGATTGAGTGCGTGCCCTCTATTGTACATGTATTAGCAACGTCTGTGTGATCACTCAGCATGCATTTTAGTAATATTCGCTGTTTTGGCACAAATGCTGGGAACGAATTTACATCTACNGATGGTGCTTTAAATATCATGTGAGATTTTTAAGAGATTGCTGGGTATGGAAAAGACTATGGAATTACTTTTATAAAAAATTAGAAATTAGAAAGCAGGACTTTCTTTAGCGTTGATGTGGCTTAAATAATTTCGACCAGATGAACAGTTGTCAACAATTTGCATTTAAAATATAATTAATTATGTTCGTCTGTCTGCTATTATACTAGGAAATTAAGATACCATACATGTTTATGATAGGAAATTTCTCAATTGTCTTTTTTAATCTACTATGAAGCTGCACATTTATTTCCACAGGAGGAAAGAAAAACATAATATGCTGCTAAGTAATACCAGTCTTTCTCGGATTAGAAATCAGTGAATGGTTTGTGGGATTAGTGATTTCTGTTCTCAAATGAAAACCAGATGAGCAAAAGCGACAGCTTAAACAGTTAAGGGAAAAAACTGGCAGAACAAGTCACATTCGATGAAACGAGTCACATTCAATAAAACAAGTCACGTTCGATGATCATACTTGTTGTTAGGCCTTCTCTTCTTTTTTGAGACAGTCAGAAACTTGGTTCGAAAGATAATATAACTCCCGAGTTGCTTTTTAACCAAATAAAAGTTCAGACTACTTTGGGAACAATTACGCAACAACGTGAGAATCAGGCAGTTTTTTTTATTAGAAACGGAGAATTCTCGTCCACAAAAACCTTTCAGTAAATGTTTAGCCCGTTGTTATTTAAATGTATAATAATATTTTGTGTATTTATTTATACATAAAAAAATAAGATAGATTGAGTGCGTGCCCTCTATTGTACATGTATTAGCAACGTCTGTGTGATCACTCAGCATGCATTTTAGTAATATTCGCTGTTTTGGCACAAATGCTGGGAACGAATTTACATCTACTTACAAACTAGAGAGTAGGAAGAGCTACGTTACTCGCTCAGTGTTTGAGAGAGCATGATGCTGAAGAAACAGCACACGGTCTGCTATTTAATCCAGGCAGGGTGCCTAGAGCCCCAGATTCACGGGCTCACACGGTCACCCGCAGTCCATGATGGTTTACCACAAGCTGGCTTCCGAACTCAGCTCTTTGCCAGCGTGATCGCATTTATTAGGAGGCGACTGGGATTCTGAGGGGCTAAGTTAGGAGCCCAGGCTTACCAGCCAGCATGTGGCAGGGCCAGGTTTGAACAGACAGCCCACAGCTGGGCAATGCTCTCAAGTCCCTGCTATGGGCCAGGCCCTCAGCTGAGGCCAGAGACACAGCCGCAGATGCGGGTGCTGACTGTAAGAAGGCCATACAGCCCTTCACCTAACACGTCTGAAATTGAAGTTGGAGGACAAGGAGCTCATGTGGCCAAACTCCCTCTTATCACAGATTAAAACGCCGGTGATCTAAAGACGCAAGTGTCGTACCTACCGTGTGCATGCTGGAGGAGAGTATAGGCAAACACGATGCTTCGGTTGCTTAAAATGCTGACAATACTGATGCGGTATCTCTGTGGCTTGAATATGAATAAATTAGTACTTTGGCCTTTTCTTTGCTCAAACATGTGATAAGAATATGGATGTCGGTGACTGCGGTATATGTCAGCAAAAAATTTATCAGTCAATCTAAGAAAGAAATGGGAATTTTTATTTGAGCTGCATTTGAGGATTAAAACCCAGGAAGAATAGTTGAGAAATCTCTAAGGACTGTTCCACCCGTAGAAATCAAGACGCAATTATGTTAAGTTTTTTGAGATGGAGGAAGTGAAATGAAGTCACTCAGTTGTGTCCGACTCTTCACGACCCCATGGACTGTAGCCTATCAGGCTCCTCAGTCCATGGGATTTTCCAGACAGGAGTACTGTAGTGGGTTGCCATTTCCTTCTCCAGGGATCTTCCCCACCCAGGGATCGAACCCAGGTCTCCCTCGTTGTAAGCAGACATTTTTACCATCTGAGCCCCCAGGGAAGCCAGAGATAGAGGACTGTACATCAAATGATGAGTTATTTGACAGTTTACATGATCCAGATCTAATCCTGGGGGGTCACGTGTCTGCTTACAAGATTAAGAGGGAATGTTACCTTGGTGGGGCTGGGAGAATGACGCTCTTTGTGGTTGAGCGCGTATCCCTTCTTCACGGTTGGGAAGGGCTGGAGCAGACCCAGTGCAAGGCACCAAGGGGCAGAGGGGAGGCCAAAGGGCAGGGAAGATTTTATTTAACAAGATTAAATTGTTATTGTCTTGCCATAGAACATGAATTTTATTTCACGTAGCTATGCCTAAAACAGAGATAAAGAACGTATTATAAAGGGACTGTTTTTATTGTTCATTTGCTAAGTCCTGTCCAGCTCTTTGAGACCCCATGGGCTGCAGCATGCCAGGCCCCTCTTTGTCCATGGGATTCTCCAGGCAAGAATACTGGAGTGGGTTGCCGTTTCCTTCTCCAGGGGCTTTTCCCTACCCAGGGATTGAACCTGGGTCTCCTGCATTGCAGGCAGATTCCTTACTGTCTGAGCCGCCAGGGAAGCCACCGCTTGCTGGGTAAACAGTGATAAACAAGCTGTGCAGGGCGAGAGAGAGAGATAATTAACATCATTGCTGAACAGAGCGATAAGGGGAGGTTCAGGGTGATATTGGTGCGTGGCAGAGACACACAGCCCAGCGAGGGGCCACCAGAGCTGGGGGAGTGTCGGGAGAGGGCAGGAAGGGGGAAGGCAGTCGGACAGAAGGTCGTTCATCGGCCGTGTCCCCTCGAGGTGGCTGGGCCTGTTTCAAGGACCTGGTCCTCGAGGTCCGCTCCCCACACTTGGCCCACTTCTCCCTGCCGGGAGACTGGCGCTCAGGGCCTACGCTGGTGGGCACCAGTGTGCCCTACGGCTGCCAGTTGGGTTGAGCCAGTGGGGAGCCCCAGGAGGAGATTTGGATGGAGGAAGGGGAGTGAGTTCAGGCCCTTGTTGGGGGCAGCTAGCTGGCGTGGCTGGCGGGTGGTGAGCTGGGACACCGCTCCACTCTCTTCCTAGGGCCTGTAGGTTCGCTCCTCCAGGTGAAAACAGCCTTCAGGCGCTGGTCTGCACTCCACCCAGCCCTTTGTACACAGCCCCTGTATAATCTCAATTTCAGCTTCAGGGCTTCCTGAGAGAGAGGAGACAGGGATGGGAGTGGCGTTAGTGGGATTAGCCAGGTGGGTGGGGACGCACTCACTGTCCTTGTTACTAAGTCGCTCAGCCGAGTCCGGCTCTTTGCGACCCCCTGGGCTGCAGCACGCCAGGCTTCCCTCTCCTGCACTATCTTCTGGAGCTTACTCAGGTTCATGTCCATCGAGTTGATGGTGCCATCCAACCATCTCATCCTCCGTCGTCCCTTTCTCCTCCTGCCCTCGGTCTTTCCCAGCATCAGGGTCTTTTCCAGTGAGTCAGTTCTTTGTACCAGGTGGCCAAAGTATTGGAGCTTCAGCTTCAGCAACTGTCCTTCCAATGAATACTCAGCACTGATTTCCTTTAGGACTGATTGGTGGGCTCGGGAGAAGGTTTGTAATCTAGGTTAACAGAGTTTGGAAGGTGAGCTGACATCAAGGAGAATTTTGCAGGTGCAGTAGGAGTTTGGACTGCATTCTTTAAGAGTTGGAAGAGTTTCGGAGGATCTTTAGCAGGGAAGTGACAAGATGTGACTGATGCTTTTCAAAGATGGTGGACTTTGAGTAAAGCAGGTTACCCTCAGTAATGAGGTGGGGGTGGGAGTTCNAAGCTGAGTGCCAAAGAATTGATGCTTTTGAACTGTGATGTTAGAGAAGACTCCCGAGAGTCCCTCAGACTGCAAGGAGGTCCAACCAGTCCATTCTGAAGGAGATCAGCCCTGAGATTTCTTTGGAAGGAATGATGCTAAAGCTGAAACTCCAGTACTCTGGCCACCTTCTGTGAAGAGTTGACTCATTTGAAAAGACTCTGATGTTGGGAAGGGACTGGGGGCAGGATAAGAAGGGGACGACAGAGGATGAGATGGCTGGATGGCAACACTGACTCGATGAACGTGAGTCTGCGTGAACTCCGGGAGTTGGTGATGGACGGGGAGGTCTGGCGTGCTGTGATTCCTGAGGTCTCAAAGAGTCGGACACGACTGAGTGAACTGAACTGAACTGATGACGTTATTAGCCAAATAATTTGGATTCAATAATTACCATTTTTGTTGTTTAAACATTTTATTTTATACATTTTGCTAAGATAGAAAGATAGAAATTCTTTATCTAGATTACTATATTATGTAATCTTTGTCCTTTTGAAAATTAATATTTTCAGTATTTCAGGTCAATCAATTCCAGATAAAAAGGTTTTGAATTAGTTACTTTTTTGTAAATAGTAATATTAACATTCATTCATATATACAGTTGAGACTGTGTATATTTTGAAAGATGTGAATTTTATCTAAGACTTAAAGCTTAAAATTTGAATGTAAACTTATTAAATGTTTAACTGTCAAATAATATAGGTTGTCTTATTTAAATTTTAACTTTCTTTCAAGTTTAGCTCAGGTTTCATACTCATCTTCAATTATGTCCAGCTGTACAACCCCATGGACTGCAGACTCTCAGGTTCCTCTATCCATTGAATTCTCCAGGCAAGAATACTGCAGAGGGTTGCCATTCCTTTCTCCAGGAGATCTTCCTGACCCAGGAATAGAACCTGAGTCTTTTGCACTGCAGGTGGATTCTTTAGCACCTGTGCCACCAGGGAAACCCTGTTAAATGTTTAGTTGTCAAGTGATGTAAGTTCTCTGCTTTAAAATTTAACCTGTCTTCTAAAGTTTAGGTTAAGTTTTATCTCTTATATAAGGATTGCTGAACCTAAAAGAAGCAGAAGATATTAACAAGAGGTCACAAGGATACATGAGAGAAATATACAGATAAGATCTTAATGACTCAGATAACCATAATAGTGTGATCACTCACCTAGAGCCAGACATCTTGGAGTGTGAAGTCAAGTGGGCCTTAGGAAGCTATGAACAAAGCTAGTAGAGGTGATGGAACTCCATCTGAGCTCTTTCAAATCCTAAAAGATGAGGCTGTGAAAGCTCTGCACTCAATATGCCAGCAAATTTGGAAAACTCAGCAGTGACCATGGGAATGGAAAAGGTCAGTTTTCATTCCAGTCCCAAAGAAAGGCAATGCCAAAGTACCNGCTATGAACAAAGCTAGTAGAGGTGATGGAACTCCATCTGAGCTCTTTCAAATCCTAAAAGATGAGGCTGTGAAAGCTCTGCACTCAATATGCCAGCAAATTTGGAAAACTCAGCAGTGACCATGGGAATGGAAAAGGTCAGTTTTCATTCCAGTCCCAAAGAAAGGCAATGCCAAAGTACCTTCAAACTACCACACAATTGCACTCATCTCACACGCTAGCAAAGTAATACTCAAAATTCTCCAAGCCAGGCTTCAACAGTACATGAATCAAGAATGTCCCGATGTTCAAACTGGATCTGGAAAAGGCAGAGGAACCAGAGATCAAATTCCCAACATCTGCTGGATCATAGAAAAAGCAAGAGAATTCCAGAAAACATTTACTTCTGCTTCATTGACTATGCTAAAGCCTTTGACTGTGTGGATCACAACAACTTCATGGAGAATTCTTCAAGAGATGGGAATACCAGACCACCTTACCTGCCTCCTAAGAAATCGATATGCAGGTCAAGAAGCAACAGTTAGAACTGGACATGGAACAACAGATTGATTCCAAGTTGGGAAAGGAGTAAGTCAAGGTTGCACCTTGTCACTCTACTTACTTAACTTATATGCAGAGTACATCATGCAAAATGCTAAGCTGGATGAAGCAAAAGCTGGAATCAAGATTGCAGGGAGAAATTTCAATAACCTCAGATATGCAGATTATACCATCCTTATGGCAGAAAGTGAAGAGGAACTAAAGAGTTTGTTGATGAAAGTCAAAGAGGAGAGTCAAAAATTTGGCTTAAAACTCAACATTCAAAAAACTAAGATCATAGCAAATAGATGGGGAAACAATGGAAACAGTGACAGACTTTTTTTTTTTTTTTTGGACTCCAATATCACTGCAGATGGTGGCTGAAGCCATGAAATTAAAAGGCACTTGCTCCTTGGAAGAAAAGCTATGAGAAACCTAGACAGCATATTAAAAGCAGAGACATTACTTTGCCAACAAAGATGTGTCTAGTCAAAGCAATGGTTTTTTGATGAGTCTGGCTAATGGTTTGTCAATTTTATTTATCCTTTCAAAGAACCAGCTTTTGGCTTTACTAACACATATATATGGAATTTAGAAAGATGGTAATGATAACCCTGTATATGAGACAGTGAAAGAGACGCAGATGTACAGAACAGTCTTTTGGACTCTGTGAGAGAGGGACAGGGTGGGATGATTGGGAGAATGGCATTGAAACATGTATAATATCATATAAGAATAGAATCGCCAGTCTAGGTTTGATGCAGGATACAGGATGCTTGGGGCTGGTGCACTGGGATAACCCAGAGGGATGGTATGGAGAGGGAGGTGGGAGGGGGGTTTAGGAGTGGGAACTTATGTACACTGGGAGGTGGGAGGGGGGTTTAGGAGTGGGAACTTATGTACACCCGTGGCGGATTCATGTTGATGTATGGCAAAACCAACACAGTATTGTAAAAAAAAAAAAAAAAAAAAAAAAAAGGTATGGTTTTTCTGGTAGTCATATATGGATGTGAGAGTTGGACTATAAAAAAAAAAAAGCTGTGCACAGAGGAATTGATGCTTTTCAACTGTGGTGCTGGAGAAGTCTGTTGAGAGTCCCTTGAACTGAAAGGCAATTAAACTAGTCGATCTGAAAGCTAATCAGTCCTGAATATTCATTGCAAAGACTGATGCTGAAGCTGAAACTCCAATACTTTGGCAATCTGAGGTGAAGAACTTACCCATTTGAAAAGACCCTGATGCTGGGAAAGCTTGAAGGTGGGAGGAGAAGGGGATGACAGAGGTTGAGATGCTTGGATGGCATCACTGACTCAATGGACATGAGTTTGAGCAAGCTCTAGGAGTTGGTGATGGACGGGGAAGCTTGGAGCGCTGCAGTCCATTATTTCAGAGTCAGACAGGACTGACAACTGAACTGCACTGAACTGAATCCTTAGTCCTCAATAATCAATTTTTCCCTTGGTTTTTAAAATGCTTACATATGTACACATTTTAATTTTATTTATGCCAACATTTTTTTCACTAAATTTTATTAAATTGAATTCAACCCAATTGTGGGGTTAATGGATTAATCAAATTAATTATGAATTAAGTTCATGTCATCATTGGTTTCAAAGTTAACTCTCTTTGCTGATTTAACATAGATGTGCTATCATTCTTTTTTATTTTTTTTTTTTTTGGTCAGTATAGAATTTTCTCCATGATTCACCATAGCAAAATAACAAGCCAATAAATTTTATATATAACCCCCTATCTGTATGGGCACAAACCTTAGGATACAGATATTAATCAGTATAACTCTGTACCCTCACATCTGTGTCCTAAGTGAAATCTCATGTGGATTGGAATCAAAACATTGACTTGAACTGCTACTTACTCATCTCTTAGGACTCATCTCAGCTCCACTTTCACCAGGCACTTATCATGAGGATTACCCACTTCTGAATTTGTAAATTTAGATATCTCACTCTCTGAGCACAACCTCCTTCCCATCTGATCTTTTGCAGTTACTCAAAGCCTGATCTCTTATCTTTTCCTTCTATTTATTGCTATTTTCACTTCCTTCCACCTGTCTCATATTCCATGGCCCATTATTTTAACCCTCATTAACTATATTTAAGAAATATTACTTTAATAGGTTCACAGCTAAAGAACATGCATTCTTCTTCCTAGGTTCCTGTAAATGGCATCACCATCCATTCTATCATCCTAGTCAGAAATCTATAGGCCATCCCTGAATATTCCCTCTCCCAGTCGATTTTGTCTCCTAAATATCATTCAAATTCATCTTTCAGTTTAGTTTAGTTCAGTTCAGTCACTCAGCCGTGTCCGAATCTTTGCGACCCCATGAATTGCAGCACACCAGGCTTCCTGTCCATCACCAACTCCTGAAGTTCAATTAAACTCACGTCCTTCTAGTTGGTGATGCCATCTAGCCATCTCATCCTCTGTTGTCCCCTTCTCCTCCTGCCCCCAATCCCTCCCAGCATCAGAGTCTTTTCCAGTGAGTCAACACTTCGCATAAGGTGGCCAAAGTATTGGAGCTTCAGCTTCAGCATCAGTTCTTGCAATGAACACCCAGGACTGATCTCCTTTAGAATGGACTGGTTGGATCTCCTTGCAGTCCAAGGGACTCTCAAGAGTCTTCTCAAACACAACAGTTCAAAAGCATCAATTCGTTGGCGCACAGCCTTCTTCACAGTCCAACTCTCACACCCATACATGACCACAGGAAAAACCATACCCTTGACTAGACGGACCTTTGTTGGTAGTGTAATGTCTCTGCTTTTGAATATGCTGTCTGCTGCTGCTGCTGCTGCTAAGTCACGTCAGTCGTGTCCGACTCTGTGCGACCCAATAGACGGCAGCCCACCAGGCTCCCCCGTCAAATATGCTGTCTAGGTTGGTCATAACTTTCCTTCCAAGAAGTAAGCGTCTTTTAATTTCATGGCTGCCATCACCATCTGCAGTGATTTTGGAGCCCCCCAAAATAAAATCTGACACTGTTTCCACTGTTTCTCCATCTATTTGCCATGAAGTGATGGACCAGATGCCATGATCTTCGTTTTCTGAATGCTGAGCTTTAAGCCAACTTTTCCACTCTCCTCTTTCACTTTCATCAAAAGGCTTTTTAGTTCCTCTTCAGTTTCTGCCATAAGGGTGGTGTCATCTGCATATTTGAGGTTATTGATATTTCTCCCGGCAATCTTACCTTCCTCCTGTTATTATACCAGCTGAGCCTTACATCATAACCTATGTGGATTGCTGCAGCAGCTTTTTAAATGCTTTCCCTACTTTCATTCTTGTCTCCCACCCGACAGTTCTCCATACTGCAGAAAGACTGATCTTTCAAAAATACAAGTCTAATCATGTTAAATTTCTATGCAAAACCGTACATGAAATCACATTGCCCTTTGATCTGGCTTGCAAATCCTTTCAGAATTTTTCAGTTTACTTCATAGTCTAGTGTCCTAATCCACACAACACACTTTATTACCAGGCTTGAGTTCTATTAAGCTTTCAGTCTCTCTAAATTGCTATGATTAATATATATATATATATATATATATATATTTCCAAGGCCATACTGTGTACAGTTGTTTCCTAAAATAAGAATATTTCTTTTTTCCTTTTATTTTTTCCTCCACTCTGTTCTCTCCAACTCCAAGTCCATAATTATTTCTCCTCCTAAAGATCTTAACATAGATTGGTTTCCTCTTCTTAGATCCTTAAGTTAGATGCCCCTCTCATATGTTTTAATGAACACTATATCTCACCAAGAACTTAATATGGAATTATATTTGCTGGTTTTTCTAATCTCTCCCTCCAGCATTCACGATGGAAATGGTCTCAGCTAACTCTCTAAGTATCCATTCCAATAAGTTTTCCACTAAACCATCTTCACTTTTTTTTTTTTATTTCTAGATGAAATTCCTTGTGCTACCTCCAAACCCGTTTTCTGAAATAATTTTTAAAAGGTACTTTAAATAATTCAAATACCATAGAAAAATATATTATACAAATTTAGAAATTATATGTAAAGCTTGTCTTTAAATAATACTTCCCCTGCCCCCCCCAAAATACTTGAATGACAGAATCACAAAATAAGGTACAGTTCTCTCTTTCTCCAATTAAGGGAATCCAATTATGTTGTAAAATTGTAAGTGCTGTTAAGGTACTAAATATGCATTTTGATAAGAAGGAGTTAATGGGATATTTTTATATCAAGTTATAAAGTCACTTAGAAGGATGACATTTAAGTTTATTTTTTACTGTCAGTGACATTCATTTCCATTTTGCTTAGCTTACAAATTGAAACAAAAAGGAAAGATTTTTTTCCTAATTGTTCATATTGCAAAGTTTAGAATATGAAAAATCAAGCTGTGTTCTCTCTAGTTCTATATCACCTCAAGTAATAAAGTTTCTGCAATTAGCACTTTACCGACAGTTCGGGTGATGATGCATGAGGCAGAATGAAGCTGGCTCCCTCTTCCAGAACTGTAATATCGCAGCATAGCTAAGGGAAGTGTAAATGTTGAAAGAAAAGCCAGAGGATATGTCTTGAAGACACCCAGGGAGCAAATATGCTGAATAAGAAGGTGACATTTTTTACATAGTTAACTTTTCTGAGTACATCTAAACCACAGCTGCATTTCATGGTTATCAGCATTTTATTCTTACCAAATGGAGCTTGAATCTTTTGGGTTCTTGTAACTATGCCAATCTTCACACTATACATTTGATGATTTGTAATTTGTGTATGCTTTATAGTTGTTTCCAATTAACCTGGATCAATTTAATTAACACAAACATATTTCTGAAAGTGTGCACTACCTCTAAGAAACTAGGCAACTGTCAACAAATGTGTTTCCTTTTCCATCTCTCTGTGGAGATAAAGAAAATAATTCTACCTTTACAAAACCAGTGCAGCAGGATATATGTTTAAATGTAAGCTAAGAAGGTCTGTGAAAGGCATTTGGAAATTGATTATTTTTATGCATGATTTCCTGACCTAATTTTAATCTACATATATTATCATGAGAATTCTGTGTAGAATTCACTCCAAAACACATGACACAGTCTCTCAAACTACTCCCAATATATTCTTACTCCAGGTTAACTGTCTTTTATCTGTCCATGGCTCTTTATAATGACCTGACTGACTTTTGGTATGTCACAGGTCCTAGAATCTCATTTGACTTTCAAACTCTCCTCTCTTCATTAAATGACATTCTGCAAAATTGGCTTTCACACTCCAAAGAGGACTTTTGTGAAATGCGGAGCCATGATAGACTTGAAATATTTCAAGGAGGCCAATCAACATCTTCCTTGACTCTTTTCAAGACTCAATTATGCTAAACATCTAATCTTCCTTGTTGCATAGTATTTCAGGAAGCATATGTAACATCCATATGCTATTTATTTAAACTTCCCATAAAATGTAGATAATGCATCTACTAGAAAAAAATAAATTCTCCAAAATTAAGTAGACTCTTGCAGAGAAGGGTGGAAATATATATTTATTTTGCTCAGAAACTTTGTGCAGTGTGGAACATATTAGAGTTATGAGAAAGCCACTTTAAGTTGATTTGGCATGCTTTAGCACTTTGTTGTTCTAAAGTTTTTCCAATAAAAATGTTTCTTTCTTTTATCCAGAGAAATATATCAGGCTTAGAAAGCTGTAAAAAGTATTTGAAAATTGGCTGTTTTTACTCATTCTTTGCTGATTTTGCCAACAAAGGTCTGTATAGTCAAAGCTATGATCTTTTTGGTAGTCATGTATGGATCTGAGAGTTAGACCATAAAGAAGACTAAGCACTGGAGAATTGATAGTTTTGAATTGTGGTGCTGGAGAAGATTCTTGAGAGTCTCTCCTAAAGGAAATAAACTGAATATTTATTGGAAGGATCAATTTTGAAGCTGAAGCTCTGATACTTTGGCCACTTGATGCAAAGAGCCAACTCACAGGAAAAGACTCTGATGCTGGGAAACATTGAGGGCAGAAGAAGGGGATGACACAGGATGAGATGATTGGATGGCATCACCGACACAATGGACATGAGTTTGAGAAAACTCTGAGAGATAGTGAAGGACAAGGAAGCTTGACATACTACAGTCTATGGGATCACTAAGAATTGGACATGATGGGCATGACTTAGTGACTGAACAACAACAACATTTTTAATTTATATGCATTATCATCAGAAATCTATTTTATAACTCACTCCAAAATATTCACTCTGAGAATTTAGCTCACTTCTCTTTTTTTGTCTAAGTTATTTTCAACATCTATTTAAGAGTGCTTGCTAAATCATTTATTAATGTTATGTCCTGTCCAACACATATATCATACTAGAAAAGCACATCATCTGAAGTTTCAATTTTCATAAAATACATGTGTGTTCTCCTTTATCAATTTTTGAAAGCTCAAATTGCAAATAAAACTTTTGACTTAGAAGGAGCTTAGCATTTTTTTTCTTTGTGATCACTAGTAAATTTTTCATGTAGATATTTCAGAAGGAATTATAAATAGAAATTTAATTTTGATAAACTTTTTCAAGACTTAGATTTGGAGATCTTTTAAAATTATTTATTTATATGGATTTAACACATGACTGAGCGACTTCACTTTCACTTTTCACTTTCATGCATTGGAGAAGGAAATGGCAACCCACTCCAGTGTGCTTGCCTGGAAAATCCCAGGGACAGGGGAGCCTGGTGGGCTGCCATTTATGGGGTCGCACAGAGTCGGACATGACTGAAGTGACTTAGCAGCAGCAACATACTTTAATATAAGACTTTTTTTGAAAAACTTTGATGTTAGTGAGAGAAGTTCTTTATAGCCATATCCAACATTCTGAAGAGTACTGAAGCAGAATTTGTTTCCTATCTATTATCTCTTAAGTTACAAAAAAATTACTATAAATCAATTAAAATTTGCTGTATAATAGTGTTGCATATTACCTGAGTTTCTTAAATTTTAGGTAATTTTTGCAGTCCTCAATTATATTTTGGAGGCTGGATTATACACACATCTTTCTAATGCTTATATATAAAGCACTTTAAGCCTCTATTATTTTATAATAGGCAATATCTAGATGAATAATGAATTGGGCTCATCTTTCTTATGTGACTCTAAAGGTCAAAGACACCACCTGAATATTTTTATCCACTATGAATATTTCCATTTAAGAATTTATTTAAAAGAATTTTTAAATCTTCTCATTATGTCTTAACAGCATGATATCATACTCTACTTTTTGACTTCTCCATTTGATACGGAATAAAATTGCATCATATGGCCAAAGCACATTCATTTAAAATCTTCAATTTAGAAACTTTCCAGAATCAAACTGAGTCAATCTATGCTTTAAAAGTTCCCCACAAAAAGAATCCTTCATAAATTACTGTGTGTTTAAAGGTTTTTGATTTTAATCTAATAACTGAAATATCAAAACTATATTTTAATTCAGGTATTTTGGCATCACTAACAGGTGTTCTCATCAGATTTAGGAACCCCACAGTAAGATTTATCAGTGTCAAAATGCTAAAATTCTAAATTTAGTGCCAGAATCCCTTTCAAATAGCATTTACATTTTGATGTTTTAACCTACTTTGAATCCCCTGAGCATCTTGTCTATTTCTATTAGTAGATTCTGCTAATTTTTTTTTTTTAACTTTTCAAAGGCTCTTTAAATTATCCTAAAGTCATATATTTACCATGAGAAAGCAGGTGTCCTTTTAGAGTGTAGATGCTTAAGTTGCTCATAAAATTAATTTCCTCAGGTTGGAAGATTTTTAAAACTCTAATTTGAAAACCATAATCTGGCATTCTAAAAACACTGTATCAGCATTAAGATATAATAAAAGTGGAAACATACCAACATAATATATCTAATTTGTTCTAGTATAGCACAAGACTGAGGCATTTTTGCATATTCAACCAGAGAGTTTTTAGAGTCAAGCCAGGCCAAGTCACTTCAGTCGTGTCTGACTCTGTGTGACCCCATAGACGGCAGCCCACCAATTTCCCCCGTCCCTGGGATTCTCCAGGCAAGAACACTGGAGTGGGTTGCCATTTCCTTCTCCAATGTATGAAAGTGAAAAGTGAAAGTGAAGTCGCTCAGTCATGTCCGACCCTTAGCGACCCCATGGACTGCAGCTTGCCAGGCTCCTCCATCCATGGGATTTTCCAGGCAAGTGGAGTGCAATGATGCCTCTGTTTGGGGGAACCCATCATTCCAGTATTAGCTTAGAGAGGTTACCATGCTCTCTTCCATTCCATTTACTGCCATTCCAGCTCTTCATATTATAGCTTGTTCTCTGGATACACAGAGGTACTTGACATTCAATGGATGAACTCAATAGATGTTTTTATTTATGTTAAATAAACAGCTAATTAAATAAATAAATTTAAAATTAATATTGTTTCAGAAACTGAAATGTATTTTTCCATGCCTATAATATTCATGGCTTTCTTACTTTTATGTAATTAGAATGCAATAAGATATTGAACAATAGAGTTATACTGTATATAATTTAATATCTGGTGATTCAGAAGGCACTTTACACTACTACAGTTTCTCAAAGTCAACATTAAGTACTTTATAATAATTTTGATTGCACTGGCAAACATGGAGATATTGATTAATAGACTTAACAGACATTCCTGTAGAAGTGTGTGCGTGTATGCTTAGTCACTCAGTCGTGTCCAACTCTTGTGACCCCACAGACTGTAACTGCCAGGCTTCTCTAGTCCATGGGATTCTCCAGTCAAGAATACTGGAGTGGTTTGCCATTTTCTTCTCCAGGGGATCTTCCCGACCTAGGAATCGAACCTAGGTCTCCTGAATTGCAGGCAGACTCTACTGACTGAGCTATAAGGAAAACTCCCTGTAGAAGTAATCAAATGATTTTACTGTATCTTTTCCTAACATAAAGATAGTCAGAATACAGAGAAACTTGTTTATGTACATATATACTCAATATTTTTAGCTAAGTGAATTTCAGACATCTTACATAAACGTTTCCCAAAGCAAAATGAGTACTTTTTAAATCTCCTTCTACTCTTTCATTTTGACCCCGGTTTGTATTGCCAAATAGCTACTCTCCAAACCTCAAAATTTCAGTGTCACCCTTATTTGTTTTTGTTCTCTGAGTCTCTGAATCCAAATTGATTATCAAAATCTTTGTCTGATATCTCTTATAAGACATTTGAATTTATCTTATTGATTGTATTGCCCACAATGTCTCATCAAAGTTTACTTTGTAAACTAGTAAAAGCTAGTAAAAGCTAAAAGCTGAAAGAATTGCATGTCTAGTACTTTTCAGACTTAGGTAAACCCTGAACATTCATTATTTTTTAAAAATCTTTAAAACAACCTTGACTTTTATTTTCATTTAAGAGAGGTATACCAGGAATTAGGTAAGTTTGATGACTTTCCTGATTTCAGAGAGCTATCATTGATAGAGCCAGAACTGGAAGCTACTCAAAGTCTACACTCTGCTGCCACCAGAGTCAAAGTGTTCTCTTCTCACTTAGGGTAAGATCTTGACCTATGACTTGGCTTTCAAACCCTTCCTCTCTCACTTCAACTTGCACCCTCTAGTCTATGTACCTGTTACTCTATCACAACGATCTTTTTTCCAAATCTTGAAGTTGTCACCAACCTACAGAGTTGTGTTACTACATATTCTTCTCATATTTCCTTTTGTCAAAATTCTATTTATTTCTCAACCATCAATAAATATATCAGTTCCAACACTGTATTGCCCTAGACTTTCACATGCATGTCAGGTACATGGGGTGGAGTGTGGGGGTTGAGGTGAGAAAGGAAGGATTATGTTAAAGGGTTTGGAGGTTATGCTATTGATCAGCATTTTATCCAGAGCCAGAAGGGGACAGTTTGGCTGTTGTGACAGCAGAATGGAGAACTTAAGAGCAGCTTCCAGTTCTAACTCTGTCAATATCTACCTCTCTGAAATTAGGCAAGTTACCAAACCAATCCAACCCTTGTTAACCTACCTCTAGATGCAAGTGACAGACCAAAACACTATGTTTGTAACATATATGATAACAGTTTAATGCCCACATTGAGAAAGGAGCTTCTGCAAGTCAATTTGAAGAGCAAACTAATAAAATAATGAATAAAAAATATTACACATAAATGACATGCAAATACATAATAAACATGTAAAGTACTTCTATTTACTTGTGATAATATTACCACTTAATTGGGATAAATTTATACATATCAGTAGTAATTTGGTTTTCATAAGGATTGTAGAAGCGCATGTCATGAACTCTGTCATGTGTCATTATTAAAAACTACAACCCCCTCCACAATTTTCAGCTGCACATGTTTTTCTCTGACCACCATCTTTCAAATTTACTTTTTTTAGTTTCAACTCCTAATGCATTACTAATGACAGTGTAAATTGGAATATTATTGAAGGATATATAGAGTATATTAAGTCTTTTTGGAAATGAGCATGTCTTTTGATAGAGTAATCCCTTGCTTATGTGTATTGTACACACACACACACACACACACACACACACACTTTACATGTTTGAATAGGATCCAGACTGCCACTCCCATATCATGTAATTTTCTATTACTGTTCCTCTTTCTCCCTTATTGTGCATCGTTCACACTGTCCTTCTTACTGTCACTTAAGCAAAGCACTTTCATTTCTCTGGGTCTTCCTGTTTGTAATTATTTTTCCTGGAACTATCTTCCTCCAGTTATTGCAAAATTCACTTCGTCATTTTATTCAATTTATTCAATTATTTATTCAATTATTACCTTTCTAAAGAGTCTTTGCTACATATTCTATATAAAATAGCACACCTGTGACTCTTAATCCTCCTCTTTTAGTTTATTCACAATTGATATTATTTTTATCCAGTTATCTGTCCTTTGTTTCCTTTATTTGAATTAAGTTTTATAAAGTAAGAAGAGAACTTTGCTGAGACCTGAATCTTTAGCTCCTCTAAGAATATAATATGTAATAGACATTCAATGAATATTCGCTAACCAAATGAGCAAATTCGTAGGCTTTTTTGCTTTCACTGATTGGGATTAAAAGAGAAAATCAGATATCCCTCTTCCCTACTAACCCATGCTTATACACTTGACACCATCATGTGCCTTGAATCCACAAAAATTTAATTTTTTCCCCTTTATCCTAACCTAGTTTCCAAGGCATCTCTCATGTCCCAAACTCTAATCCTCATAATGCTCAGATCCCCCATATTCACTTCCTTTTTCATACTTTTCCATCTTCCAATAGTCTTCCATTGTGTTCTCTGGGATTCATAGTTGATTCTTAGATAAAATCTTTGCATGTACAGCCTCTTTTTTTGTTTGTTTGTTTAGTTTGCTCTCTTTATCTACTAAAACTTGGCTCTCTCCCAAAGGTTCTGATTTTCATGCAAGCCTGAGGAGGGCTGTTTTTACTCCATTTTTGGAATATCTTTCTATTGTTGGAACTGGGTTGGGATAGGGACCTTGCACTGTTTTTCAATACAACTTTTAAACTACTCTCTCTTTCCTCCTCCTTACAAATTTCTATTTTTAATCTCCTATTATTTAATTGTAACCATGAAGTATCCCTTATTGTTATCATTATCCTTATATTTTCAGACCTACCCTCTTGGTTTTCAGACTTTTAGCTCTTGACCCCTTCTCTCTCCAATATAAGTTCTGTTTTAATTCTTATCAATTGCAATATTTAAGATAAATAATTTTTCTGACATCCTAAATTCTCTGATCCTTGAATTTCATCTTTCCATGATCTTGTCCCCTACTTGCCTTGTTTTTGTGCAATTGCTCAGTTGGATGCAACTCTTTGTGACCCCATGGGTTGCAGCACTCCAGGCTTCCCTATAATTCACCATCTCCCAGAGCTTGTTCAAACTCCATGAACATTGAGTCGATGATGCCATCAAACCACATCATCATCTTCTGTCCTTCAAACTTTCTACTACTACTAGAAGTAATCCTTCTACTCCTACCTTCAAACATTCACAGCAACAGGGTCTTTTCTAATTAGTCAGCTCTTCACATCCAATGACCAAAGTACTGAAGCTTCACCTTCAGCATCAATTCTTCCAATGAAGATTCAGGTTCGATTTCCTTTAGTATTGACTGGTTTAATCTCCTTGAAGTCCAAGGGACTCTCAAAAGTCTTCTGCAAAACCACAGTTCATTAGCATCAGTTCTTTGCTGCTCAGCCTTCTTTATGGTACAAGTCTTACATCATACATGACTACTGGAAAACCACAGCTTTGGCTATAAGGACCTTTGCCTTAGGTACTCCATTGTGTGTCATTATCAAAAACTTTAAGTTGCCCATAATTTCAGTTCCATGTATTCCCCTCCAACAACCATATTTCTCATTTATTTTTCTAGTTTTAAACAGAAAAAGAAGTTATTTATTTTCACTGGGAAATCCAATCAGTTTCTTCAACAAACTTCACTGTCTCATCCTTTGATGTTCTCATTCCTCTCCTTTGTTGTTGTCTAGTTGCTCAGTCATGTCCAACTCTTTGTGACCCCATAGACTGCAGCACGCCAGGCTTCCCTGTCCTTCACCAGAGTTGCACAGTCTTGGGTCCATTGAGTCAGTGATGCCATCTAACCATCTCATTGTCTTTTGTCCTCTTCTCTTCCTGCCTTCTATTTTTTCTCAGCATCAGGGTCTTTTCCAGTGAGTCAGCTCTTCTCATCAGGGGGCAAAATATTGGAGTTTCTGCTTCAGCATCAGTCTTTCCAATGAATAGTCAGGACTGATTTTCTTTAGGATTGACTGGTTTGATCTTCTTGCAGCCCAAGGGACTCTTGAGAGTCTTCTCCAACACCACAGTTCAAATGCATCAATTTTTTGGCACTCAGCCTTATTTATGGTCCAACTCTCATATCCATATATGACTACTGGAAAAAACATAGCTTTGACTAGACAGACTTTTGCAAGTAATATCTCTGCTTTTTAATATGCTGTCTAGGTTTGCCATAGATTTTCTTCCAAGGAACATGAGTCTTTTAATTTTGTGGCTGGAGTCCTCATCTGCAGGGATTTTGGAGCCCAAGAAAATAAAGTCTGTCACTGTTTCCACTGTTTCCCCATCTATTTGCCATGAAGTGATGGGACCAGATGCCATGATCTTAGCTTTTTGAAAGCTGCGCTTCAAGACAGCTTTGTCACTCTCCTTTTTCACCTTCATCAATAGGTTCTTTAATTCCTCTTTACTTTTGGCCATAAGGGTGGTATCATCTGAGTATCTGAAGTTACTGATATTTATCCTGGCAATCTTGATTCTAGCTTGTGGTTCATCTAGCCCAGTATTTTCATGATGTGCTCTGCATATAAGTTAAATAAGCAGGGTGACAATATACAGTCTTGACATGCTCTTTTCCCAATTGTGAACCAGTCTGTTGTTCCATGTCCACTTCTAACTGTTGCATCTTGACCTGCACACAGGTTTTGGAGGAGGCAGGTTAGGTCTCATCTCTCTAAGAATTTCCCACTGTTTGTTGTGATCCACACAGTAAAAGGCCTTAGTAAGCAAATGTTTTTCTGGAAACTCTCTTGCTTTTTCTATGATCGAACGGATGTTGGCAATTTGATATCTGGTTCCTCTGCCTTTCCTAAATCCCATTTGTGTATCTGTAAGTTCTTGGATCATGTACTGTTGAAGCCTAGCTTGGAGGATTTTGAGCATAACCTTGCTAGCATGTGAAATGAGTGCAATTGCGTGGTAGTTTTAACATCCTTGGCATTGCTCTTCTTTGGGATTAGAATGAAAACTGATCTTTTCCAGTCTTGTGGCCACTGTTGAGTTTTCTAAATTTGCTGGCATAATGAGTGAAGCACTTTCACACAATCATATTTTAGGATTTGTAATAGCTCAGCTGGAATTCCATCACCTCTACTAGCTTTGTTCATAGTGATGCTTCCTAAGGTCCACTTGACTTTGCACTCCAGGATATCTGGTTCCAGGTGAGTGATCACACCCTCCTGGTTATCTGGGTCATTAAGCTGTTTTTGTATACTTCTTCTGTGCATTCTTGCCTCCTCTTCTTAATACCTTCTGCTTCTGTTAGGTCCATACCATTTCTTTCCTTAACTGTGCCCGTCTTTGCATGAAATGTTCCCTTGGTATCTCTAATTTTCTTGAAGATATCTCTAGACTTTCCCCTTCTATTGTTTTCCTCTATATATCTGCGTTGATCAGTGAAAAAGGCTTTCTTATCTCTCCTTGCTACTATTTGGAACTCTGCATTCAGATGGGTATATCTTTCCGTTTCTCCTTCGCCTTTCACTTTTTTTCTTTTCTCAGCTATTTGTAATGCCTCCTCAGACAAACATTATGCCTTTTTTTCCTCATTCCTCTCCTTACCCAACTTGAATTCCATGGGCAGTCTATCAACTCGCCTCCTGATATACAGCACTAACTGCCTGTCTGACTTTTAACTGTTTCTTTCTGTTTGTCAAGATCACAGATTGATTAAATCCAGATCACCATTCTCTATGCACACAATTGTGCCTGTAGATGTAAGTAGCGAAAAATATGCAACCATCGTTACTCATAACCACAAACCTCATGAGAGTTCTTGATGTTTTCAATCAATCATACTATTACATTAATACTCCACTCTCTATTTCAACTTCACATCTTCTTGTCCTTCGTTGTATTTATATCTCCTCACCTAGCCTCATCTTCAATTTGATGACTGTATTCAGTTTCTTCAATTTCATGAAGCAAGTTGAAATAATGAAAAGAGAACATCATAGATTCCCATGGCTATATTTGCCCACTTAGCTCGCATGAGCCTATGCTCTCTGCTGTCTTTCCAACTTGTTGCCAGAGCTGAACTGTTTTTACTACTAACTAAAGCAATTCCACATGCATTCTGTATTCCAGCAGCTCCTGTTTACCCAAAATGTTTTCCCAGAAATTCCCCTTTCTCTCCTCCTTTTCTCTTCCCATCTCTCCACATGTCTACTGGTTCAGTCTCATCTGCTTACAAACAAGCATCTGACTTTTTTTTTTCTTTCTTCTATCTTCACACTCTTACCTGGGCTCTATAACCTCCTTCTTGGATTACCACAATGGCTTCCTAATGGGTTTTCCTACATCTACCTGCTCCTTGTTCCCCATACAGTTTGTTCTCATCATAGTAGTCAAAAAGAACTTTTTAAAACATGTCAAGTCATAATGAATGCTCCCTCTTCTAAAATCTTCACTGAATCCTCTTATCACTCAGAATAAGCGTTCAAATTCTTACATGTTCTACAAGTTCTTATGTCACTTATCATCCCCATTCTCATCAACCAACAACCTCTCTGACCTTCTTGCCCACTTCTCATGTCATGGACCACCCTGCTCCGACCACAAGAGTCTACTGCTTTTCTTTTAATGCATCTCCCACATTTCCTCATCAGGACCTTTGTACGTGTTATTCTCATACTGGAAGTGATCTTCCACCAAGTTAACTTCACCATTTTTTTCAAGTCTTTTCCAAGTGTCACTTTTCCAACTAGTCCTGCCCTAACCACCTTATTATAATTGTAGCCACATTCTCTTTTCCTATAGTGTATATCCTTTATCCTGCTCTGCTTTTATTTTCTCCATAGAACTTGACATTTTGTAACACATCATGTAATGTACTTTTAACTATTTCTGTTTTTTAAACATATATCTCTATCAACTAATTTTAACCTCTAGAAGAGCAAGAACCTTTGACTCTTTTGTTCACTGAAGAATCACAAACAAAAATGAGAGCAACAACCTATAAAGTAGTAAGCATGTAGTTGTCATCCATTAATAGTTATTTGTTGAGTAAATATGTGGTGACTCAGATAGCTCAGAATCTGCCTGCAATGCCCGATACTCAGGTTCAGTCCCTGGGTTGGGAAGATGATCCCTTGGAGAAGGGAATGGCAACCCATTCCAGTGTTGTTGTCTGGAGAATCCCATGGAAAGAGACCTGGTAGGCTACAGTCCATGGGTTTGCAAAGAGTCAGATATGACTGTGAGACTAACACTCACACACATTGAGTGAACATATTTGTACAAAATATATATATATATATAGAGAGAGACAGTCAGTGCATCCTTTTCTTTTTAACCAGAAAAAAGTGGGCAATATTAATAAAGGAAAGGCTAAAGGAGATCTTATTTATCATGCAAAAATTATGCTATTAGAAAATCTGACTTGGAAAAATTTCCAGATTGCAAATAAACTTAAAAAATAAAATAAAACATAATAGGATTCCATTTACACAATAAAATAATATATATACATTTCTCTCTCTCTCTATATATATATATATTTATGTGTGTGTGTATATAGAAACACCACAGTGGTTTGTAATAGTGAATACACTTAGCAGCAGAGGAGATTTGGTGAAGTAAAGAGAGAAGAGTAAATGTGGAATTTTTAATTGATTTTAAATCGTTTGAATTCTTTAACTGACACATTCATCTGTAGTCTTTATAAACTTTGAAAATGAGCAAAGGCAAAATAATACAAGAAAAGCAAAATGGAATCAAGAGTGAAATACTCCAAATATGCATGCAAAATTCTCCACACTTTATAAACGTGGGTCATAAGTTTTATTCTGATATTTTCTGCCAACAATGACCAGTTAAATCATGATGTCAACATGATTAAAAACAAACTAATTATTCAGGAGTTACACACCATTCCTGGGATTATTACCTGAAGAAAATATTCTAGCCTGAATCTCTCCTGACTGATAAGCAGCAACTTTATCACTATTTTATAGTAGCTTCCTTTTTAAATGTTTTATGGAAACTGCCAAAACACAGCTTGGCAATACCAATCTTGTAGGTCTTGAGGGCTTGTAGGAGGAGGCTGGCATTAGGCCACCAAAAAATGTTATCAAAAAACTTGGCTGTTATCATGTTGTTAATTCCAAGAACCATATTAGGTGAGAAGAAGGGGGAAACTGGGAAACATTGGTTAATGGGTATGAAGTTTTAGTTATGCTAGGTGAAAAAAATTCTGGAAATTAAATGAACATGATGACTATAGTTAATGATAGGTATTATATGCTTAAAGAGGGTAATTCTTAAGTGTTCCTACCATAAACAAACACAGAAAAGAGCTATATTAAGAGTATCTTAATCTATGGTCTGTTATTTTGTTTTCTGCAAAAGTAGTCCTTAGTCAAATATTTGAGACATCTGTATAAACATAAGTGTTTCTTAACTTAATACGTAAATACTCAAACACACACTGTAAGCATACAAAAAGCATTGAAATCTTTGAGTGAGATAAGAACAAAGTTAAGTCACAAACTATTTTTGAGAGTACCTTCCAAGATTTTTGTTGAACGCAACATACTTTGGATGAATGACATGAATGCATGGCTCCTCCTGTTAAGGGAGTCTGCTACTGCTGCTGGTGCTAAGTCACTTCAGTTTTGTCCGACTCTGTGCAACTCCATTAACAGCAGCCCACCAGGTTCCACTGTCCCTGGGATTCTCCAGGCAAGAACACGAGTGGGTTGGCATTTCCCTCTCCAATGCATGAAAGTGAAAAGTGAAAGTGAAGTCACTCAGTCATGTCTGACTCAGAGACCCCATGGACTGAAGCCTATCAGGCTCCTCCATCCATGGATTTTCCAGGCAAGAGTACTGGAGTGGGGTGCCATTGCCTTCTCCGAAGGGAGTCTCTACCAATAGGATTTTGTTGTCATTATTCTTTGTTACCTTTCAATTCAAACTATTGAGTAATAGGCTTTTTTTCAGTTAAGTTGCTCAGTCGTGTCTGACTCTTTGCGACCCCATGAATCACAGCACACCAGGCCTCCCTGTCCATCACCAACTCCCAGAGTTCACTCAGACTCATGCCCATTGAGTCAGTGATGCTATCCAGCCGTCTCATCCTCTGTCGTCCCCTTCTCCTCCTGCCCACAATCCCTCCCAGCATCAGAGTCTTTTCCAATGAGTCAACTCTTCCCATGAGGTGGCCAAAGTACTGGAGCTTCAGCTTTAGCATCATTCCTTCCAAAGAAATCCCAGGGCTCATCTCCTTCAGAATGGACTGATTGGGTCTCCTTGCAGTCCAAGGGACTCTCAAGAGTCTTCTCCAACACCACAGTTCAAAAGCATCAATTCTTTGGCGCTCAGCCTTCTTCACAGTCCAACTCTCACATCCATACATGACCACAGGAAAAACCATAGCCTTGACTAGACGGACCTTTGCTGGCAAAGTAATGTCTCTGTTTTTGAATATACTATCTAGGTTGGTCATAACTTTTCTTCCAAGGAGTAAGCGTCTTTTAATTTCATGGCTGCAGTCACCATCTGCAGTGATTTTGGAGCCCAAAAAATAAAGTCTGACACTGTTTCCCCATCTATTTCCCATGAAGTGATGGGACCAGATGCCATGATCTTCGTTTTTTGAATATTGAACTTTAAGCTAACTTTTTCACTCTCCACTTTTGCTTTCATCAAGAGGCTTTTTAGTTCCTCTTCACTTTCTGCCTTAAGGGTGGTGTCATCTGCATATCTGAGGTTATTGATATTTCTCCCAGCAGTCTTGATTCCAGCTTGTGTTTCTTCCAGTCCAGCATTTCTCATGATGTATTCTGCATATAAGTTAAATATGCAGGGTGACAATATACATCCTTGACGTACTCCTTTTCTTATTTGGAACCAGCTGTTGGTCCATGTCCAGTTCTAACTGTTGCTTCATGACCTGCATACAGATTTCTCAGGAGGCAGGTCAGGTGGTGTGGTATTCCCATCTCTTTCAGAATTTTCCACAGATTATTGTGATCCACACAGTCAAAGGCTTTGGCATAGTCAATAAAGCAGAAATAGATGTTTCTCTGGAACTTTCTTGCTTTTTCCATGATCCAGCGGATGTTGGCAATTTGATCTCTGGTTCCTCTGCCTTTTCTGAAACCAGCTTGAACATCTGGAAGTTCACTGTTCACGTATTGCTGAAGCCTGGCTCGGAGAATTTTGAGCATTACTTTACTAGTGTGTGAAATGAGTGCAATTGTGTGGTAGTTTGAGCATTCTTTGGCATTGCTTCTCTTTGGGACTGGAATGAAAACTCACCTTTTCCAGTCCTCTGGCCACTGCTGAGTTTTCTAAATTTGCTGGCAGATTGAGTGCATCATCTTTCAGGATTTGAAACAGCTCAACAGGAATTCTATCACCTCTACTAGCTTTGTCCGTAGTGATGCTTTCTAAGGCCCGCTTGATTTCACATTCCAGGATATCTGGCTCTAGATGAGTGATCACACCATCATGATTTCCTGGTCGTGAAGATCTTTTTTGGGTACTTCTTCTGTGCCTTCTTTAGATCCTATATTTGATTTGAAGCTCTATTTTTATATTTATATTCTTGCTGAGTCTGACTTTTCTTCAACAGCTTTCCACTTTGGATATTTATCAAGAACAGATTTTACTATTCAGCACCTAATATTGACAGTGCCTAAAACATTGTTTATTGAGTATTTGTTGAAAGAAAAACTTAAAGAATGTATTCACAGGAAGAACAGAATTTCATGAAACATTATTTATTGCTCTAAGGTAATTTTCTGTATTCCAAGTCTTTCCATGTATAGAAGGTCAAATGACATTTTTCATTGCTGTTTTTTACTGGAATTATATCAGTGCTGGATGATATTAATGGCTTGATGGACATGAGTCTGAGTGAACTCCGGGAGCTGGTGATAGACAGGGAGGCCTGGCATGCTGTGATTCATGGGGTCGCAAAGAGTCGGATGTGACTGAGTGACTGAACTGAACTGAATGTAGCAATGATCATGCTGGTTAGAAACTCTGATAATAGCTATAAATTTTTTTACTAATGGATAAAAACAAGTTATTAAATATAGCTTACCTAATAGGACAAATCTTTTAAAATATGATATCTGACAAAATTAAAATATTTCTTAGTGGAATAAAGTTGAAAAACTAGTTTAATTCCCGCTTTACAGAACAGGAAACTAAGGCTATTGGGGTAAAGCAGATTTGTCCACTCTGGCATGAAACCTTTAGAGCAATGTAGGTATTAAAATTCACATTTCATAAATTTGTGCAACAGAGCCATTTTCTCCCCTCTTTTCAAGATCTTTCTCTTTGCAGATTTCATCCTAACATCTCTCAGTCTCCTTGTGTTATACTTTTTATTTCATTTACATAGCATGTGACATTCTTTGCATGTATCAAGGACTCTGCTATTTCAAAGCTAGAAGGCCCTGAGCACTGGCCATTGAGGAAGCTGCATTTTCACTCATTTATTGATGGGAAGCACGGCTTCTGACAGAGCTGATTCCCAGTGATGGGGCAGACTGGCTCAAAACTGATAAAAGGACTCTGCAATGGCTCTGGGGCCATATCAAGGCCACAGGCCATATGTCTAGTTCCTCTGTCATAAACAGACGACCAAGAGTACACATTCCCAGGTGTAATGTCATCGGGATCTTATTTGCAAGCATATAAACTAATGACATTCAATTATGTTCAGAGGCAATGTTGTCAAAGCCACCAAGGAAACAATTTACTGCTCTTACACAGTGTGTGATTCAGAGTGCATTAGCGGGTTTTCACTGCTTAGTTGTCAATATGCTTCTGAAGAGGTGCTTTTGCAGCTTCTTGTATAGGCATGATTCACACACTTAGATAACATGCATAAATATGATGATGTAGAGGGTTATTTCAGAATCAGTTTGGGTGAAAAATATTTCGCATATATTAAAATCAGCTCACTTCTTAGTAGGCATTGTCCACTTAAAATGTAGCCATTCCCATCTCCAGGGCATCTTCTCGACCCAGGGATCAGACCTGGGTCTTCTGCTTTGCTGGTGGATTCTTTTCTGTCTGAGCCATGAGGGAAACCCCAATTAAAGGAATAAAGGCAAGGTTTCTCAAACAAGTGGAGTGAAATTATCTGCTAACACCACTTGGTAGAAAACTGACAAAAGGCTTAAAATCTTGGCTCCATGAAATTCCATTCTTGCTTAACATTATCACATTTTCTCATATATAGAGAAAAAAAAAAAGAACCTCTGATTTACATTAAAATGGGGGTATAGAACAAGCAATGATATATAACTTTACAAGATGCCATCTAATATTCTTCTAATGTTCTTGGAAGAAATGATGTAGAATTTTAAAAGGCTAATTTCTAAATTGACACCCTTACTAATGCTAAAAAGAGACACCCAGAGTATTGAATCAGAGAGATGAAGCTTAACTTCACACAACACATTGCAACAACAACAATAATGCTGTTTACATTGGCATTTTTATTTACAGTGTGCATAAACATGAATTATGTATTTTAGTTTGTATATATTAAATAAAATACAGACCAGGTATTGGGAGGAGCAACTACAGAGGGGACATATCATTATTACCATCATTTTTATCATTCTCATTTCATAGATTTCAGAGCTGAGATTTAGAGAAGTTAAATAACTTATCCAAGATCATATCCAGTAGCACTAAAATCAAAAGTAGATATGGGGTGAGTTTTCTGGGCAAAGTGTTTTCTCCCATACAATACTATCTTCCCTAACTGCTATAGGTGTCAGAAAAGGGTAAAGATCAAGAAAAGCAGGAAGTAGCTAAATAACAGAAGTCTAGAAAGCTGACCTATAGATAGTGTTCAGATGACAGAAGAAAATGAAGGAAATTCGCAGCAAAGCAACAATATGGATAAATGGTTAGAAAACAAGCACTTATTAATTGATTTAATTAATATTAAGCACTAATAGGCCCCAAGTAATGTGCTAGGCTTCCCAGGGGGCTCAGTGGGTAAAGAATCCACTTGCAATGCAGGAGAAAAGCAGGAGACACAGGTTAGATCCCTGGAAAGGGAAGATTCCTGCCCCTTCACCCACCGAGGAGAGCATGGCAACCCACTCCAATATTCTTGCCTAGAGAATCCCATAGACAGAAGACCCCTGCTCACTACATGGGGTTATAAAGAGTCTGACATGACTGAAATGACTGAGTGCCCAGTGTATGAGGTACAGTGATTCAGTGTTGAGCAAAAGAGGCAAGATCTCTAATCTCACGGAGTAACCTCATAGGTGGAGTAAGACAGACTACAAACAAACAAATTTTAAAAATCAACTGTTAACTTCTATAAAGAAGAGTGTGTGTGTGAGAGAGAATCATGTCTGATTCTTTGCTTCCCCATGAACTGTAGCCTACCAGGCTTCTCTGTTCATGGGATTTTCTGGGTAAGAATACTGAAGTGGCTAGCCGTCCATTCCCTTAGATAGAATAAACAGGTAGAGAGTGGTAGAGGGAAGGAATAGAGCAGACATCTGAATGGAAAAGAATATTCAGGTATGCAGATATTTGTGGGAAGCATTTCCTAGTTGATAAGACCAGCAATGCAGTCAGGGCCATTAGAGAGAGGCTTGCAGAGAAAGCAAATTTTGTTTTGAAGTCTGATAAGCCAATAAGAAGTTCTGATTTATGGTGTTTTAAAAGAAGATTACTCATGCGGTGACTTTCCTGGTGAACCAATGATTAAGACTGTACTCCTAATGATGAGGATTCTGGTTCAATCCCTGGTCAGGGAACTAACATCTCTCATGCCGCAGTTAAGTTCAGTCGCTCAGTCCTGTCCGACTCTTTGCAACCCCATGAATCACAGCACGCCAGGCCTCCCTGTCCATCACCAACTCCCGGAGTTCACTCCACACCATCATGATTATCCAGGTCATGAAGATCTTTTCTGTACAGTTCTTCCATGTATTCTTGCCACCTCTTCTTAATATCTTCTGCTTCTGTTAGATCCATACCATTTCTGTCCTTTATCAAGCCCGGCTGCCGCAAGCAGCGCACTACAGTGCTGGCTGCTGCCGCGAGACGCACACTAAAGTGCAGTCGGCCAAGAGGAGCCACTGCGCCTCTGAGATCAGGGGCGGCGGCCAGGGGGAGCCACCTAACAGCCAAGGAGCTGTGGCTGTGCGGGCGAAGGAGGGCCTAGAAGAGCTATCCCACGTTGAAGGTCAGAAAGGGCGGTGGTGTGGAGATACCCCTCATCCAAGGTAAGGAGCAGCAGCTGCACTTTGCTGGAACAACCGTGAAGAGATATCCCATGCCCAAGGTAAGAGAAACCCAAGTAAGATGGTAGGTGTTGCAAGAGGGCATCAGAGGGCAGACACACTGAAACCATACTCACAGAAAACTAGTCAGTCTAATCACACTAGAACCACAGCCTTGTCTAACTCAATGAAACTAAGCCATGCCTACAAGGCAACCCAAGATGGGTGGGTCATGGTGGAGAGGTCTGACAGAATGTGGTTCGCTGGAGAAGAGAATGGCAGACGACTTCAGTATTCCTGCCTTGAGAATCCCATGAACAGTATGAAAAAGCAAAATGATAGGATACTGAAAGAGTAACTCCCCAGGACAGTAGGTGCCCAATATGCTACTGGAGATCAGTGGAGAAATAACTCCAGAAAGAATGAAGGGATGGAGCCAAAGCAAAAACAAAACCCAGCTGTGGATGTGACTGGTGATAGAATCAAAGTCCGATGCTATAAAGAGCAATACTGCATAGGAACCTGGAATGTCAGGTCCATGAATCAAGGCAAATTGGAAGTAGTCAAACTAGAGACGGCAAGAGTGAACATCGACATTCTAGGAATCAGCGAACTAAAATGGACTGGAATGGGTGAATTTAAATCAGATGACCATTATATCTACTACTGTGGGCAGGAATCCCTCAGAAGAAATGGAGTAGCCATCATGGTCAACAAAAGAGTCTGAAATGCAGTACTTGGATGTAATCTCAAAAATGACAGAATGATCTCTGTTCATTTCCAAGGCAAACCATTCAATATCACAGTAGTCCAAGTCTATGCCCCAACCAGTAATGATGAAGAAGCTGAAGTTTAACAATTCTATGAGTACCTACAAGACCTTTTAGAACTAACATCCAAAAAAGATATCCTTTTCATTATAGGGAACTGGAATGCAAAAGTAGGAAGTCCAGAAACACCTGGAGTAACAGGCAAATTTGCCCTTGGAAGGCAGAATGAAGCAGGGCAAAGACTAATAGAGTTTTGTCAAGAAAATGCACTGGTCATAGCNTTTAGAACTAACATCCACAAAACATGTCTTTTTCATTATAGGGGACTGGAATGCAAAAGTAGGAAGTCAGGAAACACCTGGAGTAACAGGCAAATTTGGCCTTGGAATATGGATTGAAGCAAGGCAAAGGCTAATAGAGTTTTCCAAGAGAACGCACTGGTCATAGCAAATATCCTCTTCCAACAAAACAATAGAAGACTGTACACATGGACATCACCAGATGGTCAACAGTGAAATCAGATCGATTATATTATTTGCAGCCAAAGATGGAGAAGCTCTATACAGTCAACAAAAAAAAAAGACCGGGAGCTGACTGTGGCTCAGATCATGAACTCCTTATTGCCAAATTCAGACTTAAATTGAAGAAAGTAGGGAAAACCACTAGACCATTCAGGTATTAACTAAATAAATCATTACAAAATGTAAATATTTTGTAATGATATACCTTTGTACTTCTACTATCACTCTTGAATGTAGTGAATATACCATACTGCAAGAGCCTCAGGAAATTTGAACTTAATTTTAATTGTGAGTCATAAAAAAATATAATCCTGATGCCAAAATATCCCCTATAGTGATGACTCAATGTCTCAGGCATGTGGAATTTGATGGGTGGGTAGTTAATAAAGAGATAAAGAAGGCTCCGTACTGACTTGTTAAAATATGATATCTGGCAAATATGCAGTTACACAGTCTTAGATCTCTCCTGGGAAATTGCCCAAACATTTGTATTTTCACAATGTATTTATTTAGAAAATACTTTTTTCCTGAGAAAAATCTGGTTCTCAAACCTCTCACTGAGATTATGCAAGTTCAGTAACTATCAGGAACAAGAGTTGGAAGTCTGGTGAGAAATGTATTTAACAAAACTTAGAGTCCATTTACAGACTCTAATTGTTATGAATAGCTTGGAATTTTCAGTTGAAAATACTACTTATAAAAAGTAAATCCAAAACATAAGAAAAGAATAGGAAACTGTTAGAATCTCAACAGGACTTTTTTCNATCAGGAACAAGAGTTGGAAGTCTGGTGAGAAATGTATTTAACAAAACTTAGAGTCCATTTACAGACTCTAATTGTTATGAATAGCTTGGAATTTTCAGTTGAAAATACTACTTATAAAAAGTAAATCCAAAACATAAGAAAAGAATAGGAAACTGTTAGAATCTCAACAGGACTTTTTTCTTCCTCCCCTTACTATAGATTTATGCCTATGTTTCCTTTCTTCATTCATTATCCTTGGCATTAGGGTTCTGCAAATTCACCCAAAATGAGAAACATTCGAGAAAACACAAAGGTTAGAGATACAAACAGGCTCCAGGTTTTAGTGGGCAGCCCCCCAGGGATCAGTCAAACTGAGTAGACAGAAGCACTAAACACCAAAAAGATAATGACATTAGCCACTGCTGAGTAGACAATTGGAATTATTTTTCAAGTTATAGTTTTTTATATTTTCCTGGCTGTCATGTTTTGTCTCCCTGTCTTTTCATAAGTATACTGCAAATAAATAAGCAGCAAAAATGAAATTTCTTTCAGGCCTGGCCAAGTACTCATTGGCTTAATTTTAAGAGTAAAATTTTTAAAAAGGAGAAGTTCAATGATATGTGATAAAGAAAATCTAAACTAAAAGGTTTAAATTATATGAGAATTGTGATGATAATATATATGTAAACAGGTGATTTTTTTCCAGATAAATTTATACGATGAGAAAATAACAAGACTGTACCCAAAACTAATGATAGACTAGCGTAATAACTGCCTCCATGTTGTTATATACTTTTCCCAAAAAAGATGTGGTGAAAATCTAATGCAGCCCTTCCAGCTTACTATCTTCTTCCATTCTTTGTGAGCTATTTGCACTTTGACTCTCGCCACAAGTTCTCATTCATTACCCATTACCATTTCCTTTGAGATGTGCTTGGCCAGTCACCAAAGCTAAATTGCCAACATATTTCTAGCTCCAAAAGACTTGAATTCTTACAAAGACATTCACATTAGATTAAGATTTGTATGTCTAACCTTTCAGCTATCATCAGTCAGTTCAGTCGCTCAATCATGTCTCTTTGAGACCCCATGAACTGCAGCACCCCAGGCCTCTCTGTCCATNACTTGAATTCTTACAAAGACATTCACATTAGATTAAGATTTGTATGTCTAACCTTTCAGCTATCATCAGTCAGTTCAGTCGCTCAATCATGTCTCTTTGAGACCCCATGAACTGCAGCACCCCAGGCCTCTCTGTCCATCACCAGCTCCCAAAGTATACTCAACTAGTGTCCCTCGAGTTGGTGATGCCATCCAACCATCTCATCCTCCCATTCTCCTCCCACTCTCAATCTTTTCTAGCATCAGGGTCTTTTCAAATCAGTCAGCTCTTCACATCAGGTGGCCAAAGTATTGGGGTTACAGCTTCAGCATCAGTCCTTCCAATGAATATTCGGGATAGATAGCCTTTAGGATGGATTGATTGGAATGCCTTGAAGCCCAAGGCACACTCAAGAGTCTCCTCCAACACCACAGTTCAAAAGCATCAATTATTCCATGCTCAGCTTTCTTTATAGTCCAACTCTCACATCCATACATGACTATTGGGAAAACCTTAGCCTTGTCCAAATGGACCTTTGTTGGCAAAGTAACATTTCTGCTTTTTAATATGCTGTCTAGGTTGGTCATCTTTTCTTCCAAGGAGCAAGCATCTTATAATATCATGGCTACAGTCACCATCTGCAGTGATTTTGGAATTTTGGAGGCCCCCAAAATAGTCTGTCACTATTTCCATTGTTTCCCCATCTATTTGACATGAAGTGATGAGACCAGATGCTATGATCTTCATTTTCTGAATATTGAGTTTTAAGCCAACATTTTCACTCTCCTCTTTCAGTTTCATTAAGAGGCTCTTTAGTTCTTCTTCACTTTCTCCCCTTTGGCTGGTGTCATCTGCATATTTGAGGTTATTGATACTTCTGNAAAAAAAAAAAAAAAAGGAAATTATTCTGCTTGACTCACAAGTGCAGAGGACATCCTGAATGAGAGCAGGGAGTTCAGCTGGGGTTTGTCAGCATCACCAAGAGAGGGACTTGCATTGTGATGGCAGCGATGTGGGTGCTGCTAAGTGATCAATTTGGGATGTATTTTGAAGGCAGCACTGATAAGCCCCAAGTGGCTTTCGATGGTTTAGATGAAGTTGGTGATGTTTTCTGTAGGGAAGAGACTGAAGTGAGAGGTCCAAACTACCTTCTGAATTTTTTGTTTGAGGATTTGAACAGGTGAGATGAAGACTATGAATGTGTTATATGCAGTCAAGGACACGAAGCTGCTCATGGCAATCTAGTGGGTGCATATGCTGACGAAGTTAGGAACAAAGGCTTGGTTTTATTTAAGGCTGTGTGTTTAATGCTGCTGGATTGTCCTAGGCTGACTATGATGCGTCATGGCCAGAAATGGAAGGGAAGAGATCTGAAATTTACCCAGAACTTCTAAAGCCAAATGCCAGTTTCTCTGGAACTGGTTTTTATTGTTTACAAACCAGAAGGTAAGCCAGCTTGATAATGTTAAACTTTTGATACATTCTGGACTCCTTTTAGGTATCTGGTGATTTCCAGGCACTTTCTAGAAAAACTGTTGCATATTTATTTAAAATCTTCACAAAGAGACCTAGCGAATCTTTGGTCACTAAACATTATCAGATATTCCTCTAATTTGAGATGTACCATTCTATGTAATATCAGTTCAGTTCAGTTCAGTTGCTCAGTCGTGCACAACTCTTTGCAACTCCATGAATCACAGCATGCCAGGACTCCCTGTCCATCACTAACTCCCGGAGTTCACTCAGACTCATGCCCATCGAGTCCGTGATGCCATCCAGCCATCTCATCCTCTGTTGTCCCCTTCTCCTCCTGCCCACAATCTCTCCCAGCATCAGAGTCTTTTCCAATGAGTCAACTCTTCACGTGAGGTGGCCAAAGTACTGGAGCTTCAGCTTTAGCATCACTATTTCCAAAGAAATCCCAGGGCCTATCTCCTTCAGAATGGACTGATTGGATCTCCTTGCAGTCCAAGGGACTCTCAAAAGCCTTCTCTAGCGCCACAGTTCAAAAGCATCAATTCTTCGGCGCTCAGCTTTCTTCACAGTGCAATTCTCACATCCATACATGACCATTGGAAAAACTATAGCCTTGACTAGACGGACCTTTGTGGGCAAAGTAATATCTCTGCTTCTGAATATGCTATCTAGCTTGGTCATAACTTTCTTTTCAAGGAGTGTCTTTTAATTTCATGGCTGCAATCACCATCTGCAGTGATTTTGGAGCCCTCCCCCCAAAATAAAGTCTGATAATGTTTTCACTGTTTTTCCATCTATTTCTCGTGAAGTGATGGGATCAGATGCCATGATCTTAGTTTTCTGAATGTTGAACTTTAAGCCTATTTTTTCACTCTCCTCTTTCACTTTCATCAAGAGGCATTTTAATTCCTCTTCACTTTCTGCCATAAGAATAAACTACAAATGCAAAACAATATATGACTTTAGTGGTGTGGTAGACAGCTCTGCCTGATATGTAGCTACAACACTGGGAACATTCAGCCTCCTTATTCACAGCTTAGTGAGAGAAAGAATCAAAAATCAGATGGCTGGAGATGACAGCCATCTCTTCTGAGCATGTGTTGTTTAGCCAGATCTAATTGTCTTGCTCATAAGGGATTAGAATGGAAAATTAAGAAGTCAGGAGATACCCAGAATAATAGGCAAGTTGCTCTTGGAGTATAAAATGAAGCATGGCAAAGGTTGATAGAGTCTTGTCACGAGAACATGCTGGTCATAACAAACATCCTTTTGCAACAACCCAAGAGATGATTCTACATGTGGACATCACCTGATGGTCAATAGTAAAATCAGATTGATTTTGTTCCATGTATTCGAGTATGGAAAAGCTCTATATAGTCATCAAAACAGTATCTGGAGCTGACTGTGGCTCAGATCATCAGCATCTTATTACAAAATCCAGGTTTAAATTAAAGAAAGCAGGGAAAACTACTAGGCAATTCAGGTATGACCTATATCAAATACCTTATGATTACACCCTGGAGGTGACAAATAGATTCAAAAGATTAGTTCTGATAGACAGACTGCCTGAAGAACTATGGATAAGGGTCCTTAACACTGTATCAGAGGCAGTGACCAAAACCATCTCAAAGAAAAATAATTGTGAAGAAGGCAAAGTGATTGTCTANTTACACCCTGGAGGTGACAAATAGATTCAAAAGATTAGTTCTGATAGACAGACTGCCTGAAGAACTATGGATAAGGGTCCTTAACACTGTATCAGAGGCAGTGACCAAAACCATCTCAAAGAAAAATAATTGTGAAGAAGGCAAAGTGATTGTCTAAGGAGGCTTTAAAGATGCTGAAGAAAGAGAAGTGGATGGCAAGGGAGAAAGGGAAAGATATACCCAACTGAATGCAGAGTTGCAGAGAATAGCAAGGAGAGAAAAGCAAGAATACTGGAGTGGGTTGCCATTTCCTTCTCCAGGGGATCTTCCCGATCCCAGGATTGAACCCAGGTTTCCTGCATTGTAGGCAAATGCTTTACCATCTAAGCTACTAGGGAAGCCCAAGGTGAGATAAGGTCTTAAATGAACAATGCAAAGACATAGATGAAATCAATAGAATGAAAAAGACTAGAAATCTCCAAGAAAATAGAAGATATCAAGGAAAAATTTCATAGGAAGATGGACACAATAAAGGGCAGAAACAGCAAGGACCTAACCGAAGCAGAAGAGACTAAGAAGAGGTGTCAAGAATACACAGAAAAACTATACAAAAAAGATCTTACTGACTGGGATAACCATGATGGTGTGATTGCTCACCTAGAGCCAGACATCCTAGAGTATGACATCAAGTGGGCTGTAAGAAGCATTACTAACAATAAAGCTAGTGGAGGTGATGGAATTCCAGCTAAGCTATTTAAAAATTCTATTAGATGATCCAATATGCCAGCAGATTTGGAAAACTCAGCAGTAGCCTCAGGACTGCAAAAGGTCAGTTGTCATTTCAATCCCAAAAAGGAAAATGCCAAAGAATGTTCAAATTACCATACAATTGCACTCATTTTACATGCTAGCAAGTACTGATCAAAATCCTTCAAGTGAGGCTTCAGTAGTTTGAGAACTGAGAACTTCCAGATGCACAAGCTGGGCTTCAGATTGGTAGATGAGGAACTAAAGATCAAATTCCCAATATTTGTTAGATCATAGACAAAGCAAGAGAACTCCAGAAAAAATTTTCTTCACTGACTATACTAAAGCCTTTCACTGCATCGATCACAACAAATTGGAAAATTCTTAAAGAGATGGAAATACCAGACCACCTTACCTGCCTCCTGAGAAACTTGTATATAAGACAAGAAGCAGCAGTCAGAACTTTACATGGAAGGACTGACTGGTTCAAAATTAAGAAAAGAGTATGTTAAGGCTATATATTGTCCCCCTGATTATTTAACTTACATGCAGAGTATATCATGCAAAATGCTAGGCTGGATGAATCATAAACTGATTCTAGGATAAATATCAACAGTCTGAGATATGCAGATAAAACCATTGTAACAGCAGAATGTGAAGCCAAGTGGGCCTTAGAAAGCATCACTACCAACAAAGCTAGTGGAGGTGATGGAGTTCCAGTTGAGCTATTNATTGGAAAAGACTCTGATGCTAGGGATTGTGGGCAGGAGGAGAAGGGGACGACAGAGGATGACGTGGCTGGATGGCATCACTGACTCGATGGGCATGAGTCTGAGTGAACTCCGGGAGTTAGTGATGGACAGGGAGTCCTGGCATGCTGCGATTCATGGGGTCGCAAAATGTTGGACACAATTGAGTGACTGACGTGAACAACAGAAAGTGAAGAGGAACTAAATAGCTTCTTCATGAGGGTGAAAGAGGAAAGTGAAAAAGCTGGCTTGAAACTCAACAGTAAAAAAAATATGATCATACCTTCAGCTCCCATCATTTAATGCAAATAGAAGGGAAAAAAACTGGAAACAGTGACAGAATTTATTTTAGTGGACTCAAAAATCACTGCAGATGGTGCCTGAAGCCATGAAATTAAAAAGACAGTGGCTCCTTGGAAAGAAAGCTATGACAAACCTACACAGCATATTAAAAAGCAGAGATATCACAATGCCAACAAAGATCTGTATGGTCAAAGCTATGGTTTTTCCAGTAGTCATGTATGGATGTGAGAATTAGACCATAAAAATGCTGAGTGCTGAAGTACTGATGCTTTTGAATTATGGTGTTTAAGAATGCTCTTGAGAGTCCCATGGACTGCAAGGAGATCTAACTAGTCAATCACAAAGAAAATCAACCCTGAATACTCATTGGAAGGCCTGATTTAGAACACTGACGCTCCAATACTTTGGCCACCTGACAGGGAGAGCTCATTTATTGGAAAAGACTCTGATGCTTGGACAAACTGAAGGCAAAATAAGAATGGGTCAGCAG
The DNA here is from genome assembly GCA_006410615.1 of Neotragus moschatus. Classification (NCBI taxonomy): domain Eukaryota; kingdom Metazoa; phylum Chordata; class Mammalia; order Artiodactyla; family Bovidae; genus Neotragus; species Neotragus moschatus. The sequence continues at coordinate 2,448,837 of SJYA01000601.1, read as the reverse complement.
AGGATGAGATGGCTATATAGCATCACCAATTCAATGGATAAGAATTTGAGATTCATGTCTCCCTGTTGATAGTGGTGGACAGAGGTGCCTGGTGTGCTGCAGTTCATGGGGTCACAGAGTCATATACAACTTAGTGACTGAAAAATAACAGCAATTATCTAGCACCTGGATCCCAACTGCAAGTGAAACAGAAAATCTTGGAGAGCATGTTTGGCAGACATTACATTCTCTTTAATACATATGTTCTCTTTGCACAGATATTTTCATAACTCAGGTAGAAACTTTTGGTTAAATAAATACTATCTTGTTGTCTTGTAGCTAATTTGTGTCTGACTGTAGCTGTCAGGCTTCTCTGTCCATGGGATTTCCCAAATAAGAATACTGAAGTGGGTTGCCATTTCCTTCTCCAGTGGATCTTCCCAACCCAGAGATTGAATCTATGTCTCTTGTGTCTCCTGAATTGGCGGGGAGATTCTTTATCACTGTGCAACCTGGGAACCCCTAAGTAAATGCCGACTTACATAAATAATGGAATACTATGAAGCTGTCAAATAATTTATGAAGATCTCACAAAACATATAAAAACAAAATATCAAAATACAGAAGAGTGTGGATAGTATGTGGCCACTCATGTAAGAAAGAGCAGAGTTAAGAATTTATGTTTTTAACTGTTTGTGTTGTATAGAAAATAGGTGAAGGATAAACTTAAGCAACTGGTAGAAACAATTACCTGGTCATGGTGATAGAGACCATGGATGAGAAAAGTAAGAGAAAGAGTGAGAATAAGACTTCTGAGTGTAATTCATTTTATATTGTTTTGATTTTTTAAATATATGAATAGAGTGCCAACTAAAACTACTAAAAATTGATTTTAAAAGTGAGGTATAAGAAACAAGTTCTCAGCCCACCTCTGATCTTGTTTATTCTCAGTGATAAGGGGTATCAAATCATCAGCAGCTAATTCCAGAGTACCCATTGTTTAAAATGACAGCATCCGGTGGAGTAGGGTACCCGAGGATCACCAATTAGTTCAAGCATGGCTTCATTACAGCATTACATGCAAAGTGTCATGTGTTATTGCTCACTTAATAAACCTCATTTCAGCACATGGATTAATGAAGATAAAGTAGCTAAATATTGCCTGGGATTTCTTGTATATACATAAGATTTTCATTTGTCAGGAAAAGAAGGAAAACTTAGTAATAGATTGGTGGATTTTCTGCTCCTCTTATTATAATGATGTTTCACGTTAGTTGCTCAGTCATGTCCAACTCTTTGTGACTCCCATCACGATTCTCTGTCCATGGAATTCTCCAGGTAAGAATACTGGAGTGGGTAGCCATTCCCTTCTTCAGGGAATCTTCCTGACTCAGGGATCGAACAGGGTCTCCTGGATTGCAGACAGATTCTTTACCATCTGAGCACAGGGAAGCCCTTCTTATTACAATGCTGATGTATAACTCTATAGGAGTTTGGAAGTTATAGTTTGATATAACTTTAAATTTACAAAATTACTGATCTGCGTGAACAAATTTTCCAAGGGAAAATAATTTCTACCGATAATTTAAATTTGTATACTATTCCAAGTTGATAGGCATGAAAATCATTATTATGGTAATATATTTATTATTCATGCTTATGAATTTCAAAGTAATAACAATATGAAATTATATTAAAAAGTATAAGATGTTGAACTAAACAGATATGGATTTAATTTCTATCTTTGCTAGTTCTATGGGCTTTTTGTTTCATCTTCCAGGAATTTTCACTTCCCCCTACCTATAGAATGGGAATAATATTAATTACTTTATTTGGTTGTTGTGAGAATTGAGCTTAAGTTTTTAAAATATTTAGGATAAAATCTGGCAGGAGAAAGCATGCTCTGTAGGTGGTTGCTATTATTGCTATTGCACATTGACTAGCTAGTCAAAATTTAGTCAAATTTATTTAGAGGTAATCCTACAAATACTTTAGAAATGAATCATATATTATTCGTTTTACCAAAGTTATAGTGAGATTTTATGGAAGAAACAATTTCTTTTTATTTATTATAATGTAAGACAAAGAGTTTCGAGATAAGGAAGGACATGCTGAAGAAGCATAAGGTATAGGAAATGGCTTTGGCTGGAGAATAGAGAAAAACGTTGACATTTGGAAAATATGGGTTGTTGTTCACATTATTTGAGTTATTATTTAGAAATACACTTATCACATTGTAGGAACCTGCTAAATAAGAGTGCTCATTAGCATTAGCTACAGTCCATGGGGTTGCTAAGAGTCAGACACGACTGAGCAACTGCACTTTCACTTTTTACTTTCATGCACTGGAGAAGGAAATGGCAACCCACTCCAGTGTTCTTGCCTGGAGAATCCCAGAGATGGGGGAGCCTGGTGGGCTGCCGTCTATGGGGTTGTACAGAGTTGGACACGACTGAAGCGACTTAGCAGCAGCAGCATTAGCATTTCACAGTAAAATTAGAGGATAGATAACTTCTATCTATCTTACTGGTTTGATCACTAAGTCAAAGCATGAATCTAAAAAAAAAAAAATTAAAATCAGTCATTTGGGAAAATGTCAAAATTTTGAGGTAGTTAGTAGGTAGTAAAAATATTTGAATAATATGCCACTATAGTTTAATGTTACTGTGTTATTAAACTTTAGTATTTTGTTTTCTAAAAAGTTTTCTCAAGATTTTGAGCTCTATATTGTTTTAAACATGTTTCTTCTTTATTTTTAAGTCCAGTGTCTTTCAAGGGAAACTTAATTTATATGTTTCAGATTCTTTTATACCTAACTCATCCAAAAGTTATTTTTGCAAAAATTCTTTGATGTCCAGAAAGCTTTATCACTTTCTTATAATATATTCAAGATCTTTTCCTGTGGAAATTGGAAAACATGTCTTGTTTAAAGTAAATAAATGAAAACACCTAATGATAGGGAGACATGTATGAAATCTCTCCCTCTCTTTTTCTTTCTCTTTGTAATATTTCTGTATTTGTACCTTGGTATCCAGCAATGATCATTTCTGGAAATCAAACTGGCAAAGCATTTGAAGAATTTAACTTTCTTCAAATCAGTTCAACTTAATAAACATGTTTTGCTACTTCTGTTGTATGGGAAAATATGAAAATTTCTGTAGATGATAGCAATGAAAATGACACATAAAAACTAAAATTCAGTGCATATCTTCAAGGAGTTTATATTCTAGTAGTAGAGATAGATAAACATTAAAGAAATTATACTATTTGGCTGAAAGAGGTAAAAGCAAAGCTGTGTGTAAGTAGAACAAGAAGGATTGTGAATTGAATCTGAAGAACTGAGAAAAGATTTTCACATAATAGGTGCAATTCAAGTCAGCCTTATTAGAATTTCAGGGATTATTACAATTTCAACGAATAAAGACTTGAGGAGGGTATCCCTCTCTCAAGAAAATCACGTGAGCATGACACACAAGGTGAAGCCATAATGTGCAGCACTTTAAATGCCAAGCTTAGAGTTTGTATTTTATTTGCTAGGTAACAGGGGAATCATCTGAATGTCCTTGAGGAGAATAAGTAATACAAATGTACCTTGGGCTTTAGAAAGATAAAGTTGATGGAAACGTGATAGATGAAGACACAAGGGAGTCAGAAGGTTCTGAGAACAATGAGATCTGAGACCAATCTGAGTTTAGATGAGGGTCAATGAAGACATAAACTATGGTAGCAGAAATGAGAAGGTGAGCAACAAAGAAGGAGAAGTTGATTATGGTTCCTGGATATTCAGTTAAGGTGTACAGTAGTTAGAATATGGTTCAAGCTGGCTATTAAAAATATACCTAAAACCAGAACAATTCAAACAAAAGAGACTTTGTTTTCTTTTATGAACAGAGGGACACGGAGAAGTGACTTGACTCTATAAGTTCACATCCAGCATTGTTGAAACAGTGAACATTGGCTCTCAACTACTTCCAATTACTGTCTTTGGAAAGAGAGTGAAGAAGTTGAAAGCAAGCTGCTTCCTTTTAGAGAAGTGACCCTGAAATTCTTTGCATGGCACTCATACATATTCCCCTCCTAGACTCTAAGAAATTTTCTATTCAGAGTCTAAAATCTGGCAGCTCAGAGTCCAAAAGATTGTTTTCCTACATCTTGCACTTGTATCATGAGGAGTGTTTGAAATTATTTTGGGTCATATAAAGAGGAAGTAAGGGTTTCCCAGGTGGCACAGAGGTTAAGAATTTACTTTCCAATGCAGGACACACAGGAGTAGTGAGTTCAGTCCCTGGGTCAGGAATATACCCTGGAAAAGGAAATGACAACCCACTCCAGTATTCCTGCCTGAAAAATTCCATGGACAGAGAAATGTTGGGAGCCAAGTGTGAGGAATCCCACCTGTGACAAGGTCATGCGGCAGAGATTTGATGGGCAAGGTCGAGTCAGATCTCAGGGCTTCCCCCTGGTATTTCCTGAGCACATACCCCAGAAATAAGAATCTGCCTGACATTTTACTTTTTCTATTCTGACACTCTCTGGAAAAAGTCAATCAGGGCTTTAGTCTTCTGCATTTGAAAGGAGTATTTCAGCTCAACCCCCTCTGATAACGCTCTAACTTGCCTAACAGGTTCCCCAGACTTTTTACAACTTGTGAATTGCTTACAGCCCCCAACTGTGAGAAGCACAAAGCTTAAAGCATCTTAAAGATACAGAGCCTTTTCTAAAGAGCTAAAAATCATATCAGTGACAGGATTTCACTGTTGACTCAATGATTACTGCCAGGTCTCCATATTCATTATCTTTTAGGCACCTGGGAGGATGTTAATCAATGTAAACGGGATATGGAAAAAGATATATAGTAGTTTTGAAGTTAGCAACACTAGACTTTTGAATTAATTACTTTTCTTTTGTTATAAATCACTGTACTCCTTTTACTTGTCACAAATTGCTGTATCTTTGCTATGTAAGAATGTAACTTTATTTAGTGTTTTCTGAGAATGGCACCAGACTTTGGGAAGAACAACACAAATGAGTCTTCTGGTTAACAAGCCCTTATCAGAAAAGAGCCGTAAAATGTTAATTTGCCCTTTTGGCTGGAAGATGATGTAAATCACCGAAGGCTTGTGTATACTAGGTATGCAGAGAGAAAAGCCTGGTTTGGATAAGAGTCTGGGCTGCTAATGCTGCATAATTTTGTATTATCCATTGATCTCTATGTATAATCAAAAAGGTATATAAGGCCCTTCTAGACAATAGGGGCTGGGGCCAGTTGCTGGACTGGTTTCCCCTGTGTCTCCTCTCTAATTTCTGGCTGAATTCCCATCTGGGGCATGGAGGCTCACCATGTCTACTTACTTGTCCCAGCTTCTAAGATCCACGTGAGGGGGAGCCCAAGTCGGGGCACCCTCCAATATTCAAGAGGATGCCAGTGGCTCAATGTAGATGGTGCAAGTTCCTTGTCTGGAACTTTACTGGCTTTCCACGTAAACCAAGTTTCAGCCTCTTTTCTTCACTAAATTTTCCTACTATATTATTATTTCCTAATCTTATATTTCTAAATAAATAAGTTTTTCCTTGCCAACGCCATCCTTGCTTCAAATTCCCTGGATCCACCAGGGCTGGACCCCAGCAGAGAAATCTGCTGGGTTACTGTCCCTGGGGTCACAAAGGGTCAAACACTACTGAGTGCCTGAGCACGCATAAAAAAGAGGCAGGCAGGCATTCAATCCCATGGATGACAAGTTGAATGGAGGAAGAGAGGATGGAGGGAGAAGATAAAGCCCTCAGTAAAGCAATTTTTTCCCCTTGTTTGGTAGATTTGTCCTGTTGTGAAGGCTCTGAAGCTGAGCAATTGCCCCACCAGAGGTTTCCAGTGCTGACCTATGTATACACCAGATTCAGTCATCACACTTACCAATGCTGATTTTTAAAATTGTGTGAATATTGATTTAATATCTGTCACATGCACAGTACCATAAGCTCCATGAGGACAGGCACTTGATATTTTTTGTTTAATACCGAATTCTCCCAATGTTTAGCAAAGTATCTGATATATTTATGGAGAAGGCAATGGCACCCCACTGCAGTACTCTGTCGTGGAGAATCTCATGGGCAGAGGAGCTTGGTAGGCTGCAGTCCATGGGGTCGCTAAGAGTCAGACACGACTGAGCGACTTTACTTTCAATTTCCACTTTCATGTATTGGAGAAGGAAATGGCAACCCACTCCAGGGTTCTTGCCTGGAGAATCCCAGGGATGGGAGAGCCTAGTGAGCTGCCATCTATGGGATTGCACAGAGTCAGACACCAATTGAAATGACTTAGCAGCAACAGCAGCAGCAGCAGCTGATATATTTAGAGAGCCAGATATACATATATAGTTTCAAGTTACGTCTCAATAAATTTCAACCCTAAAGAAAATCTAAAGGAGTAGTAGAGAAATGTACATGCTCATTCACTAATAGTTAATGTTTGCCTTATTTATTTTTCTCTTGTACTCTTCCTCCTGAATCCACCAAAAGTAAGTTGCTGATGTTATGATACTACTTTTAAATAATTCAGGAAGGAAGGAAAGACTGAATGAAGGAAATCAGCTGTTGTTTTAATTCCTTTTGCATTTACCAAGTCTTTGTGCTTTATGTTTACTCCCAGGATAATTTAGCCAAAATCATGAAAAAATTTTTCTTGGCTTCATAGAAAATAGTAAGGGAAAAATAGTGATCATTTACATGACTGCTATTTTTGAATATTCTAAAAAAATAGATTCAATTTCAAAATAATTTAAGGAGTTATTATAAGCCAAATGAATCTTAAAATTTAACTTAAGTATTTAAATGGATACATTTTCCCCCAAAGAATAGTTGTTAGCTACACAGAAAGAGAAAAATGGAAAGTACCACAAGTTGGGAACACTAAAATTGTGATGATATAGCTTTTCTTCACTTTGAGGTTTGGAGACATTCTTTACTGGGTACTTCTGCTTCCCAGGTTGTGCTAGTGATAAAGACCCCACCTACCAATGCAGGAGACAAGAGACAAACACGGATTACACTCCTGGGTGAGGAAGATCCCCTGGAGGAGGACATGGCAACCAACCCACTCCATGGACAGAGAAGGCAGGCAGGCTATAGTCCATAGTGTTGCAAAGAGTCAGACATGATTGAAGCAACTTAGCACATTTGCTTCACTTTTAGAAGGCTGATTTAAACATTGAGGTATTTCTAAATAGAGGTAAGGAAAAAAAATCAGATTTAGAAGTTTCAACAGATCCTAGAGGGGTTCTCTCTGCTAGAGGAATAAATTACCAGCATTCTGATAACATTCATAGATGATCCTAAGGTGAAGGTGAAGGTGAAGGTGAAGTCGCTCAGTTGTGTCCGACTCTTTGCAACCCTGTGGACTGTAACCTACTAGGCTTCTCTGTCCATGGGATTCTCCAGGCAAGAATACTGGAGTGGATTGCCATTTCCTTCCCCAGTAGATCTTCCCGACCCAGGGATTGAACCCAGGTCTCCCATATTGGAGGCAGATGCTTTAACCTCTGAGCCCCAGGGAAGCCCCAGATGATCCTAGAAGAAGTGATAAATATAGGTAAGTTCGAGACAATACAGATAGCTTACAGGGAACGATGTCAGATTCATGATCTCNCCCCAGTAGATCTTCCCGACCCAGGGATTGAACCCAGGTCTCCCATATTGGAGGCAGATGCTTTAACCTCTGAGCCCCAGGGAAGCCCCAGATGATCCTAGAAGAAGTGATAAATATAGGTAAGTTCGAGACAATACAGATAGCTTACAGGGAACGATGTCAGATTCATGATCTCTGAAGATTTAGCTTTGGGACCAGGGATCAGGCTTTATCACTCAAGAGCTCTTGTATAGCAGAGTTTTATTAAACAAGAAAAGGAACAGAGAAAGCTTCTGACACAGACATCAGAAGGGGGCCAGAGAATGCTCCCCTCACTAGTGTTATCAAGGGAGTTATATACTTTTAAAATTAGTTATTACAATAAAACAAAAGAATGTCTGGAGGTTGTAAAAATCTTACTAGACCCACTCCCATAATTTACATTTTAAGATAACAGGAGTAGCCAGAAGATAGATTTTCAGGAAGGAGAAACTGTCCTCAAGCAGGATACATTGTTGTTATATAATCCTTAGTTTGCCAACAAAGGTCCATTTACTCAAGGCTATGGTTTTTCCAGTAGTCATTTATGGATGTGAGAATTGGACTATAAAGAAAGTTGAGCACTGAAGAATTGATGCTTTTGAACTGAGGTGGTGGAGAAGACTCTTGAGAGTCCATTGGATTGCAAGATCGAACTAGTCAATCCTAAAGGAAATCAGTCCTGAATATTCATTGGAAGGACTGATGCTGAAGCTGAAACTCCAATACTTTGGCCACCTAATGTGAAGAACTGACTCATTTGAAAAGACCCTGATACNGAGGGGCAGGGGTCAGGATTGGGAGCTCATATACACTCGTGTCTGATTCATGTCAATGTATAGCAAAACGAATACAGTATTGTAAAGCAAAACAAACTAAAAAATAAAAAAAAGAAAAAAAGCATTTTATGTAAGTAAGACTAAAAATGTAGAGAAAAAAAGATGTCTGTCCTTTCCTCCTCCTTGAGAATTCCAGATCCCTATCTCCTTGAGAACCCCAAACCTCTCTCTCCTCCTTGGGACCTTGGATTTCTTATCAACTTGCCTAGGAATTGCCTCTCTCAATACTATATTTACACTATAAGTAGTTGGAAATAGGATAAGAATAGTAGAGCAAGGAATTCGTAAAGAAAAACTGATATTAGTATTAATGAATGAAACTACAGTTGGCTTCTTCAAGAATATAAAAAATATTGTCTTTTATAAAGGGCCTCCTTACATCTCAGGGACTCAGATCTACTAAATGTCAGTGTAGAGATAAAAGCTTAACTTTATATAACTAAAAAACAAATACTTTTTTGCTACCCTTTGCTACTCCTCATTTACCAAAACAAACACTTAAAGAAAAGAAGAGGGAATCCTGTATTGGGAAGGCTCATGTTTTCTTCCTTTGATTTAAATGGAAATATTATATTGTGTTTAAATATTCAGTACCAGAATGTGGGCCAATAGATGTCCAGGGGATATTTGGTACATTTAAACATACAGTATATATTTCCCTTATTCCCATTCAGTGCTTGAAAGTTTCATAAATATACATACATATATGAATTACATATACACATTTTAGTTTTTCAGTTATTCTATTTTACCGTCTTGATAACCTTGTAAAGGAAGTAGTGGAACTCCTAGCTTTCCCATTTGAAGGCAAGGTAACTGAGGAACAGCAAGATTAAATGATTTGTCTGGTGTCATGTAAGATGTTAGTACTCCTGAGATTACCCATATCTCTTGGCATCCTTTGCATTATGCAGTTTTAACCTAAGGATTCTGAATTTTTAAGATCTGTTATTAACAGAGAGATTAAGCTCAATTAAAATAAAAAATAAAAAATAAAATAAAATTATAAATATATAATCAGATCTATTATATTAGAAGAGCTAATCTGATTTTTGAGATTATAGTTCATATTATTAACTTTTTCTAAATAAGATGCTCTAAGTTAAGAGTACCCTTGTCAGAATTGCCCTTTACCAAAGTGGGCAGACCACAGCTTCTTTATCCTCATGTGAGAAAAAGGTACCAGGAAAGAGTGGAGGTGTCTCTACACCTCCACTCACTTAGAGTTGTTACAAACATCTTAACTGTTATCAAGGTTGACCTTTTTCAGTACTTTTGGAGTCTCTTAAAAATCTAACGAAATACATGCTTTCTGTTCTCAGAAAATAAAACTAAAAAGGCAAAACTGAAAAAGACCAAAAAAAAAAAAAAAATTGGGACAGGAAAAGATTGGACAGTTCATTAATTCTGGGTTAAGAAGTTCTGGTCTGGGAATATGGGATTGAATCAATGTTCTAGCTTTGGAACAGTAAGAACTAAAAGACTAATAGATGACAGAATATTACAGATATATTTACAATGAGTCGCTAAAGGAAAGTAGACCAATGGCAAGGATGCAGAAGAACTTGGGTAAAAATAATAACAATAATAATGATATTCCTTCAGTAGCATGACTTAGATATTGATCTGTATCACTCCCTTGGCACCTTATTTCTTGTGGAGATATTATGTGGGTTATTTCCTTCATCTGAATATCTTAAGATAAGCATTCAAGAGAAAAGCAATAAAAATAACATAATGTATCCATAAATGAAGAAATTATAAAAAGTACTTTAGATTTTCCCAAAATAAAACAGAAAATGTCTAAAGAGAAGAAAGATATGTTTATCAAGACTAATGGAGTTATAACTAGAAATAAGTAGAAGTCATATACATACACACATTTTTGTGAGAAAAAGTATATGTGCTCACACACATAATTGTGTGTATATATGTGTGAGTGTATAACATATCTTTTATCTGTCTTTATAGCTCTTAATATAAATTTTGTTAATCTTTCTAGCTCTTATATAATTTTTGTCAATCTTATTGCTAATAGATTCACTTATAGTCTCTCAAGGGATGTAGTGGGAAATATAGCTCTTGTTTTAAAGTTATAAAATAGACTAAAATTCTGTGAGCAAATTAGTGTGTACTTTTTGCAAGTAAACTCAAGGCAGTAAAATATGGAGACTGAAAAAAAACTCAAATTGCTAAAAAGCTCATAGCACACTGGAAACCTGTGTACTTCATACAATGTATTTCTACTTAATTACTATATATATGTATGCCTAAAATTTCAAATTGGAGCTATAAAATAAAAGGCTAGTCATTTTAGAATTGTGTCATTGTAATTCAGTAACGTGAAAAAAATTCTAACCCATTATGAGGTGAAGAACAGGCTGCCTAGCAACCATTTTAACTAGTTTCCTCAAGATTCTCAAGAGAAAAATGGATGTTTGCCAGGGAGTATTTGTTTTTGTTTTTATAACAAAGTTTTGGGATGATTGTTAAGTAGTTTCTCCAGTTGTTTTTCGCGTTTTCATCATCTGAAAGAAAATATTTGAAAGGAAAGGAGGGATGGAAGTGTTAGGCAAGTAGAATAGGGAAAAGGAGTCCAAAATGGTGGTAGCTAAAAGACAAGGAAGGGAAAAGCCTGCAAAAATAGAACAAAAAAGGTCCGAGGACCGGAGAGAGGACCTCAGGTAAAACAAATAACACTCCTGGCTGGCCCAATTTACATAGGACAGGCTCAGGGAGAGATAAACATATAAATAGAGGAGCCAAAGCCAGCTCTCTCTCTCTCTCTCTCTCCCCTGCGCGCTGGGGCACTCTTCTCCTCATGTCTTTGGATCGACGTGCCCTCAAGCACGAAGATGGATTTTCCTGCTATCTTCTAAATAAAATAGAGCTGTAACGCTGATTTGTCTAAGAGCCTTAACAAGGTCCATTTGAGACTTGAGAGCTATAACACGGTCTATCCAAGACCTGAGAGCTGTGACAAGTCGAGGGGGCTTTAATGTCCGTCACTCCAAATCTTTGTTGTGACAAGACAAAGAACCGAGGAACATATACTCGCATGATGGAAGGAAGGAAAGAATTGTGGTAGGACGGGAGGGAGGAAAGGAAGAGAGGGAAGGGGGGAGGAAGGAATATACATAAGGACCCACGTGGACTCTTTTAAGCACTCACTCAGGAATTCAAATACAGTAATGTAAATCAAAGTCAGGTGCTTTTGTTTATTATCAGTTCAGTCTCAGTCGTGTCCGACTCTTTGTGACCACGTGGGCTGCAGCACACCAGGCTTCTCTGTCCATCACCAACTCCCGGAGCTTCTCAGACTCATGACCGTCGAGTCAGTGATGCCATCCAACCATCTCATTCTCTGCCGTCACCTTCTCCTTCTTTATTATAAATGGGCATAAAAACATTTTTGTGGAATACTCACAATCAAATTCAAAGTAATGATATTGACTTGGCTACAAGCTCATTGAAATGTGTTACAAGAAAGAATATGTGTTGATGGTATTTCTTGACCCAGGATTCAAGGGCAAATTTGAAACTCCATGACTACTTCATGAAGCTATAGATCACCAGGAAGATGTTCTCATAAAGAAAATGTGGCAAGTTAGGTCATTCTCCTTCTTCCGGACTTCCTGGTTAAGTAAAAGCACCTTCATAAAACATTCACAGCATATTTTCATAGGATGTCCTAACATGTCAGTCCCTGCTCTGGGAGCAAAGAGAAAAGTGTTTGATGATGATTGCAGAAACAGTAGTTTTACATGTTTACTTTGAGAGAGAGAGAGAGAGAGGGAGAGAGATTTAGTTTTATCAAGCATCTATCATATAGCCTTCATGAGGTTGAGAGGGAAAAGCAAAAGTTGGATTTTGGGTTAAATTCCAGAGTTAGTGAAGTGTTAATGTGTTGCAGGAAATAAAATGATGAGTTAAAAAGATTAGAATCTCAAGAAAAGCAGAAGAGGTGGGAGATCTAGAGTATGATGGGTAAGTTTTACAAACGAGATGTTTAGAAACATAAATTACTTATATCCTTGTTTTATGCTATTATTTTTAGCAATAGATTTTGATTCTAAGACTATTGCCAGTTCAGTTTAGCAAACATAGTTTTGCATGCCTACAATACAAAGGTGTTTCAACAATAAAAATTGTTTTCTAGTCATTGTGAGTAATATAGAAACAGTGTTCCTTCTAGAATTTATTCTGAGCCCTGGATTTAATTGCATTCTATTATTGACCCAATACATAACAGGATTTATTTGCTATTTAATATTTTCCTTAAGTGTGGAAGAGAAAGTGATTGTTACTTTAAATTACCTGAGAAATTGCCATAATTTGCCACTTTATAATGTAAGACTAGATTTCCTACATTAGACTCTGACCTCATGATGAGTTTGAATGCCAAGACTATATTTCAACTACGCTGAGGCATACAGCATTGAAGGAAGGCAGAATACAACACCCTAAAATATTCTGTCATGTTTGAAAGGATAAAAACTGCCTGCATTGGTTACTCTAGGGTCACCCAATTGTTTTTGGATTCCATACTTATGAAACTGAATTTGTTTTTCTCCTATTAGTCTGTTTTATGTTAGTTTAATTAATAGAATGAAAAGAACCTAGAAGAGAAGAAGGGTAAGATTTTCCATCCCTGTAGCATAACATAAAGCTTTATTTGTTTAGATTATAATTAAGCCTTATTTTGACACATTAGTCTATATATTTCAGCATCTTATCATTTACTAGAACATTACCAAAAGACAATCTTTTGTAAGGTAGGAAGAATTTTTCCATTTTATATTTTTTATATTCTAGTTTTTTATGTTTCCTAAAGGTAAATAATGCATGAGAAAATCTACAGTACCTTGACTAGAATTTTTCTTTAAATATTAAATATTATTTTTGAAAATGTTTGAACTATGAATAGTGGTGCACAATATTTTTCCTGTTGGAAAGAAAGCCTGATGTTTATCCATTTCCCTTTGAAGTCTTGGCATACTAATGCTACACCAAGTGGTTGATTACTGAATTTCTCCTAAAAGTTATCAAACTTATAATTTCATGAAAAAAACAGAATACAGGTATTCTTTGAAGAGATAATTTACATGTTTAGTAGAAGGCTGAATTTTTGTCTTTTGTTTTTGCAGTGACTTTGGTTTCTCACTGATATAGTTTTTACCACTATAGATATGTTAGATTTTTTTAAATGTCATGACAACCCTAAATTAAATACACTAATACAAAAGTGAAACTGTTCCATGGCTAATACCAGACAGCATTTTATTCAAATTGCTATAAACCTTCCAGAGACAGTTCAAATTGCTCCCACCTAAGCTGGTTGTCTAATTTGAGTCCACTGCTTTATTCATCCAGGTTTCCAACAAAGATTGAGTAAAAATCCTCAGAACAGATGAGAATTTTATAATGAGAAAAAAAATTACAATTGTTTACAGGTAAAATAGGTACAATGACAGATATTAAAGTAAGACATGCATTGTATTCTAAAAATGATCCAAATAAGCATGAATATTTAGTAACATTTTTCTCTTTCCTTTCTGCCTTAAGGGTAATGTCTTCTGTTATGGACTCACTCTGCAGACTTTTCTTATTTCATGGAAATTTTACATACAATATAGAAAGAGCAGTAACAGAGTAGTGGTAAAATATATGCATGTTAGAGCCAAACTCTCAATCTTACCAGTCATCTGACTTGGGAAATGTTCAATCATTCTGTGCCTTAGTTTTCTCATCTTCAAATGAGGATTGAAAATAGAGACCACTTCTAGCACTGCTGAATAGTAAATACATTAATATACATCAAGAAATAATAATGTCTGTCTGAAGCATATCACACAGATTATGATGTGGCAATATGGTTAGTTAATTAAATGCATATTTAATACATAATTAAATCATAATTTAATAGGTTAAGAGTGGAGGTGAGAAGTCTTTCTTCAGTACCTTTTATTCCTTTAAAAAATATTTTTGGGAGATTGGGAGATTGACCATGTGAGTTCTGAGGTACTTAGGAAGATTGATTCTCTGAAACTACTGCTGTTACTTAAGAATCCAGAAGTGTAGAAAGAAGAATCTGGCATGATTGAGCATGTCCCAGTCATTTAAGATATCTGAATGTCTGCTAGCTAGAATTAAATACATTTTGGGAGTGTGCTCAGTTGCTCTGGCAAGAAACCTAGTGTGGGTGGCCATTTCCTTCTCCAGGGGATCTTCCTGACCCCAAAAACTAGTCTCTCCTGTATTGCAAGAGAATTCTTTACTGCTTAGCCATAGGGGAATTTTTTACTTTTTCGTGGGGGCAGCAATTTTTTGTGGGAAGGTAGACAAATCTTCAAAATATTTTACAGCCAAAGTCAAATCACAACCCGGGTTCCAATTTACTGTTTTAGACAGGTACAATGTTAAGAGTGAAACCAATCTCAGCCTTTATAAAGATATAACATGATATAATAGCATTTTAAGAAAGTAGGGAAAACCACTAGACCATTCAGATATGACATAAATCACTAAATTATATAGTGGAAGGGAGAAATAGATTTAAGGGACTAGATCTGATAGAGTGCCTGATGAACTACAGATGGAGGTTCATGACATTGTATAGGAGACAGGGATCAAGACCATCCCCATGGATAACAAATGCAAAAAGGTNGAAAACCACTAGACCATTCAGATATGACATAAATCACTAAATTATATAGTGGAAGGGAGAAATAGATTTAAGGGACTAGATCTGATAGAGTGCCTGATGAACTACAGATGGAGGTTCATGACATTGTATAGGAGACAGGGATCAAGACCATCCCCATGGATAACAAATGCAAAAAGGTAAAATGGCTGTCTGAGGAGGCCTTACAAATAGATGTGAAAAGAAGAGAAGCAAAAAGCAAAGGAGAAAAGGAAATATATACCCATTTGAACACAGAGTTCCAAAGAATAGCAAGGAGACATAGAAAGCCTTCCTCAGCGATCAATGCAAAAAAATAGACGAAAACAATAGAATGGGAAAGACTAGAGATCTCTTCAAGAAAATTAGAGATAGCAAGGAAATATTTCATGCAAAGATGGGCTCGATAAAGGACAGAAATGGTGTGGACCTAACAGAAGCAGAAGATATTAAGAAGAGGTGGCAAGAATACATAGATGAATTATATAAAAACGATCTTCACGACCCAGATCATCATGATGGTGTGATCACTCGGCTAGAACCAGACATCGTGGAATGTTAAGTCAAGTGGGCCACAGGAAGCATCACTATGAACAAAGCTATTGGAGATGATGAAATTTGAGTTGAGCTATTTTAAATCCTAAAAGATGATGCTGTAAAAGTGCTGCACTCAATATGCCAGCATATATGAAAAATTCAGCAGTAGCCACAGGACTGGAAAAGGTCAATTTTCATTCCAATCTCAAAGAAAGGCAATGCCAAAGAATGCTCAAACTACTGCACAATTGCACTCATCTCACATGCTAGCAAAGTGATGCTCAAAATTCTCCAAGCCAGACTTCAACAGAACATGAACTGTGAACTTCCAGATGTTCAAGCTGGTTTTAGAAAAGGCAGAGGAACCAGAGTCAAATTGCTAACATCCACTGGATCATCAAAAAACCAAGAGAGTTCTAGAAAAACATCTATTTCTGCTTTATTGACTATGCCAAAGCCTTTGACTGTGTGGATCACAATAAACTGTGGAAAATTCTGAAAGAGATGGGAAAAGACCACCTGACTTGACTTTTGAGAAACCTATATGCAGGTCAGGAAGCAACAGTTAGAACTGGACATGGAACAAGAGACTGGTTCCAAATAGGAAAAGGAGTACATCAAGGTTGTATATTGTCACCCTGCTTATTTAGCTTCTATGCAGAGTACATCAAGATAAACGCTGGGCTGGAAGAAGCACAAGCTAGAATCAAGANCAGAGTTCCAAAGAATAGCAAGGAGACATAGAAAGCCTTCCTCAGCGATCAATGCAAAAAAATAGACGAAAACAATAGAATGGGAAAGACTAGAGATCTCTTCAAGAAAATTAGAGATAGCAAGGAAATATTTCATGCAAAGATGGGCTCGATAAAGGACAGAAATGGTGTGGACCTAACAGAAGCAGAAGATATTAAGAAGAGGTGGCAAGAATACATAGATGAATTATATAAAAACGATCTTCACGACCCAGATCATCATGATGGTGTGATCACTCGGCTAGAACCAGACATCGTGGAATGTTAAGTCAAGTGGGCCACAGGAAGCATCACTATGAACAAAGCTATTGGAGATGATGAAATTTGAGTTGAGCTATTTTAAATCCTAAAAGATGATGCTGTAAAAGTGCTGCACTCAATATGCCAGCATATATGAAAAATTCAGCAGTAGCCACAGGACTGGAAAAGGTCAATTTTCATTCCAATCTCAAAGAAAGGCAATGCCAAAGAATGCTCAAACTACTGCACAATTGCACTCATCTCACATGCTAGCAAAGTGATGCTCAAAATTCTCCAAGCCAGACTTCAACAGAACATGAACTGTGAACTTCCAGATGTTCAAGCTGGTTTTAGAAAAGGCAGAGGAACCAGAGTCAAATTGCTAACATCCACTGGATCATCAAAAAACCAAGAGAGTTCTAGAAAAACATCTATTTCTGCTTTATTGACTATGCCAAAGCCTTTGACTGTGTGGATCACAATAAACTGTGGAAAATTCTGAAAGAGATGGGAAAAGACCACCTGACTTGACTTTTGAGAAACCTATATGCAGGTCAGGAAGCAACAGTTAGAACTGGACATGGAACAAGAGACTGGTTCCAAATAGGAAAAGGAGTACATCAAGGTTGTATATTGTCACCCTGCTTATTTAGCTTCTATGCAGAGTACATCAAGATAAACGCTGGGCTGGAAGAAGCACAAGCTAGAATCAAGACTGCCAGGAGAAATATTAATAACCTCAGACATGCAGATGACACCATCCTTATGGCAGAAAGAGAAGAACTAAAGAGCCTCTTGATGAAAGTGAAAGAGGAGAATGAAAAAGTTAGCTTAAAGCTCAACATTCAGAAAACAAAGATCATGGCATCCAGTCCCATCACTTCACGGCAAATAGATGGGGAAACAGTGAAAACAATGACAGGCTTTATTTTGGTTGGGCTCCAAAATTACTGCAGATGGTGACTATGGCCATGAAATTAAAAGATGCTTACTCCTTGGAAGAAAAGTTACGACCAATGTAGATAGCATATTGAAAAGCGGAGACATCACTTTGCCAACAAAGGTCCGTCTAGTCAAGGCTATGGTTTTTCCAGTGGTCATATATAAATGTGAGAGTTGCACTGCGAAGAAAGCTGAGTGCTGAAGAATTGATGCTTTTGAACTGTGGTGTTGGAGAAGACTCTTTAGAATCTCTTGGACTGCAAGGAGATGCAACCAGTCCATCCTAAAGGAAATCAATCCTGAATATTCATTGGAAGGACTGATGTTAAAGCTGAAACTCCAATACTTTGGCCACCTGATGGGAAGAGCTGACTCATTTGGAAAGACCCTGATGCTGGGAAAGATTGAAGGCAGGAGAAGAAGGGGATGACAGAGGATGAGATGATTGGATGGCATCACCGACTCAATGGACATGAATTTGAGTAGACTCTGGGGGTTGGTGATGAACAAGGAGGCTTGGTGTGCTACAGTCCATGGGGTCACAAAGAGTTGGACACAACTGAGTGACTGAACTGAACTGAACTGAATAGCATTTTAATTGCCTAGGATAAGTTGCACACCCATTATTAAATGTGCTTTTTCTGAACAGCTTCACTGAAGGTCACCGCAAAGCCCATTATCTGTTGACCTCTGTACCAGGTCATCAGAGATTAACATGACCAGCTCTACCTGGCAAGAGCTGGTAACTTCCCTGGTGACTCAGTGGTAGAGAATCCACTTGCATCTGTAGGAGATGCAGGCTTGTTCCCTGGGTTGGGAAGATCTCCTGAAGAAGGAAATGGCAACCTACTCCAGTTTTCTTGCCTGGGAAATCCCATGGGCCGAGTAGCTTGCCAGGCTATAGTCCATGGGGTCTCAGGGATCCAACATGACTTAGCAACTGAATCACCACCACCACCATGTATATATGTCAATCCCAATCTCCCAATTCATCTCACCCTTCCTTCCTGCCTTGGTAACCATAAAGTTGTTTTCTGTGACTTTATTTCTGCTTTGCAAATAAGTTCATCTGAACCATTTTTCTAGGTCCACATATAATGATATTATATATTTGTGTTTTTCATTCTGACTTACTTCACCCTCTATAACAATCTCTAGATCTATCCATGTCTCTGCAAATGGCATTCTTTCTTTCCTTTTCTTGGCAATATAATATTCCATTGTTTATATGTACCATATCTTCTTTATCCATTCCTCTCTTGATGGGTATTTAGGTTGTTTCCCCTATTCCACTATTGTAAATAGTGTTTCAATGAATGTCAGGATGCATGCATCCTTTTGAATTATAGTTTTCTCAAGATATATGTCCAGGAGTGGGATTGCTGGGTCATACAGTAGCTCTGTTTTTAGTTTTTAAAGGAACCTCCATACTGTTCTCCACAGTGGGTATACCAGTTTACATTCCCACAGTGTAGGAGGGTTCTCTTTTTTCCATACCCTCTTCAGTATTTTTTGTTTGTAGATTTTACTCCTATACTTTTATAAGGCATTGCTTTGGTTTGCACAGTGATAAAACTCTATTGGGCTTAAGCAAAGGGCTAGGTGATACAAATGTGAAGGGTTTTCACTGTGTCAGGTAGATGAGAATTCTAACAGAATATTAGAGAACTTTCTTAGCCATCCTAGAATGTACGAGTGTGTGCATGCTAAGTCACTTCAGTTATGTCTGACTCTTTTCTTCCCTATAGACTGTAGCCTGCCAGGCTCCTCTGTCCGTGGGATTCTCCAGGCAAGAATACTGGAGTGGCTTGCCATGGCCTCCTCCAGAGGATCTTCCCAATCCAGGGACTGAACCCACATCTCTTACGTCTCCTGCATTGACACGTGGGTTCTTTACCACTACACCACCTGGTAAGCCCTCCTCCAATGTATATAACCCTGTAAGATGCAGCCAGTCATATTCCTTAACTTAAGAAAGACCAGTGGTCTCCAAAGAATAGATCTAAATTTAGTGAATTAAATTTCCAACATGGACAAATTTCATTTCTACATTACGATACCACTAAGGGATCAGGCCTAATGAAAAGACAAGAGGATCTTTGAAGGAAGTCATTGGAAGTTAAGGGGAAGTGTAGCCCCGCAGCTCCAACTAAACGCTTGCCTGTGTCAGTCAGAAGGAGTAACACAATGAAAATGGGAGGTGGTGCCTGGCCTTCTGCATGCTAACATATTGCCTTCTCTACTCTCTAACTGCCCGTGAGGAACAAGGCTGAGGAATAGGAACTGAATCATTGCCACCTCAAAAGTGTTTTTGCAAAAGCCTGCCAGAAAGAGCTAGTCTTGAGATGCAGAAGGTGCTCCCCTGCTGACTTCCAAGGATGGACAAATTAATACAAATCACTAAGAAAGGAGAGAAAGAGCATGGATATCCTCAAGATGAAAGGCATGGGGGGAGCAGTGCAGTCAAATGTGAGAACCAGCACCCACCACCTTCTTTCCCCCACCACCAAGGGAGGCAGGCTTCTCAAGTTGCTCAGTTGCAAAGAATCCACCTGTAATGCAGAAACTGCAGGAGATGTGAGTTCGACCCCTGAGTTGGGCAGATCCTCTGGAGAAGGAAATGGCAACCCATTCTAGAGTTCTTGCCTAGAAAATCCCTTGGACAGAGGAGACTCTCGGCCACAGTCCATTGGGTTACAAAGAGTCGGACGCGACTGAGTGACTAAACAACAGTAGCAATTGGGTGGAACCACACGTGGGTGAGAAAGAAAAGAGGCAGGGGGTAAGCCTGGGGACAGAACTGTAGATGGGGCTAATCAGTTATTTTATATGGTTTTTAATGTTATAAACTAATAGATTTTATTTTTAGGGCAGTTTTAGGTTCACAGTTAAAGTGAAAGGAAGGCACAGAAATTTCCCATAAGCCCCCTACCCCTACACAGGGAATACCTCCTCCATTATCAACATCCCTCATCAGAGTTAGAACTGATGAATTTACATTGAAACATCATAATCACACAGAGTTCATGGTTAACATTAGGGTTCACTACTGGTATTGTACGTTCTGTGAGTTTAAACAAATGCATGATGACATGTATCCACCATTGTAGTACTAAACAGCAGCAGAATACGCCACCCTAAAATACGCCTCTTTGGCATAAGCATTATTTTAAGCTAAAGACAGCTGAAAAACAGCAGATGCCTGAAAGGCATTCTAATTTTCCTTTTCATCCTGAAAGTAGGAGATACAAATCCCCACGTGAAAGACAGTCTACAAGTCCCAGAAGGAAAGAAACATTCTTCAAAATGGAGAGTCAAAGCCAAGAGAATTCTATATAAAATGTACCTTATTAAAATTCTTATCTTCCTTTCACCTTCCCTATATATTAAAGTTAGCATAGTTTAGTTATTATTTCACAGGTGCCTCTTTTTGTTCAATTCAATATTAAAGCCCATAAGGCTCACTATTTCTTTGGGTCTTCATTCCTTATAAAGGCTCCCATATGCCATGTAGCACTTATCTGTATATGCTTTTCTCCTGTTGATCCCTTAGTGTAATTTTCAGGCCCAGCCAAAAAGCTAAGGGGGTAGAAGAAAAAGTTTACCTCCTCTTCAGTATCAGACAGACTAGTT
Source organism: Neotragus moschatus (assembly GCA_006410615.1). NCBI lineage: Eukaryota > Metazoa > Chordata > Mammalia > Artiodactyla > Bovidae > Neotragus > Neotragus moschatus. The sequence goes on along the minus strand of SJYA01000601.1, from coordinate 2,427,573 downwards.
TCACTGCCCTAGAAATCTGTTCTTCACCTACTCATTCCTCCCTGCCTTCTGTTCTTGGCAACTACTGATGTCTTTGCTGTCTCCATAGTTTTGCCTTTTCTAGAATGTCATATAGCTGGTGTATGTTATTAATTTAAAAAAATATGTATTTTCTATACTCTAATTTTCTTCCAAATAGTAAATAGTCAATGTCATGAAAATATGTTTTGGAGACAGTTGATTTGGATGCAATTAGCAAAGTAAAACAGATTTGAGAGAAAATAAAAATATTACAACATTGGTAAATTGTTCAGCTTCATTTGCATAAGACAAGCTTGCTAAATGTCTGCAAAGAATATCTTTTTCATTGTCTACATGGCCCAGAGGAAGCAAAGGCAAAAAGTTAATTATGTCTTAGGCCTCAGTAGGGCTTGCCAGCTGTCTCCTTTACATATTTAAGATTTTTTAAATTCCAAATATACTGCAAAGTACATATTGCTATTATCTTGTTTTTAGAGATGAAGAAATGGATTGTCATTGGATTGGATACAAGTAGTTTGCACAGGATCACACAACAGCTAAAGGCAACATCCAAACCTGTTTATTTAATTTAATAGTATACTGCCTTTTAGTTATCAAATTTATCCTCATCTCTTATCTCCACTTAATCACAAACTCCTGCAAATTCTAGGTTTTAAATATTGTTATTTCTCTGACATAGAGAAAAATACATACAACTTTGTTCCCTTCCACACCACTGCCTCTTCTTCTTTTACCCTTTATAGAAAAACACCTCCAAAAAATGTTCTTTCTACTTCCTCACTTCCCATTCTCTCTTTATTTTAGGGTGATAATATTTTTAATAGGGCCTTCCCTGGTGGCTCAGAGGTTAAAGCGTCTGCCTGGAATGCGGGAGACCCAGGTTTGATCCCTGGGTCGGGAAGATCCCCTGGAGAAGGAAATGGCAACCCACTCCAGTACTCTTGCCTGGAGAATCCCATGGAGGGAGAAGCCTGGTAGGCTACAGTCCATGGGGTCGCAAAGAGTTGGATACGACTGAGCAACTTCACTTCACATTTTTAATAACAGATTTACTGCAATATAATTGACAGTTAGTAAACTTCACACAAAGTATACAGTGTGATCAGTTTTAGCTTATGTATCCACCTGTCAGACCATCCCTACCAGTGCAGTAATTAACATATCCATCACCTACAAAAGTTATTTCATGGCTCTTTGTTAGCCTTCCCTCTATTCCTTATTATGGCTTGTACATCTCTGTCTTTCTGCATTTTGGGTAACTTTTGTAGAGAATATCAGATATTTGTGCCTTTTATCTTGTTAAGTATTGGATATTTTTGTATTTCTACAAGCAGTTTTGAGGCCTCCCTAGGTGACACAGTGTTAAAGAATCTACCTGCCCAGTGCAGGAGCTGTGGGTTTGATTCCTGGGTCAGGAAGATACCCTGGAGAAGGAAATGGCAACCCACTCCAGTATCCTTGACTGGGAAATCCCATGGACAGAGAAGCTCATGGGATACAGTCCATGGGGTCGCAAAAGGGTTAGACACAACTTAGCAACTAAACAACAACAACAAAGACTTCTGAGGTTTCTTCTGAAATTCAGTTAAGTTATATGAGTCTTGTGTTTAAGCTTTGTTATATGTAAACAGAACAATATTTAATTTAAGGCTAATATTTATTCCATCCATTAGGCAAAAACTCCTGAGCATTCTATTTGATGCCCCATAAATCACAAGATTTTCTATTCTGACTGGTAGGAGCAGCATTATTCCTGTTCATCTGAGTGGCAAAATTTTCCCTCTTATCCTTTTACATACTTTTTTTATGGCTATGTAATTGAATCTCCATAAAAAGTCCTAGATAATGAGGCTCACGATCTTCGGGGTCAGTGAACACATCAAGATGTCAGGATGGTGGCACACTTGGGCATGGCGTGGAATATCCCACACACTTCCATCCGTGTCTTGTCCTAAATGCACTTCTGCCTTCTGTTTCTTCCTTCATTGTATCCTTTAAAACAGGAGTCCCCAACGCCCGGACCACGGCCAGTTAAGAAACGGCCACCCAGCAGGAGATGAGTTGTGGGTGAAACCAAAATAATCCCTCCCTTTCCATCTCCACTCTGTGGAAAAATTGTTTTCCACAAAATCAGTCTCTGATGCCAAAAATTTGGGGACCAATGCTTTAAAATGTATCAGTGATCAAGAAAAGCAGTTTCCTGAGTTCTGTGAATTATTTTAGTAAAGTATAGAATCTGAGGGGATTATAGGGTTCCCCTAAATTTGTTGTGGGTGGGGCAGAAGTGTGGGTAACTTAGTCTTCTATTTGCAGATTAGGTATAAACTAGGGGCAGTATTCGCGAAGGCAACGACACCTCACTCCAGTACTCTTGCCTGGAAAATCCCATGGACGGAGGAGCCTGGTAGGCTGCAGTCCATGGGGTCGCTAAGAGTCAGACACAATTAAGCGACTTACCTTTCACTTTTCACTTTTATGCCTTGGAGAAGGAAATGGCAACCCACTCCAGTATTCTTGCCTGGAAAATCCCATGGACAGAGGAGCCTGAGGGGCTACAGTCCATGCGGTCATGAGAGTTGGACATGACTTGGAGGAGGAAATGGCAACCCACTCCAGTGTTCTTGGCTGGAGAATCCCAGGGACAGGGGAGCCTGGTGGGCTGCCGTCTATGGGGTCGCACAGAGTCGGACACGACTGAAGTGACTTAGCAGCAGCAGCAGCAGTGACTAAACCACCACCACTGCAGTGGTTTCCTAACTGGCTCCACTCTTATTCATGGTAATCCATCTACCACAAATTAACATACTGATCATTTTAATGTTCAAAGCATTCGCTGGATTCCCATCACACTAAAAGCCAGTATTTTAAATTATGAACAGATCCAGTGTGATCTGGGATGTTAATTCTCTTCAATCTCTCTTCTTTTAATTATTCTCCTTATTCCACTCCACTAGCTTTCCTTTCTAGCTTCTTGAGTAAGTCAAGCACATCCCTACCTCAATCCTTCAGATAGTCCCTTTGTACCTAGCACAGTTCTCTCAATCTTCAAACAAATTTCTTCTCACAAGTATTTAGTAGCTCACTCTCTTACTGCGTTCAAATCTCTATTACAAACCACCTCTATGGAGAGAAATTTCCTATTTTCTGTGACTGAAATGGCATTCCTGGGATTCCTCCATCTATTTTTCCTGCTTTATCTTTCTTCTCATTCTAATCTTTATTAATGTTTTGTTTGAGATATATTATTTTATTTTCCTTCTCCTCTACAATGTAATAAATATGTAAATAAATAAATGAATTAAAAAAACCAAAGACTTGCTTAATATATTGGGCGTACTCAAAATATCTTTGAAAGCAAAATTACTTTTATTTATTAGTATGTGCCTTGTACCTAATCACAGTTCCAGGCCTAAAATATGCTTTGGTAAGTATTTGCTTAATGAATATAGAGTTTCTTAATATTAATTGAGCCAACAGAAACTATTAATAAGGAAATGTAACTTAGATTTTAAAACTCTCTATTGCTTATAAATTAATTCTAACCAACTAAGTACTAGCAAGTTCTTGGGGAAGTAAAGCCATCATTTAAAATATCGCTATCCTTTCTGAGTGACTCTGTGCTTTTCTGATCCTTGTTGTTACTGTTGTTGAATTACTAACTCGTGTCTGACTCTGTGAGCCCATGGGCTGTAGCACACCAGGCTCCTCTGCCCTCCACTGTCTCCCGGAGTTTGCTCAGATTCACTCCCACTGAGTCAGTGATGCTAACCAATCATTTTATCCTCCTTCCACCATTTTCTTTTGCCTTCAGTCTTTCACATCATCAAAGTATTTTCCAGTGAGCTTGCTCTTTGCATCATGTAGCCAAAGTATTGAAGCTTCAGCTTCAGCAACAGTCCTTCCAATATTCAGGGTTGATTTCTTTTAGGATTTGGCTTGATCTCCTTGCAGTTTAAGGGATTCTCAAGAATATTCTCCAGCATCACAATTTGAAAGCATCAGTTCTTCAGTGGGGGCAGGCAAAAAGATGATGAAATGATATCAGTGATAAGATTGGCAATGATAAGGAAAAAGAGCCATTACTCTTTGGCAATTGTTCATTGTTATTAAATACTGGATTTGATAAGTGTTATAGATTTTATAGCTCTGAATTTGGACTCTAAATAAACCATTGGTTTTGAAATAACTGCAGGAATTTGTTACTTTTAAGTCCTTAATATTTTATTTTTCCCAACTTCTAAAATTTGGGGTCTCTTCACTTTCATCTATAAATAATTATTGGGTATTTGAAGTTGATTATTATCACATATCTTACATGCTAATGAACTAAACAGTATTCTGATCAATTTAAATATTTGTGAAATTGAATTTTTGTACACTCTGCTGACCAAACGACTAACAGGGTGATGTGATAAATTAGCTTCATCTTCAAAAAGTTATACCTTTGCATCCAAACACAACCTTAATTCCTTCTCAAAGTTCTACATGTTAAGTGAAGCACTCATACCAAAATAAAAAAGTGAAATTAGATAAGTATGCTAATTAAGCATAACTTATTTCCTGTATGACATATTTTTTAACTTTCTCATATTTATTGAGGCATTAAAAAAGTGACTGCTTAAAGAATTTGTGTGATAATCTGTTTTCCTTCCTATGCTCCAAGAAATTATGATTAATCATTTTTAATACTGGAGCTTCTTTGGTGGCACTAGTGCCTGCCAAATGCAGTTGACAAGAGAAGCAGGTTTGACCTCTGGGTTGGGAAAATCTCCTGGAGGAGGGTATGACAACCCACTCCAGTATTCTTACCTTACCTTAATTTTAGTACTTCAAACCAGTGTAACCAATTTTTCACATATGAATATTTTGTCATGCCATATTTATGTTGCAAGACTTGAAAAACTGAAAAAAAAAAACCCAGATCAAGGTCTTTTTCAAAATAATTTTTTATTGGGATGTAGCTGATTTACAGTGCTTTGTTAGTTTTAGGTATACAACTAAGTGATTCAGTTATACAGATACATATATCTACAAGTATATGTCAGTCCCACTCTCCCAATTTATCCCTCCCCTCACTTACCCCTTGATAATCATACATTTGTTTAACACAACTGTGACTCTGCTTTTCTTTTGCAAATAGGTTCATTTTTTAATTCAATCTTTCCAGCTGTAACTTCCATGGATTCAAATTAGATACTGTTCTAGACTTTATATTAGGCACTAAGCTAGACAATAAAAAACAGTAACATCTTTTCCATTTTGGGGAATGGAGAAAATCACAAAAAGACAATTTCCCAGGTAACTGAAATAAATAATCTTTTGTATTACTAAACTGCTTTTATGTTTATCATTGGAAAGAAAAACATTTCCTGATTATGTTATCCATAGTCCTGCCTCTTGAGCAGAGCTTAATGTAACTGGAATTTCTAATGCATATCACTCATAGTACAGGGGTATGGTATAATGTGCCTTTAAAACTTGTTACAAGAAACTGATGATACAGATTCAGCTGTGTGATTCCCTAACAACTATAATTTTCTTGTTTATATGTGTTCTCTCTGTTCTTTTTAAAAGTTACTTTCTGCCTATCAATATACCTTCCTCTAACACTGTCCCCCACTTCTTAGGCATTCAGTTTAGTTCAGTTGCTCAGTCGTGTCTGAGGATTTGAGACACTGTGGACTACAGCATGCCAGGCCTCCCTGTCCATCACCAACTCTTAAGGTTTACTCAAACTCATGTCCATTGAGTCAGTGATCCCATCCAACCATCTCATTCTCTGTGGACTCCTTTTCCTCCTGCCTTTAATCTTTCCCAGCATGAGGGTCTTTTCTAATGAGTCAGTTCTTTGCATCAGGTGGCCAAAGTATTGAAGTTTCAGCTTCAGCATCAATCCTTCTAATGAATATTCAGGACTAATTTCCTTTAGGATGGACTGATTGCATCTCCTTGCAGTCCAAGGGACTCTCAAGAGTCTTTTTCAGCACCACAGTTAAAAAGTATCAATTCTTCTGTGCTCAGATTTCTTTAGAGTCCAACTCTCAAATCCACACATGGCCACTGAGAAAACCATAGTTTTGACTAGATGGACCTTTGTTGACAAAGTAATATCTCTGTTTTTAAATATGCTGTCTTGGTTGGTCATAACTTTTCTTCCAAAGAGTAAGCATCTTTTAATTTCATGGTTGCAGTCACCATCTGCAGTGATTTTGGAGCCCCCCAAAATAAAGTCTCTCATTGTTTCCCCACCTATTTGCCGTGAAGTGATGGGACCAGATGCCATGATCTTCGTTTTCTGAATGTTGAGCTTTAAGCCAACTTTTTCACTTTCCTGTTTCACTTTCATCAAGAGGCTCTTTAGTTCTTCTTCGCTTTCTCCCACGTGTGGTGTCATCTGCATATCTGAGGTTATTGATATTTCTCCCAGTAATCTTGATTCCAGCTTGTGCTTCTTCCAGCCCAGCATTTCTCATGATGTACTATCCATATAAGGTAAATAAACAGGGTGATAATAAACAGCCTTGACGTACTCCTTTTCTTATTTGGAACCAGTCTGTTGTTCCATGTCCAGTTCTAACTGTTGCTTCATGACCTGCATATAGGCTTCACAAGAGGCAGGTCAGGTGGTCTGGTATTCCCATCTCTTTCAGAATTTTCCACAGTTTATTGTGATCCACAGTCAAAGGCTTTGTCATAGTCAATAAAGCAGAAATAAATGTTTTTCTGGAACTCTTTTGCTTTTTTGATGATCCAGAAGATGTTGGCAATTTGATCTCTGGTTCTTCTACCTTTTCTAAAACCAGCTTGAACAACTGGAAGTTCGTGGTTCATGTATTGCTGAAGCCTGGCTTGGAGAATTTTGAGCATTACTTTACTAGTGTGTGAGATGAGTGCAATTGTGTGGTAGTTTGAGCATTCTTTGGCATTGCCTTTCTTTGGGATTGGATTGAAAACTGACCTTTTCCAGTCCTGTGGCCACTGCTGAGTTTTCCAAATATGCTATCATTTTCAGTGCAGCACTTTCGTGGCATCATCTTTCAGGATTTGAAATAGCTCAACTGGTATTCCATCACCTCCACTAGCTTTGTTCGTAGTGATACTTCCTAAGGCCTGCTAGACTTCACATTCCAGGATGTCTGGCTCCAGATGATCACACCATCGTGATTATCTGGGTCGTGAAGATCTTTTTTGTAGTGTTCTTCTGTGCATTCTTGCTATCTCTTCTTAATATCTTCTGCTTCTTTTAAGTCCATACCATTTCTGTCCTTTATTGAGCCCATCTTTGCATGAAAAATTCCCTTGGTATCTCTAATTTTCTTGAAGAGATCTCTAGTCTTTCCCATTCTGTTCTTTTCCTCTAGTTCTTTGCATTGATTGCTGAAGGCTTTCTTATCTCTTCTTGCTATTCTTTGGAACTCTGCATTCAGATGCTTACATCTTTCCTTTTCTCTTTTGTTTTTCGCCTCTCTTCTTTTCAGAGCTATTTGTAAGGCCGTAAATATTAATGACAGGGTCGAAGCAAAAACAATACAAACTTGTAGATGTGACTGGTGATGGAAGCAAAGTCCGATAGTGTAAAGAATAATATTGCATAGGAACCTAGAATGTTAGGTCCATGAATCAACATAAATTGGAAGTGGTGAAACAGGAGATGGCAAGAGTGAACTTNTCTTCTGTGTATTCTTGCCACCTCTTCTTAATATCTTCTGCTTCTGTTAGATCCATACCATTTCTGTCCTTTATCGAGCCCACCTTTGCATGAAATGTTCCCTTGCTATCTCTAATTTTCTTGATGAGATCTCTAGTCTTTCCCATTCTGTTGTTTTCCTCTATTTCTTTGCATTGATCACTGAGGAAGGCTTATCTCTCCTTGCTATTCTTTGGGACTCTGCATTCAGATGCTTATATTTTTCTTTTTCTCTTTTGCTTTTCACTTCTCTTCTTTTCACAGCTATTTGTAAGGCCTCCTCAGACAGCCATGTTGTTTTTTGTATTTCTTATCCATGGGGATAATCTTGATCCCTGTCTCTTATACAATGTCATGAAACTTCATCCATAGTTCATCAGGCACTCTGTCTCTCAGATCTATTCCCATAAATCTATTTTTCACTTCCATTGTATAATCATAAGGGATTTGATTTAGGTCATACCGGAATGGTCCAGTGGTTTTCCCCACTTTCTTCAATTTAAGTCTGAATTTGGCAATAAAGAGTTCATGATCTGAGCCACAGTCAGCTCATATTCTTGTTTTTGCTGACTGTATAGAGNCACTCTGTCTCTCAGATCTATTCCCATAAATCTATTTTTCACTTCCATTGTATAATCATAAGGGATTTGATTTAGGTCATACCGGAATGGTCCAGTGGTTTTCCCCACTTTCTTCAATTTAAGTCTGAATTTGGCAATAAAGAGTTCATGATCTGAGCCACAGTCAGCTCATATTCTTGTTTTTGCTGACTGTATAGAGCTTCTCCATTTTTGGCTGCAAAGAATATAATCAATCTGATTTCGGTGTTGACCATCTGGTGATGTCCATGTGTAGGGTCTTCTCTTGTCTTGTTGGAAGAGGGTGTTTGCTATGACCAGTGCATTTTCTTGGCAAAACTCTATTAGCCTTTGCCCTGCTTCATTCCATATGCCAAGGCCAAATTTGCCTGTTACTCCAGGTGTTTCTTGACTTCCCACTTTTGTATTCCCATCCCCTATAATGAAAAGGACATCTTTTTTAGGTGTTAGTTCTAAAAGGTCTTGTAGGTCTTCATAGAACCTTTCAACTTCAGCTTCTTCAGTGTTACTCGTTGGGGCATAGGCTTGGATTACCGTGATATTGAATGGTTTGCCTTGGAAATGAACGGAGATCATATGGTCGTTTTTGAGATTGCATCCAAGTACTGCATTTCAGACTCTTTTGTTGACCATGATGGCTACTCCATTTCTTCAAAGGGATTTTCACCCACAGTAGTAGATATAATGGTCATCTGAGTTAAATTCACTCATTCCAGTCTATTTTAGTTCCCTGATCCCTAGAATGTCAACATTCACTATCACCATCTCCTGTTTGACCACTTTTAATTTGTCTTGATTCATGGATCTGACATTCCAGGTTCCTATGCAATATTGCCCTTTACAGCATTGGACCTTGCTTCTATCACCAGTTGGAGAAGGAAATGGCAAGCCACTCCAGTATTCTTGCCTGGAGAGTTCCACAGATGTAGGAGCCTGGTAGGTTATAGTCCATGGGGTCTCAAAGAGTCACACATGACTTCACTTTCACTTTAACTTTCTATCACCAGTCACATCCACAGCTGGGTATTGTTTTTGCTTTGGCTCCATCCCTTCATTCTTTCTGTAGTTATTTTTCCACTGATCTCCAGTAGCCCATTGGGCACCTAGTGATGCAGGGAGTTCCCCTTTCAGTATCCTATCACTTTGCCTTTTCATACTGTTCACGGGATTCTCAAGGCAAGAATACTGAAGTGGTTTGCCATTGCCTTCTCCGTGGACCACATTCTATCAGACCACTCCACCATGACCTATCCATCTTGGGTAGACCCACATGACATGGCTTAGTTTCACTGATTTAGACAAGGCTGTGGTCCATGTGATTAGACTGACTAGTTTTCTATGATTATGGTTTCAATGTGTCTGCCCTCTGATGCCCTCTTGCACACTTACTGTCTTACTTGGGTTTCTCTTACCTTGGGCGAGGGGTATCTCCTCATGGCCACCCGTCTTGACCTTGAACATGGAGTAGCTCCTTTCGGCCCTCCTGCACCTGCGTGAGCTCATCTTATATACCAAATACTATTTCAAGTCCATCATGTAGAAACTCATTCATCCCCACAAAGACTCTGGGCTAAGATAAAATGGTAGAGGAATGTGACCTACTGGGCAGATGAGCTACTTCCTGTGAAAGAATTTCCTGGCTAGAGAGTTGCTGTAGTTATACACAGAAACAAGTCCAAAGGGCTGAAATGAAAAAATGTTCAGGAACGAATGGTTCAAAGTAGGAATTGAAAAAATAGACAGGGGCCAGTTCTTTTAAATACCCTGGCCAAATCTCACTTTCTAGACATGTACCTATTGAGCATTGCATTGTTTTTAAAAACATTACTCTTATTTTGTTTTATGTACAGTTATTTCTGTAATTCTTTAGTATTTTGGCATTTCCTCCAGGATTGAACATCTTTGTTTCTTTCTTTATCATTAATATCAGCCTCAGTCTTTTATGAGGTAAATGGGTAATAAATGAGGCTGAATTTATATCCACATCGCATGGATACTAAGTCGCTTCAGTCATGTCTGACTTTGACCCTGTTGGCTATAGCTCACCAGGCCTGTCTGTCTGTGGGATTCTCCAGGCAAGAAAATGGCAGTAGGTTGCCTTGCCCTCCTCAAAGGGATCTTCCTGACCCAGGGATCAACCCACATCTCTGTGTCTCCTGCATTGGCAGTCACATTCTTTACCACTAGTGCCTCTTGGGAAGCCCAGCTTCACTTGCTTGCTTCAGGCGTGTCTGACTCTTTGTGACCCTATGGACTATAGCCCCCCAGGCCTCTCTGTCCATATGATTCTCCAGGAAAGAATACTGGAGTGGGTTGCCATGCCATCCTCCAGTGGATCTTCCTGAGACGGGGACTGAGTCCACATCTCTTTAAGTCTTCTGCCTTGGCAGGGGAGGTGGGGTGGGAGTGTGGTTGTCCACTACTAGAGCTACCTGTGAAGCCCAGCTAAGCTTCAGTTTGCTGGAAGCATGGTCTTCAAGATAAAAGAACTTGCTTATTTCTTTCCCTGTTGCATTTGAATGTGATTATCTTCTCTTTTACCTGGGTACAGACTTACTTCTCCTCCACTTCATCCACCAGTGTCCCAACTTCCCATGTGCATTTTCAGTTATGTTTTTCACCAGAAATTCTTGCCGTTTCCTTGAATTTAATAAAATCTACTTATAAAAATTGTTCAGTCCAAGAATGCACTAACATTGGATGCTTCTCCAAAGTGACTAGTCAGCTTTCTTCTTTAGACATCAATAATATATTTTTACTTTAAACAAGAGAGCACACTGCAGCTCCCTTTGATTTGGTTCTGTATTTGCAAAATTAAACGTAAAGAATGTAGCTTTGTAAAAATCAGCTCTCCCTTCAAATGAAAGAATATGAGGAAACAAACATAACAATTAGAATCAAACCATCTTAGTAAGTTGATGAATTCTTTGTACAGTAGAAACATGTAATCATCAGAGTTTTATCTCCCTCTGAATGCTGCATCACACAGATATGTGTAAATGCCAACATACTGCCAACACACCTGCCTGAACATTGAGAAAAACACAAAGGTTCCATCATTCATCCTTATACTGGGCTTAGTTTTTACCCTGAGGTGCTGTAGACACTCATGTAGCACCACATATTTTAAGACATTCAACACCTCGCATGAGTGTTCCTGAGCCAAAGCAGATTATTCAAAATAATAGCCTGGAATTGTGCCTGTATACTTCAGAGAGCTGCCTCATCCATTGTTTGTTTCAAAAAGAGAGACAGGTCCCTGAGAACAGATATTGCCAATCACATTTCAGTGCTGAACCGGATCCTCTAAGGGAAACCAGAAGTTTGAGAGAAAAGTAAGCATTTTCCTCCCAGATCTACATTAAGCGCTCTAACCTTGAAAATGGAACAATAGCAATAAATAAGCCATAGACCAGGAAAAGGGAATATTGATAACCCAAGAAACTGGCAGTAAGAAAAATATTTTTTCAAACCTGCTTTTTAATTGAAAGAAGAAGACAATGAGATAAAGAAAAAGAAGAGAAGGAAAATGTTTTTTAGAAGGTGCAACAAAAAAATCTCTACAAGAATTTTCCTCTTTCAGATTGTTTTACTATTGTTCCAACTAAAAGTCATTGTTTAGTATTAATAGTGTGTGTGTGAGAGAAAGAGAGAGAGAGAGATTCCATTTGAAGAACATAGTGGATGATTTTTGTTGAGGGTATGGGAATCTGAGAGTAATGGTCCAGTTGAACTTAAGTATTATAGAGGGTTTGGTCCTTCACATCTAAAAATAGACATCAGTTTTACTAGACTATAACTTTTAGTATGCCTGTAAATCAGGGTTGTTTTTGTTTTTTTGCATCTCTTTGGGACCAGTTTTGTTTATAGTTCTAAATATGTAATTCTCAAATATTATATGTGGAACTCTAACTTCTAGACATTTCAAGCTGCACATGCCTAAGGCCACCATCTTCACAAGTAGAACCTTTTAACTGGATTTTGTTGGGAGCCTGAAGGCAGACAAAGAACACTAAATGAATTGCAGGACTTGGAAACTGTCACAGAGATTTACTTTCCCCAGGAGTAATAGGGACATTTGGAAGAGGCAGGCCTGCTTGTTCCCATTCACCACTGGAGTTAAAGCTGGACTAGAGACAGAGTGACGGGCCCTGCAGCTTCAGGGGCTTGGGAATGATTAAAAAGAAAAATAAATGATGGAAAGTATTTAGGAGAAAATTTATCTTATGCACATGGGTATTTAATATTTCAGTATTTTTTTTGATCTCTGCATCTTTGTTGAGAANGTAATAGGGACATTTGGAAGAGGCAGGCCTGCTTGTTCCCATTCACCACTGGAGTTAAAGCTGGACTAGAGACAGAGTGACGGGCCCTGCAGCTTCAGGGGCTTGGGAATGATTAAAAAGAAAAATAAATGATGGAAAGTATTTAGGAGAAAATTTATCTTATGCACATGGGTATTTAATATTTCAGTATTTTTTTTGATCTCTGCATCTTTGTTGAGAACCAATAGACTATATGTTTGAGTGTATTTCTGGCCTCACTATTCTATTTATCTAGGAGTACATCCTTTTTAATGTAATTTTGTTTATTTCTGGCTGTGCTGTGTCTTCATTACTGTGTGGGCATTTCTCTAGTTGCGGCAAGCATGGGCTACTCTCTAGCTGCAGTGCATGAGCTTCTCACTGAGGTGGCTTCTCTTGTTGCAGAGCATGGGCTCTTGGATGTGGGCTCAGTAGTTGCAGCTCCAGATAGTTCTGGTGCTCAGGCTTAGCTGCTGCACAGCATGTGGGATCTATCAAACCATGTCCTCTGCGTTGGCAGGCAGATTCTTTGTTACTGAGCAACCAGGGAAGCCCAGGTATATCCTTTCAAGGATCACACTGTCTTAGGTGCTGGAGCTTTATAGTAAGTTCATAAATTAAACAGTATGAATGCTTCAATTTTGTTCTTTTTGGTCAAAGTAATTTTGGCTATTCTAGTTCTTTTGCTTTCCAACATAATTTTAAAAATAAGCTTTTCAATTTCTAAAGGATATTTCAGTGCAGTTCAGTCACTCAGTTGTGTCCAACTCTTTGCGAACCCGAAGACTGCAGCCTGCCAGGCTTCCTTATCCATCACAACAACTCCTGGAGCTTACTCAAACCCATGTCCACTGAGTCGGTGATGCCACCCAACCAGCTCATCCTCTGTCATCCCCTTCTCTTCCTGCCTTCAGTCTTTCCCAGCATCAGAGTCTTTTNTTTTCAATTTCTAAAGGATATTTCAGTGCAGTTCAGTCACTCAGTTGTGTCCAACTCTTTGCGAACCCGAAGACTGCAGCCTGCCAGGCTTCCTTATCCATCACAACAACTCCTGGAGCTTACTCAAACCCATGTCCACTGAGTCGGTGATGCCACCCAACCAGCTCATCCTCTGTCATCCCCTTCTCTTCCTGCCTTCAGTCTTTCCCAGCATCAGAGTCTTTTCCAGTGAGTCAGCTCTTCGCATCATGTAGCCAAAGGATTGAAGTTTCAGCTTCAGCATCAGTCCTTCCAGTGAATATTTAGGACTAATTTCCTTTAGGATAGACTGGTATGGATCTCCTTGCAGTCCAANCATTCTGGGTTGACCATTGTATTCTTTCAGCTTCAATAATATACCTCCATCTTTCTCTTACACTGCATGTTTTCCATACAGAGGTCTGCTATAATAAGTTCCTCTGGGTTATGGAAGATGTGTCTTTTTATCTAGCTATCTTCAGTAAATAGCTCTGTTTTGGTTTTCAGCTATTTTAATTGTCCTCTTGTTCTGATTTAGCCACAGTGTGAGGCATGTATATACCACTGATTTTAGTGGCTATGGTCTTGTCAATGATCTTGCCTCTTCCTTAAAGATGTCTAATGATTTGGACTCAAAATGTATTTCTATCTCTCCCCTGAATATGTTATTTTTGTGTGTTGTTCCCTACCTCTAGATGCAGGAGAAAAAGGGATGACAGAAGATGAGATGGTTGGATAGCATCATCGACTCAATGGACATGAGTTTGAGCAAACTCTGGGAGATGGTGAAGGACAAAGAGGCTTGGTGTGCTGCAGTTCTTGGGGTCACAAAGAATCGGACATGACTCAGCGACTGAACAACAACAACCCCTGTATGCAGTGGGTACTTTCCTGTGTTTGATAACACTTAGCAAGTTACCTTTATTCTACAGGTAACACGGGGGAATAGGATATTGGTAAGAACCATCTCTTTTCTGCTCTAGCTGTTCTTGTCTTCCCTCTAAACTGAAACCCCCTGGAGGCTTCCTGTGTATTTCACTGTGGCCTCAGATATTGTTCATGGATTTAAGCTCCATTGCCATGCCTAGAAACCATGAAGAAAAGAGCTTGCTAGTGGTTGAAAATTTTCCTAGGTGGAACCTCTGAGATTTGGAGCTTTTGCACTACCCCATTTTTACATTAGCTTTTAGGAAATTATTCAAAATTTTAGCTTTAAACAAACTTCTATTGTACCTGGCATCTTCCTCATGGAAACAAGTCCTTGTAGCATGTCTCTCCTTGAAGGTATGATTTCATTGAAATTTGTGTGTGACCCAGTATGTTGCTGTTGCTATTTAGTCATTAACTCATATCTGACTCTTTTGTGAACACATGAACTGTAGCCTGCCAAGCTCCTTTGTCTGTGAGATTTCCCAGGCAAGAATACTGGAGTGGGTTGCCATTTCCTTCTCTAGGAGATCTTTCCAACCCAAGGATCAAACTAGTGTCTCTTGCATCTCCTGCATTGGCAGGCAGATTCTTTACCATTGAGCCACCAGGGAAGCCCAATATATAATTAATAAATTTCCACAGGTAGATATAATACAAGCAAGACTCTCTCACCACAATGTAAAACCAAGAAACAAACTTAGAAATTATTTTTTAAAAATTTGAAAACCAAAAAATGCCAAATTTTAAATGCACATCTATAACAATTGATCAAAAATAAATTGACAACAAAGTTAAATAATATATGAAAAAGTTGAAAGTAATACATATTAAAATGAATGTGACACTATTAAAAGTGCTTCCAGAAGAAAGTTGATAGCCATAAAAATGAAAAAAAAAAAAGACGATAGAAAAAAAAAGTGAAAACAAAAAAATTCAACATTTAACTAAAATTTTGAAACATAGCCATAAAATAAAATAGAGGTTAGGAAAGTAATAAATATCATGGCAGGCAGAATTTTAAAATGACTTTCCAAGATTCCCTGCTCTAAATACAGAGACCATGAAATATAATAAAATACCACACTGTAATTATGTTGTTACATATGAAAAGTTTTTTTGAAGATGTATTTGAAGCAAATCATTTAACTTTGAATTAAAAAAATCAGATTATCTGGGCATGCCTATCCTAATCAAGAGATCTTTAAAAGCAGAGAGAGAGCTTTCTCCTCGTGATAGCAGAAGAGAATTTAGAGAGTCAAAGCATAAGAAAAGATTCTGTTTTCTGTTTCTATCTTTGAAGATAAGGAGGATCTACCTTAGTCATCTAGGAACTAAGGAAGATCTCTGGCCAATAGAAAATAAGCTAATAGGGACCTCAGTCCTGTAACCTCAAGGTACTCAATTCTGCTAACAGCTTAAGTGAGCTTGGAAGGTGATTCTTTGTGAGTGCCTCCAGAAAAGAAGTCCCTTCTGCTCAGCTGATTGACCTCGGCTTGGGAAAATCTTTAGCAAAGAACCCAGCTGAGTCTGTCTGGACTTCTGACCTACAGAACTATGAGATATTAAATGAGCTTTATTTTAAGCTGCATATGTGTTGCAATTTATTACATGGCAATAGAAAACTAAAAGAAAGATATAACAGAATTTAGTGAGTTAAACAACAGAAAAGTGGTAGAATAAATAAATAAGCTGGTTCTTGAAAAGCTTACAAAATAGATATTATAAACTAAGCATGGAAAAAAAAAGAAGAGAAAAAACAAATAAAAATTATTTTGCTTGGTGAAAATAATAAAAAATATGAAGAAAATAAAAATAAAAAGAACATATATGTATATATATATATTACTTTGCAGAAAAAAGAGGGGATAACGTATGTATAAAGAAACTCAGGAAGAATACTGCAGAAACTGTTAACTAACAATTAATAGCCTGAGATGGAATCGGGATGGGTACTGGAAACAGTCAATGACAGTGTGGGAGGGAGTTTACATTTTTACTTATATGTCTGTATACTTTATTCTTGAACTTATTTCCTTTTCAAAAATTAATTTTTAAAATTAATGCACAAATTATCCTAAAACATTACTAGATTACTTTTCTGACCTACACTACTGTTGCTGCTGCTCATTCATGCCCAATTCCTTGCGACATTTTGGACTACAGCACCACCAGATTCCTCTGTTCATAGGATTTTTCAGCAAGAATACTGAAGTTGGTTACCTACCATTTCCTCCTCTGGGGGCTCTTTCCAACCAGGAGTTGAACTTGAATCTCCTATGTTTCTTGCATGGCAGGCAGATTCTTTACCACTGAGCCATCAGGGAAGCCCCACACTACTGTTAAGGTGATGTAATTATCTATATTTCAATTGGTCTTATTTTAAAACAAATATAATTCTTTGTACATTATTTTCATTTCATTAAAGTAAATATCTGACTGACAGGTAATTGTCAAAGCTTACCTAGAGAATGTTTTTTTTTTTTTTTTTATGATACTTTTTTTTTCTTTTTAATTAAACGAGTCTTTTGGAACAACTAAAAAAATGTAGAAGTCTCTTTTCCCTCCTTTGTGGAAAGTGTGGGAAGTGAATAATGGACATAGGCAATTAAAAATGAGCATTTTTGATTTTCCTATGATGACATTCAGCAAAACCAAGAGGACATCCTGGGGAACATTCAAAAAAAAATAAAAAGTCTTCTTAATAGATATGGGAAACAGGACAAGAAAAAAGAATGACTTTTATTTAGATACAGTGATAATGGTATTCCATCTAGATTTGTTTCTTTGGTAAGAAAGAAGAGCTTCTTGTTGTGTGGGGCAGAAAATTATTCTAATAAGTTTTATATGACAAGCTGATAAATATAAAAAAGTGATGTGATTGTCATTGCTTTTGTAACTTCTCCTAAAATATATCATTGGGAGAAGATAGAGGAGGATGTAAATATCCTTATAATGAATATATGCAGAGACCATATGGTAAAATTGTAGCTCCCAAATGGCATCAATTTCTAGATAGCACTATAATTTGGAATATTACTGATAACCTAATTTTGAATCTATTTCAAGCCCATCATCATATTTGTCTCCAAGAGAACTAAGGGAATGCATTTTCAAAAGCAGAAAAAGAAAGAAAGAAAATCAAACTGTAGTCTGTTGTTTATTGAATGCATTTAGGAATAATAAATAAATGATATAAGTTACATCATGTGTAATGATACATGACATGAGGAAGAAGTGATGGATGAGCTAACATACAGATTCATGTGTTTTTTTTTTTAATTTCTTTTTCTTAAAATGAGAAATCTCTTTGGGAAAATGATTGGATCAATGGATAATCACAAGTAGTTAGAGAGTTTTTACAGAGTATATAGACACACACACACACACACACACACACAATAAGTTTTTTTTTTTTTTTAATATATAGCCAAAGATGGACACAGGTAATAAAAAGCTAAACCATCTC